>CM055963.1:52550000-52885000 GCA_029531755.1 Holothuria leucospilota | reverse complement strand
TAAATATATACATATATATATATGTATATATATATATATATATATATATATTCTGTTACGGCTTGGGGTCGCAAGTCAAACCAATAACAGCGAAAGATCACAGAAGAACGAGATTAAAATTCAACAACTTAATGATTATTTACAATCTCCTTATCTTACTTAAATTTACAATAATTAATTAGACTTACTCACAATCCTTTACTTAATATTTCTGGTCTGGTCCAAGGGCTGGTAGTGCATGCACGTTGACGGTGGTACAGTAGTAGACCTGCAGCGTGCTGTAGCGTAGGAACTGGTTCCACGAGCGAATAACGACAGGGCTAGGCGATGATGGATGATAACAATCTCAATACACAGCGTAGAAACGGCGTAAGGCAATTTGTCACAAGTGTGAATTGTCAGTGGCTGGCCTCATATGATTCGGTCAATAAACGGACAGCAGAGTAACGTCTGGACTCGATGGTATCTCTTGAAGAAGTATTGGGGTATCTCTCCTCGTTAGCAGTTGTTGAACTGCCTTTTATATGCTAGGCTTTTATTCGAGAACTCTCCAGAATTTAACAGAAACTTCTAGTGTACACAGTCCAGCAATTACGAGAACGTTCCTTAATAGTAACTTCTAGAACACAGTAGTTGAATAACGACAATTGCAGCTTCTTCGAAGTGTTGCCAGGTCGCTGCTATAATTGGGACATAACGTAAACAGTTCTCACTTCTAGACAGTTCTAGAAAGGCTGCGTTGAAGTTGAATTCTCTGGAACTTTCCATTCGCTCGTCGATGGATTCAATTCGGTGTTCCTGACGGGTCGTCTTGTAACACTCCCCCCCCCCCCTTGAAAAAGTTTTGGACGTCTCGGACAAAACTTAAGTTACAATATTTACAATGTATAACCTTACAGTAATAACTACAGTATGTATATTATGTAGTCCAATATTCAATGGAAGGTATAATCATAACATACAACTTGTCTTGCTAGGTGATGATACATGAATACATTAACATCATCAATACACATTGTGCCATAGTTAACCCAAATTTCAAAACTTACAGTGAGATTTTCAACATACTGATTTTCAACATACTGCATCAGATCAAATTCTTGACAAAGAGTCTGGTACAACATTGTGTTTCCCTTTAATGTGCTTAATATCTACATTATACGATTGCAGAAATAAACTCCACCTCATCAATCTTTGATTCTTATTCTTCATCTTAGATAAAAATGTCAAAGGGTTATGATCAGTGTATACAGTGATAGGGAAACTAGTAGTTCCCAAATAAACATCAAAGTGTTGAAGACCAAGTATCAAAGCTAATGTCTCTTTTTCAATTGTTGAATAATTTTTCTGGTGTTTGTCAAATTTCTTAGAATAATAACAAACAGGGTGATCAACACCATGCTCATCAGCTTGAAGCAAAACTGCTCCTATGCCATTGTCACTGGCATCCACTGCCAACTTAAATTGCTTCTCAAAATCTGGAGCAATCAACACTGGTGAACTCATTAGTGCCTTTTTCAATGATTCAAATGCTGCTTGGCAATTATCCGTCCAATCAAACTTTTCATTTTTCTTTAACAATTTTGTCAGTGGTGCAGCAATGTCAGAGAAATTCGGACAAAAACGTCTGTAGTAACCAGCCATGCCTAGGAAGCGCATGAGCTGCCTTTTATCAGTTGGGGCAGGGAATTTGTCAATGCCCTCAACTTTAGCCTTAATTGGTCTAACTTTACCCTGACCAACCACATGCCCTAAGTACACCACATGGGCACAAGCAATCTCACTTTTGACCAAATTGACAGTCAAATTAGCTTTGGCAAGCTTGTCAAATAATGCCTTAACATGTTGTACATGTTCATCCCATGAGTTGCTGTATATAATAAGGTCATCAACATATACTTCACAATTTTCTAAATTTGACGTAAGGTTATTTACTAAGCGTTTAAAGGTCATTTGTGAATTTTTCATACCAAACGGCATAACCTTATACTGAAATAACCCATCTGGCGTCACGAATGCCGAGATTTTCCGAGCCCTCTCAGTGAGTGGTATCTCCCAGTACCCCTTTAGTAAGTCAAACTTTGACACATACGTAGCTTTCCCAATCCTATCAATACAATCATCGATACGGGGTATCGGATAGGAATCCGTTCTTGTGACTGCATTTACCTTTCGGTAATCAGTACAAAATCTGTACCCACCGTCTGGCTTGGGGACCAATATACAAGGGGAAGACCATTCACTATTACTAGGTTCTATAATGTCATGGTCCAACATGTACCGAACCTCATCCCTGAGATGTTGTCGTTTTCGAGGGTTAACTCGGTAAGGATGCTGCTTGATTGGTGTGGCATCTCCCACATCAACATCATGTTCAATCAAATTTGTCCTAGTAGGATCATCTGAGAACAAGCATGCATATTCATAGATTAATGATTTCATTTCTGACTTTTCTTTGTGATCCAGATGACTTAATTTCTGGTCAAGATTTTTCAACACATCAGAATTTTGTAACTTAATACACATATCAGGAACATTATTAGCCTTGATCTCATCATTACTGAGTTCATAATCAGCATTGATAATACACACTTGATCACCTGTATCATTAGTGTTGCTATTTACATCATGTACACTTTCATCCTTAGAAATGTCACAATCTTCTCTTTCATAATATCTCTTCATCATATTAATATGACATATTCTTTTAGATTTACGCTTGTCAGGTGTCAAAATGACGTAATCTGTGTCACTGACCTTTCTCTCAATGACATAAGGTCCTTGAAAGCGAGCTTGAAGTGGCTGACCAGAAACAGGTAAAAACACTAGCACCTTATCACCAGGTTTAAACTCTCTTTTCACAGTAGTCTTGTCATACCACGCTTTCATTTTCTTCTGAGAGTGTCTCAGATTTTCCTGAGCAAGTTCACATGCTCCATGAAGACGATCTTTAAAGCGGGATACATAATCAAGTAGATGTATGTCTTCACCTGGATCTGATAACCACTTCTCCTTTAACAATTTCAATGGTCCACGAACTGTGTGTCCAAAGACAAGTTCAAATGGACTGAACCCAAGTGACTCTTGTATAGATTCCCTGGCAGCAAACATTACAAATGGAATGCCTTCATCCCAATCTCTCTCATTACCATGACAATATGTCTTTAACATATTCTTCAATGTTTGGTGAAACCTTTCTAAAGCCCCTTGGCTTTCAGGATGATAAGCCGAAGACTTAATTTGGTCTATGCCTAACTCATACAACATCTGCTGGAATACAGTTGACATGAAATTAGACCCTTGATCTGATTGGATCTCTTTTGGCAACCCAAACAATGTGAAAAATTTAAGTAAAGCTTGTAAGACTGTCCGAGCCTTAATATTCCTCAGAGGTATTGCCTCTGGAAACCTTGTAGAAGCACACATAATGGTTAATATATACTGATGCCCTGCCCTACTCTTAGGTAGGGGGCCTACACAATCAATAATGACTCTACTAAATGGCTCTTCAAAAGCAGGAATTGGCTTTAAGGGTGCAGCCGGAATATTCTGATTCGGCTTCCCAACCATTTGACATGAGTGACAGGTCTTACAAAATCTGGTCACATCACTTTTAAGCTTTGGCCAATAAAAGTGATTTAGAATTCTGTGGTAAGTCTTATTGACTCCTAGGTGCCCTGCAAATGGCATTTCATGAGCAATACTCAGTATTTCCCTTCTATAAGTCCTAGGTACCACAATTTGATGGTAAATTCTCCACTCTTCATCCAATAGTGCATCAGGTGGTCGCCATTTACGCATCAAAATATTGTTTTTCAAATAAAAGCAGACTGGGACGTCTTTCGATTCATCCTCAGTGAGTGCACCAGCTATTAATGGCTGAAGCTCTTCATCATGTTGTTGTTGGACTGACAACTGGTCTCTGTGGAGTGTGTCAGACATTTTTGATTTTTCCTGTTCTACCCCCTCACTATGTGTGGGGTCAGGAGACTCACAATCCTGACTATCATTAAGATTAGTCATAAAAGATTGGCTGAGATCATACCAAGAATCTTCACTTTCATGAATATTTTTACTGGAATCTTTTCCAGATTCTGACTCCTCTTTTGGGAGTGTTGTTCCATTTTTAGGAACTAATTCCTCAATTTTAGAGGGTGGATGATTAAGTTTATCATCCTTATTTTCAGAAATCATACCCTCATTTTTAGAGAGTGGATGTTTAAGATTATCATCCTTACATGATTCCCTACTTGTTCCACTTTTGGGAACTGTATCCTCACTTTTGGAGGGTGGATGTTTAAGATTATCATCCACGGCGAGCTTTTGTGACATAGCTCTAGTGACAGCACAGGCAGGGAATAAACTTGGAAATTCCTTTTCTAATTGCTCTGTGTTGTTATAATCACATGGTTTATCTGTCAAAATTGCATTGGCTACTACCTTTCCACCAGCTAGGTCATTGCCTAGCAACAGAGATACCCCTTTTACAGGTAGAGTAGGTCTGACCCCTACTATGACCGACCCAGAAACTAAATCTGACTTCAAATTAATTTTGTGGAGAGGGACAGTAATAAATCCACGCTCAACCCCCTGAATTAGTACATTTGCCCCTGTGGAAGTAGAGTCCGATAATGGCAAAACTCCATCAAGAAGCAACGACTGAGTTGCGCCTGTATCACGCAAAATTTTAATTTTGACGGGTGGATGAGCTGAATTCCCATCTAGGGAAATAAACCCCTCAGACACGAATGGAAGGTATTCTTCCTTAATTTTGTCGTTAGAATTAGGCCGTAAAGTCACGACTACCTCAGAAGAGTTCTCTGCAATGGCTAAGGCATTTGAAGCTGTTTCAGTCTCCTTTAATTTTGCCAATGTGAAGCAATTTGCCATTGTGTGGCCCTTTTTGTGACAGAAACCACAACTTATGTCTTTAAAGGCAGCTTTGTTTGAGCTGACCTGGTCGTTCTTTTGACGACTTGAATCTGGTTGTTTTTTACCAGAATTTGTTGGAGAGATAGAACCAGACTGAGATCCACTGTTACTTGTTGTGCCACTACTATTGCCATATTTCTTATTTGGCCTACTAAACTGACCCTTGTTTTGAGTCTGACCCACTTTACTGAATTTATGGGTAAGTGCATACTGATCAGCCAAATTTGCAACTTCCTTCAAGTTGTCGGCCTTATTTTCCTCAAGGTGAGTCTTAATGTCATCATTCACACACCGTTTGAATTCCTCGACCAGCATCAGTTGTCTTAAAGTGTCAAATGTGGAGACCTTTTTGGAAGCACACCATCTGTCGAAATGCCTTTCTTTTTGATAAGCAAACTCTACGTATGTTTGTGTATCCGCCTTACGATACTTTCTAAATTTTTGGCGATAAGCTTCAGGCACCAATTCATAGGCTTGTAATATGGCCTTTTTAACCTTATCATAATCCATGCTGTCCTCTATTGACAGAGCGGAATACACTTCTTGAGCCTTGCCTGTGAAATTACTCTGGATGAGTATGGACCATTTATCTCTTGGCCACTTTAGTTGCTCACCCAGCTTTTCGAAATGGTTAAAGAATTTCTCCACATTATCCTCCTGAAATTTGGGGACAAATTTTACGTGCTTAGAAACATCGAATACCCCAGTATCCAAGCCTATGTTAGGGTCTGAGCCTTTTATGACCCCTAACTCTAGTTGCTTTAACCTAAATTCATGTTCTCTTGCCTTTTCCTCTCTTTCCCTTTCTCTTTCCATTTCTTTTAATCTAATCTCCTTATTCATTTCCATTTCTAGCCTTTTCAATTCAAATGTGTTGTCAGTTGGCACAGTGATAGCTGTTTCCAATACTGTACTAGGCAGGATACTTTCATCCACGAGATATTCTAGAACATATCTTTTAATCTCGTCTTTCCGCATTAAAGGCTGAAATTCAATGCCATAATGTTTTGCGACCTTTACAATCTCAGACTTCTTTAATGAATCTAGTTCCTCGACTGAGGGACTAGTCACGAATTTATCTAAGTTGAATGGCATTTTGAAGTTGTTTACAATTTACAACAGAATTTCTCGAATTTTCTAGTACTTTTCGTTCCCGGATGTTAGGCCACCAATTCTGTTACGGCTTGGGGTCGCAAGTCAAACCAATAACAGCGAAAGATCACAGAAGAACGAGATTAAAATTCAACAACTTAATGATTATTTACAATCTCCTTATCTTACTTAAATTTACAATAATTAATTAGACTTACTCACAATCCTTTACTTAATATTTCTGGTCTGGTCCAAGGGCTGGTAGTGCATGCACGTTGACGGTGGTACAGTAGTAGACCTGCAGCGTGCTGTAGCGTAGGAACTGGTTCCACGAGCGAATAACGACAGGGCTAGGCGATGATGGATGATAACAATCTCAATACACAGCGTAGAAACGGCGTAAGGCAATTTGTCACAAGTGTGAATTGTCAGTGGCTGGCCTCATATGATTCGGTCAATAAACGGACAGCAGAGTAACGTCTGGACTCGATGGTATCTCTTGATGAAGTATTGGGGTATCTCTCCTCGTTAGCAGTTGTTGAACTGCCTTTTATATGCTAGGCTTTTATTCGAGAACTCTCCAGAATTTAACAGTATACAAATAATGAATGTTTATGAGTGCGATAGTATGAATTATATTTCATGAGTTGAAAGATTGAACGTTCTATTCAACGAGGCGAAGCCGAGTTGAATAGAACGTTAAATCTTTCAACGAATGAAATATAATTCATACTATCGCACGAATGAAAAACATTCATTATTTGTTTTATATAACACCTTATAACTAATCTACCTTGATCCAGTCGTTGGTTAAAGTTGTGTTTTGGAGGTCACGATGATTCATGTTTGTCCGTGTAGCGCAGCTCCATGGTTTTTCGTTTGCTCGCTACGCGTTTACGTACGTGCCTATTAGGCCTACGTACGATATGCAATGTACGGTCACCAATGCTGCAGTGATTTTATTGAGTCACGGCGTAGCTTGTACGTACCGCAATGATCGGTGACGTCATTGCCGTTGGTTAGTATATACTAACCAACGACCGTGGGTTAGTATTTACTAACCAACGGTCGAGCACCACAATCTTGATGATAGTGCCGAATCACGCATGGCATGTGACCACTAATCTTCCAATCAGATGTAGAGAAATAAATAAGGTGTTATATAAAAACTTCTAGTGTACACAGTCCAGCAATTACGAGAACGTTCCTTAATAGTAACTTCTAGAACACAGTAGTTGAATAACGACAATTGCAGCTTCTTCGAAGTGTTGCCAGGTCGCTGCTATAATTGGGACATAACGTAAACAGTTCTCACTTCTAGACAGTTCTAGAAAGGCTGCGTTGAAGTTGAATTCTCTGGAACTTTCCATTCGCTCGTCGATGGATTCAATTCGGTGTTCCTGACGGGTCGTCTTGTAACAATATATATATATATATATATATATATATATATATGTGTGTGTGTGTGTGTGTGCGTGTGTGTATGCATATATATATATATATATATATATCTTCCAAGTTCTGCGACCTCCTTCCCCTATATATTTTACGAACAATGTATATATTATCATACTTATACATCTTATAATTATATATTTATACATCTTATTCAAATGTTTATAAAAATTTATAAATGATTTCTTGGGCTAAACGTTTATCTGACAATGTTAATATAAGTTACTGGTAAAATATTCCATTTCTTCCCCGCCCATACGCTGAACTTTTGTTTGCCTATAACTTAATTTCACACGAAAGACTTGTAACATTCAGAATGTTTACAATTAACATTAAACTATTCTGTTGATGGAGCCGTTGCAGTGCCGTCGAAAAGTTTGTAACATTGGAGGGCGGGGGGGAGGCTAAATCGTACAAATCCGAAGTTATTGACATTCTCTAAGGCAATATTTGACATTTAAGACCAAAAAAAAAAAATCCACCACGGCCCCGTTTTCCTTCTGGGTATGTAGGCTACAGAAGGTGTGACGGGTTAACAGATTAGCCTACCCTTCAGACGTACCTAATTCTGACGTCAAATGGAATAAATGTGACGTCTATCAAAACTATTAAAGTTTTATTATAAATTTGATAGTTTCAAAAATTTTGCATATTACATAAATTTCTAGGATTACTTGTGGGTTCTAATCTTCGTCCATTGGTGAGTCGACGGGGTGGGGGATTAGGTGGTGAAACATCTCTCCCAACCAATTATCCATCAACCATGTCTTTCAGTCTGGTCTTTTCACTCTTGTGTGATAACCATGTTGGGGGCTAATTACGGTTACATCTACGTTACTATTAGGGCAATACTTTTAGTTAGGCTATAGGTAAATTTTCCAAGTGGATTCCGTGGTGTAGTGGTTATCACGTTTGCCTTACACGCAAAAGGTCCCCGGTTCGATCCCGGGCGGAATCAATAGCTCCCCAAACCTTTTATTATATTTATGAGGAGGGGACATACGGAAAGGGAAAGAAATAAATGTGTCTTTAAAAAGAGTTAAAGAGCATAAGCAGTCGCCCCAAACTTATCTTGAAACAACAGCTTAATTTCACAAATTTCTTATTTCTCTTCCAAGTATCTTTTATGATATTTCAAGACTTAAATATCGCATATTCAAGGTAAATCAAGGAATAACTCCGCGTACATTTCACAGTTCAGTGAGAAAAATACTGCCACATGATTCTCAAGAACCATTGATGAAATATGGTAGACTAATACAATTGGGGTGACTGCATTTTCCCTTTAAGGCTTCATATCTGTTTCCTATGGCATCAGTGGCTTGTAGGCCTACATTTTGTAAAACAGGTGAAACTCGCTCAGTCCCTGTGGTGGTCCATGAAGGCACTCTCACACTGCAACGATCCGATTGCGACCAGATTGAAGACTAATCGGGTCGTAGTCGGGTCGGTGCATTGTGTGCACTGCGATTTTGTTTCCGACCCGACTGCTATCCAGCAGTCGGTCCTCGTCGTGACTAAATGTTTGATATTCGCCGTAGAGTCGGTGCAGCTACGTCGCAGCTGAGTCTCGTCGGACGTGGCAGTGCCAGATACCACCGATCCGAATGCAACCCGATTCTTTTGCATAACCAATGAAGAAGGGCTGTGCAATTAGGTGATAGTTGAAAGTCAAAATGTTTTGTCCCACCCGTTTGGAAATGTGACCACCATGAGTGAATCGGTTCCGAGTCGGGTCTGCGCAGTATGAGGTAAACTGCCACCAGACTGATTCACTATTAAGTACATGTGGCCATAACTGTCTCCAATTCCTCCTCGACGAGTATAGTCGAGGAGAGTTGCGTTGCGGCACAGCCGTATTGGTGTAGTTTGCGACGGCCTTTAAGCCCTAAAGCCAACGTGGCAGCTCTCAACTGGATAGGAGATGGGGGCTGAGAGCTTTTGCTTGAAATTTAAATACTGTTTTGTGAAAATAGCATGTAGGTGCGCAGGCTGTGTGAATATTTAGTTTTTAAGACAGGGTGCATTTCTACATTTCGTATAACGCGTCTTGAAGCTATACGCCTGTTTGGGGACTTTCTTTTGCTAAAAAAAAAGTAGGACCAACAGTGAATTAACTACTATGCCCTAAAACCTGCTGCCCAGAATGGCAGGGGACGCCAGTGACCCATTGGTTGGTCGATAGCGATTTAGATCATCACCAGAAGACGGCGTAGGTCGGGCCGCCCTGACTAAACTCAGTTTGGGGGCATGCATGGTGATTATTCTACAAGACAGGTATAGGTAATACAGACTAAGTCAGTTGCTACTGTGTGCAAGGTTCTAAAATGGAGCTAATACTTGGATAGGAGAAGAAACTTCACAAATCCCTTTAAAGACGACGATCATACCGCCAAGGTCAGACTCACAAAACTAGTTAAACCGCTAATCCCTATCCCTTTGTACTTCAATGAAGATTCAATAAGCTTAAAGGGTGTTAGGAACTACTAAGCACAATAGGTACATGTCGTCTGCTATACATCTTGAAGAGGACATCGCCGAAGTTTGTCTTTATCACTTCAGCATTGCCAGTCCCTTAAGTTAAAATTAAATTGCTCGTTTAGTCTGGTATCGTCGCATATAAATACGTGTTGCTCTGATTCCTTGTTAAACGCTGGATATGTATAAACCCTTTACAAAATGCGCAATTATGCGGAAATTGATCCAAATTCAACTGCAAAGTATTGACTCGTAGCTGCTCATTTGCCTGTGACATTAACATTACTCCTAGCATCAGCATCTATTCTTACGAAACAATAACCAGTCGTTTTGAATGTTTACTAGACATTTCTTATTTAGCAGTCGGGAACTCCCTCGGCATCAAATGATTGCTCTATTTAATCCGTTTGTTAGGGTGTCAGTAGAAATGAATGAAGTTTCCAGTGATAAGAAGTGTAAATTGTAAGTGTCAAAGGAACAGAAAAGCCGTAAGTCTCATCATCAGTCATTACAGGATTATCTCCTCACGCATGTCTGGATCTAATTTGATTAGCATAAATTTAAGTCGAACACTACCACTTCTTTAGGGTAAATGATTAGTATTTACATTCCCCAGGTATTTAGTTCATGTTTTATTATTGAATTTTACTTAAGTACCTTTTAGAGGCCAATGTCATTCACCCCTGAAAACTGAATTAAACTTATGCTGCCCTCACCATAATCTTCATATGTATATAATGGTGGCCTCACGCCTCACTTTTTTCCCACGAGGTTATGGGCAAATTTGATTTTCAAAATTTTTGAAATTTGTTTCTAAATCATGGTTGGGGATATATTTAGGGTTAGGGTTGCAGGTCAAGGGTTATTTGGCCTGTTCTTTCATAATCCGGTGTCAGAATTACAATAAAGGGTCGGGAAGCTGTCATTTTGGAATTAAGGGTGTGGCCTATTTCCAAGAAGCTGATTGGTCCATTGGTATGATTTGCCCATAACCTCGTGGGAAAAAAATTGCGCCGGCCGCACATGGTTTGCAGTATATACGCACTTATTGGGAGATCAAGTCCAGGTAACGAGGATAAAATTATTGTAATTAAGTAAAGAAGTTGATTCCGTGGTGTAGCGGTTATCACGTCTGCCTTACACGCAGACGGTCCCCGGTTCGATCCCGGGCGGAATCAAGTACTAACACTACTTTTATCTATTTTGGGAGGAAATTTTTCGTTATTTTATTAAAAAGATATTGTACTTTTGATGTAGGGGATAACAGAAGTACCTTTGTTAAAATTACAAATCGTAGACTTGTCTTTCAGCTATAATTTCTATCTTCGTTCAAATTTCCATCGCTTAAAGATGTGCTTCGTGTGTAATTTACATGAATTCATGCATATTGTTGTCTTGTTGATATGTAATAAACTGAGGATATAAACCTCCAAAAATATATTCATATACCAGTAAACTTCTTCCAAGTGTTTAATATTTTAACATTGTAAAAAATTGTTAACCTATTTCAAGATGTTTGAACTGGGAAATAAACGGTTTTACTTACAAAAACAAAAAAAAAATTAAAAAAAAGTGAAAAATAAAACTCTTTCTTCTTTTCTCGCATATATTTTAAATGGTTTACTATTTGTCTTTTTTTTGTAGGGGGAAGAAATGAGCTTTATTACCCAAAACAATGCTTCCCACTTGAAATTTTCTCTGGATAACTAATTGAATAATAAGAGATATTCCCTGGAAGTTACAATCATGCTTGAGTAAAAGGTAGGACATGTATGTAACTTCCCCCTTTTTATTTGTCCCCACCATATCGTATTATATTTCTACACCACCATGTGCTAGTGCATGAAATTAAATTGCACATGCTTAACAGCATTCCCGTACGCAGAAATTTTCGGCAGGGGTCAATAGACCAAAGATAGACAAAGCAGAGCGTCACCATCAGTTGGCGTGTAGTGCACCTAGACGGGAATTTCTAAAATTGCTTCCCTTGTTTCAGGAAATAACACTTTCGGGGCCTTACAAGTTCCATCTAAACATTTTTTATTTTTAAATTTCTGGAGACAACTGCAGGCACGTAGCTACAGGGCGGGGGGCTGGGCCCTTGATATTTGCCAGGTCCCCCAAAAATTGTGTGTCCTAATAAAATGTGTAAGAATTTAGGACGGCGATCGATGCCGTGACCCCCCATGTGATGCCTAGGCCCCCTAAAAATTTCATCCTAGCTACGCCCCTGGGCAACTGACCCTACTGCCCCTTGCGTACTGCCATGCTTAACGGGTATTTTTTTTTTTTGTTACATTTTGAGTATTGTTGGCAGGGGAAGTAAAATAAACTAAAAAAAATACATTTAAAAGAAATAAAGCAATCAATTCTTTCTGATTAGTTTGGTTTTATTCATTTGCATGCAGATCTGACATGAAATATTTCTAGAGTTTCGAAAAGTTACCAATGGTTTCCCATTGCCATAAGCTATTATACGGTGGAGGAGAGCGGTTTAAAACTTGTAGAAACTGGCGTTTGCAAATTTGACGCTCACCCTACGCATGTTCAGAGTCTCACTACAATCATGGCCGCACCCCGAAATTTGCAAAAAAAAAAAAAAAAAAAAATTATCATATTGAGTTTTGAAATCGTTGGTTATTCAAAATGCTGTCACGATCATAAATTTAATACAGGCCGCCTGAGAAGCCATTTAACTCAATTTTCAAAGTGTAAAAATTTGTGATTAAACGTTTATTACTTTAATAATTCTAGAAAATAAGTAGAGGCATTGGTCTGTATATAAATCGTTGATATATGATTGTTTTCTACATCACAGAAGTAGTTTAAAGTATAAGCCCATGATCATTCATAATTGTCGGCTTTCCAATGTATGTATCTTATTTTAATTAACATGCGATACAGTTTAAATTATTGTGAGTAATTTAAATATCTTTCTGAACGAAAAGGCCGTTTTTCTTTAAAAAAAATAAAAATTACGGGAATAGTGTATATTTGTTCTTGGATGGAAATAAAGGTTTTCCTTCAGGTAGTATTGTATGACAATGAATTAAAAGCTGATAATTAAGTTCTAAATTTGATTAACGGTTTGTCATTAACAATGTTTAATAATTAATTAAAATTATTAAAGTTTGCTATTTACATTACACCATTATTTCATATTTCCTTTATTTCTCTTTTAATGTATATAATTCTATATAAAATTGTATACGAAATTGTAAAAAGTGTATATATGTTTCAGGATGGAAAAAGGGTTTCTTCTTAGAAAGAAAAATTTCATTCAAAAAGGGAAAGAAAATTATTGAACGAAAAATAAATAATATTCATTATATTCGTCAAACAAAATTCATAGGGGAATTCCCACGCGGAGGAAGTCACTGTAACAAGTGGTACGCAACCTAAAAGGAGCTCACATTTTTCATAATATTGATATTTTCCACCATAGCGCCCTCTTTCATGAGGCACGTTTGAATTGAATTTTAATTTGAAGGCGTCCTCACATTCCAAGCAGATATTAGTATTGTTGACTTTGTGCAAAGTCTTTGTAAAAACTTTGTAGTAGCAAGTAATATGTTAAATATAGAATGAGCCGTGACCTTTTTCTCTGAGAGCAGCCAATGTATATTGCTGGAAACGTGTTAAGTAGGCTACTTCCATGATGGGAGTTATCCAGTTATCCTCTGTGAACTTGTTCTGCTTTTCCACAGTCTTCTTTTTTCTAATAAATTCTTTCAGTGTTTCGAGACGTGCTTCACTAGGCTCACCCTTTGGAGAAATCGATGCAGTTTTTTACGTATCGAATATAACAAAACAAGAACCCAAATAAATTAAATTTAAGCAATTCTGGTTGTTGAAGTAGATTCTCTTGGGTCCCATAAATATCTCCACCTTTGAGATCAGTCCTCAATACATCTTTTACACAGGTAAAGACACGTTTTCACAGACACACTATTCATTGTCATCGTGGCTGAAGGGTTGTAATATCGCGAGAGACAAGTTGAAAGCCCTTTCAGTGGAAGTTCATCAACATCATTTTTAAGTGTATTTGCTTCAAGTAACCTTATCTCTTCAGACGACGATGCAAGTGACATCAGAGAAGCTATCATTTGAGAAGATGGTTCTTCATAACGACTAATGCAATCGCCTTAAAACTTTTCTCTACATCCTTGTTTTACAGGTAGAAACGAACCTCATCAATCTATGAAACGATCAACAGCAATCAACTTTAAACAATGTATCAGGCCTAATTTTAGTATGCAGTGATAACCAGTTGGCATGGCAGTGATAAATTTGACATGTACGTTAAAAAAACTTGAGGAGAGATAAAGCTGTTTGTCGTACATTAATGTTAAAGAAAGAGCTTGTAATCAATAGTCTGACATGTAGCAACATGGTTCACCACACAAATGAACTCTCCAAGGACAATCGCTGGGATGTTGCGTTCTTATCTGTCCGAGGACAGACAAGACTCGGGTTAAAAAGCCGTGCGGATCAAATCTATGAGCATTGTTTGCTAAATAGTCCCCCCCTCCCCCCCCAAAAAAAATCTGTATAATAGCACTAAGGCTATTGGCGTAGGAGGCAGGTTCTGGGGCAGAAAGCACCCTTGAGCAAAACATGCCGATTCAGGTAAAAAAAGGAGTGTTCTTTTTCAGGACAAAGTTCATGTTATGATTACTTGCCTATATGAGGGAAAACTTCAGGGCAAACACCTTCCGCCCCTATGAAAAGCGTTTTCTCATGTGCCTTTGGTACCATCAGTGATAGGGGTGCCCTTGGCATTGCCTACACAAGTATGGTAGCAAAGTAGGTGCTGAGTTTTAAGATAAAATTTCCAAGTACACTTTGTGTAAACTTTAGAATTATGAATCGTTCCGAGATAGGTCGGCATTCAGATACAAAGTATACAACCTGAGTGTCAGGTAATTACATATATATATATATATATATATATATATATATATATATATATATATATATATATATATATATATATATATATATATATATATATATATTTAGTCTTAACCCCCCATCACAGCATTCAGAATTAAAAAGAACATATCTAAGCACTTGGTCCGTGCCTCTCAACCTCAAGCAGTAGTGCCTGACACCCCAGGAACTTTTCCTTGCAACCGTGGGAGATGCAATACTTGCCCGGTGGTTAGTTATGACAAAAACCTTTCCATTGTAGGTCCCAACAACAACCGGTTTAACGTTCATCAGCATTTTACCTGTACTTCAGCCAATGTTGTTTACGTTCTCGTATGTAAACGCTGTAATATACTGTACGTGGGAGAAACAAAACGTCTTGCTGACCGAGTCACCGAGTACCTGAGGTCAATCAAACAGAACCTCCCAGGGTTCCCGGTAGCCACCCACTTAAACCCCCTGTCAACATGCTCGATCCGTGACTTGATGGTTTCGGCGGCCATCTCGTGTCGAGGTTCCGATCATGACCGCCTAGCTGCCGAAAACCGCCTAATCATGAAACTTGGAACCCTGTCCCCACATGGTCTGAACGTTAGACTTGAACTGTTATAACGCAGCAATTCCTGCATTTTTTTGACTTGTGGTAACCACTTAACACTGTCTGTTTTCCTAGCCGAGGTTTACCGTGCCCAATTTTATTGCGTATTTTTTAAATTGTACGTTTGGCCGTGTCAACGATCAGTTGCATTTTTGCCACCTGATGAAGGGTTTAAACTCGAAACGTCGTGGAATTTTTCACAAACTTTCAGCACTATTTACTACATTTTTGTGACCTATATATATATATATATATATATATATATATATATATATATTTATATATATATATATATATATATATATATATATTTGCTGTGCTCAAAGATGTGCGGCATTGGCTGTCATTGGGGCAATATGCTTTCTGTGCATTTGAGCAAAATCTCCCTAGGATCTCTTCCCCGGGTCATTATTTATATGTGTCTGGTATCATGCATAAAAATATAACATGGATACTGAACAGGGACCATTGGTAAAAGCAGTAGCAGTAAGATCATGTGTACATGTAGCGCACAGGCAGTTCTAACGTTATTTAGTGCACACATCTTTACCTATAATAAGACAAGGTAGCGCTCTTCCTCCACACGATCACGCACAGTAGTCAGATTTGGCCCATTTGGCCATATATGCACGAATGCATGGCCAAGTTAGTCAAAGCTTCGCCAATTTGGCCATAGCACTTGGTAATTTGGCCGTATTAGCTCACTGTTCTGAACCTCTGCAGTGATATGACGTAGGATGCGATGCATTTCACATTGCGTTGATTTGTACAAATCATTGACCAATCAAAGTGGCTTGCTCTTAAAGGCCTAAATTTGAATGTGAAAAACTTTAGCCTACTTTTATCCAAGTTCAGTACCCAATCGCGAAATCTGGGTTGTCCCAAACCGAAAATGTATTTGGTTTATGAGTGTCTGCCTTTAATGTTATATGTAACCATTTCATGATAAATTAAATATAAGCAAAAAGCTTACGCACGAATTTCCACTTAACATACATGGTTGTGCAGTGGCGTAGCTAGAGGGCGGGGGCAGGGGAGCGGTCGCCCCCCCCCCCACAAAGCCTCCGAGGGCCTCTGTCGGAAATTTCTAGTCTCTGTCGGAAATAAAGAAAAACAATTCACTTGAAACACTTACAACACTTTTTATGTTTCTAAGCACAATCACACATTGATATGTCAACGTGAAAATGAAGAGTCGGTCTCCAAATCGCCCGAAAAGCAAAAAAAAAAAAAAAGTCCCCAGAATTTCGAATCGTACAACTATCATAATAATCCGTCGGAATTTTTTTGCTTTTGCCCCCGCACAAAAAATATCTAGCTACGCCACTGTGGTTGTGGATAAAACATGACTACGATCATTTCAACATGTTCCAAACTGGGGAATTTTAAGAAATAGAAACTTAACAAAAGTATGCAGCACATTCCGGCCGTATTTTTCCCGAGTGTCCGGCCTATCCTTACTGTGCCTCTACGAGGTTGAAGCCTCTTGAAGCGTTTTTCAGTTTTTTTTATTTTTTATTTCTTTTTACTCTTGCCTGGTCAGTAGTTTATGCAGGGAAGGGCTTGGAAGGTGAAAATGAAGAGACGAAAATTCAGGAGATGTATTTACAAGTTAGAAATATATTTTGTGCATTGTAAATATGAGAAAACCGTAATAATAGCTATTTCAGGATTGAATAATGTTACTATTGATATCGACCGTTTCATAGACGCCCATTTAAATAACAATATTCATTTCGTGACACATGGCGGAAAAAAGACAATCACGAGCCGGATGGTAAGAGGTCGGCAGATACCACTTTGGCTGATTCGATTCTCCTCATACAGTCTTAGTTTTGTCAGTTGGGAACTCGTCTCCGTCACTCTCCGACTCTATAACTTTTTGTCTTTCTTTCGTCCTTGTCGTATTTGCATTGTCTCCGGGTACTTCATATTTCGACCTGTCCACAGTGTGCAAGATTTTGTCTGAAAATGGTCTCGAAAGTCTTGTATGAAATATATGGAGGGCTGAAGATACTGCTGGTAATTATTGGTTAGATATCAATGGCGTTGGGGGAGTGACCAACATTATGTCGAAGACTGGTTGAGTGTTCCTTAACTTTTAATTTCCTTCCATTTCGATCATATTTTGTGAAGTATAACCAATTTATGAATTAAGGCATGCTTTGAAACTTACCTGTTAATGTTTACCACTTTCACGGTGTTTTCGAATTTTCGAGACCGATGACTGAATACTAAAGCATTATAGGCAACTTTCCGTAACATGGCTATTTCCTAACTAAAACTATTTGAATGAAAACGCCTATGCAGGATTTTTAACCCGAGGTAATGACTTCCATTTGACAGGCTCCTAGTGTAGCTACGTATGAGAGAGTGTATAGCAACTTTATTTTTTTCTTCAACCCGGAGGCGCGCGTCCCCAACGCCTTCGACGAAGGGTACACCCCTGGAATGCTATTTTTGGACAACTTTGGGTTAAGTCAGGCGCGTAGCCAGGGGGGCGAAGGTCTCCTTGAGAATGTTTTTTTTTTCCATTTTTTATGATTTTTTTATGATACTGCTAGTAACTCAAAATAAAAAAATGTTTAGATGCAACTTACAAGGCCTGGAAAGTGCCATTTGCAGCGATCTGGGAGGCACTTTGGCCAAACTTTTCGTGTACGCTTTGTGCCAACCTATGGTGGCGCCACGCTTAGAAAGTTTGCCTAAAGGCTTCGCTCCCTCCTTGGCAAATTCCTGGCTACGCGGCTGGGTTAAATCGATGAAAACTAGAGAACATTATGTACAGTTGTGTATTAAAAACACGACAAACTTAAATTGTTTCAAGACGATAGGATAATAACACCTCATCTGCTCAAGTACTCTTTCACGGAAGTTGCTATGGGCATGACAATTAAAAAAACGCCCACATATATCACCAAAACATTTAAAGGCCCTACAATCTCGCTGCGAAGATATTTAGCAATACGATCATATCTCTAAATACAATTGGTAACTTCATTCAATTTGTTGACAATAATTCCAGCAATTACTTCGCTCTGGTTGGTCAGTGGTGACCTGTACATTAGCTATGTTCCCAACTGCACACATATAGAGGTGAGTAGATATGGCCTTTTGTAATTTAAAGGCAGGAGGCAGGAGGCAGTCGCCCCAAAATTTTCTTTGCAAAATGAGCAAACTCTTGCAAATCTCCTTTTATTGCATTACAAGCACCTCTGAAAATGTTTTAAACATAACTATTACAATCAATATGGAAAGCAAGGAGAAATTCTCCTTGAATTTCACAATTCACTAACAAAAATATTGTCACATGATCAAAATAGGCCAATCATTAACTAGAGTAACAGGGCACACTCACTCTGTTTGGGGTGACTGCCTACTGCCTTTAAACTCAGTGCAAGCTACCGTAGCCTTGTCGGGGGTGTATTAGACATTTGTTATGTTTTCGTTAAATTGGAGGAGGGGTTAGAAATAAACGTAATAAAGAGGATTTGTACTGTCTGGAGCCAGATTGTATTTAAAACTGCAGACAGGCAAAAAGCATAGACACCAAAACGAGACAAAGACCTCCTCTATGTACCTTAAAAATGATTCGTGCAAAATTTGTTATTGGATATGTAAAACCATTAAGGTTTAAGCAAAAGTTTTATTTCACTTTTTTAAAAAAGGGGATTCCGATGAAATTTTTGCTCATTTCCCATGTGTGGTTCTCGAGATATTAGCCCATGAAGTCACTACATTTGCCACCCAAAGTGAACTTGAAGCAAGTAGAGGAGATGTCATCTTCTCACATTGATGTGCAATGCTTTGTTTTTTCTTTGTTTTTTAATCTGTTGTTTTGACTTTGAAACAGATAAGAATATGCAATATATGCAATATATCAACACTAAATTTTAGCCATGATATTTTTTTTTAATCAGCACATTTTGTTGAAGTTTGTTTTCCATTGTTATCCTTAGGTTTCAAGATATCATCGGTGGTTTAGTTTCCTGCATAATGAGAACATAAGCGTATGGGACCAATTATATTTGGGGGAGCACATTTTTTGCCAGAATCTCTAAGTGTTTACAAGAAATTTGCCTGAATTTCTTAAGACTCTGCCCGAATGTTAGGCTTCCCCATGGGGGGGGGGGGCACAGTATCGCCCGTCATATACGCCTATGTTTGGTAGGTGAAGTCGATTTAAGATGGCAGGTAGACAGCGTGATATTAACTGTATAACCAATGTTTTGATTTTCCTTAAAAATACAGTACATCAAATTTACTTTTTCTTCTTTAAAATCAAATGTATAAGTGTAAGGGGAATGCATGAGAGGCATTGAAATTAACAAATTTTGCAAGCATCACAGTGCGAATTTTATGTAAATTGGAAACACTTCTTAATCCAAGTTTTAACTGTTTCAAAAGATTGAAAAATTATGTCAGGGGAAGTTATCATGGTAGAAAATAGACTTTGGCAAGTTTAACTGATGGTTCTGCAGTGATGCCAATTTGCAGTAAACAATTTGAAAACTGTGTAGTCATACTGGACAGTGAACGTTTGAGCCGTCTCCGGCTGTGACACATCTCTGGTTTCGGTAAGTGCTCTGAAACCGTCGCCGCTTTAAGTGCTCTCGCAAACTTCAACCTATTTTCACTCGTTTTACCAGCTTATCGTTATTGTATCGAACAAACGGTGCTTTTATTTCTTTCTAATTCTGTCGGCAGATTCGTCTTCTTGTTTTGTTGAAGTCGGTCAATAACCTGGGGAAGAAGAAGCAAGGCTAGCTGATTATTGAATGAATGTGACTGCTACCAAATGTGGTTAAAATGAACATGTATTAAAAGTGGTCATGGAATATCTACTGCAAGAACAGCGGTAAATTGTATTTTATCTCCCACTTTATCTGTTTTAATGTTTATGCAAACCAAAAAAATATGTCAGAGAGAGCAGCTGTATACATGTTTGCAACTTCCCTTCAAGCCTACACATAGAGCGATAAAAATGTATGTGTATGCCTGCAGTGTGTAGTTTTAACATAACACCAACCCCTGTCCTGCCCTTGTGGGTAATGACGAGTTGCAGCAATGTATCAAACACGGTAATAAACTAGGACTAATTGATATTTAAAATAAAGGCTGCCCAAAGAAAAATGAATTAGTCGAAATATTATAAATTTTTCAAATGAGTCATAATTTTGACTTTGACGTAAAACTGATGTTCCTTATGACTATTAACTTTTACTTATTTACTAACGAAACCGAGGTTACTGCCTAATGAATGGTAAAAAGGCATGGAATTCAGGCAGCAGGAAAGATCATAAAATGTATAAATAAGCATTATCTAGTGAAATGTTATTCCTTCCTTTGAAGCGGTCTTAAAAGAACCTTTAATTTATACATTGGGGCTCACCTTCAGACACTCGACAAAGTCAAGTGAATTAGAGTTGTCGGTATCGATTTCTTTCACAATGTCAAGAACTTGCTGCTTTGTGAACATCAGCTGACCCGAGTCGAGGATTTTCTCTAACTCGCCGGCGTCAATTGTCTGCAAAGGGAAATATTAACGGTTTGAAAGTTAAAACAAAGTGTAAATAGAACACTAACTTCTTGTTTGTATAGATTGGAAATCACGTGACCAAAAGTGTAGTCACCGTTCGTACGAATATATAGGCCAACCAAAATGTTCCTCCGGAAAGGCAAGCCGAACGTTTCATAAAGAGAAAATCCAAGATTATCGACGAATAATCCAAGATTATCAAATGATAACCTTGAATTATCGGCTGATAATCTTAGATTATCAGTAGATAGTCTTAGATTATCAGTAGATAATCTTGGATAATCAACGATAAAACACGTTTATCTCAAGATAATTCAAGATTGTCATTAATAAACCAGGTTTATCAACTGATAATCTTGGATTATCAATTAACAATCCAGGTTTATCACCGACAGTCTTGGACTCTCGCCTGATGTACAATATTATTTTGATTATCTTAGATTCTTGATCGAAAATCCAAGATTGTCGAAGGATAATCTTGGATTATCTATTTAATGAACATTCGTTCCGTTAAACCTGATTTATCATGCGAAAATCTTGGAATGTCACTTTCCTGCACATATGACACGAAGATTTTCGATTGAAAATCTTGGATTCTCGACCCATAATCTTGGATTATCGACCGATAATCCTGGTTTACTGTCGATAATACCAAACATATCCAAACATATCTCGAGAATCCAAGATTATCAAATTGTGTTTTGATAAACCTGGTTTATCGGTGGATAATCCAAGATTATCATCTGATAATGTTGGATTTTATGTTAATCTGCAACATTTCCGAACAGCAGACGACATAATGACAAGTAATATGCACATTCTTGCTATCAATCGATCAAACAATAAAGCTAGCTAGATAACGTACATGAGACTTTAGTACACATACTGTATGCACGACGTAGCCTTCGCACGTGCACGTAGACTTTAAGCGCGTATCCGACCGGTACAAAGTAAGCAGTCTGGAATTGTATAGACCGTACGCCGTCAAATGGAGGCAAGCGTGTATCATTGCAACTTACACCAACAAATGCAGACAGGTGATTTGTGCACCGGGGGGTACGCGCGTAAGAGTTTACTACACGGGTGTGTGAAATCTGCGCCGTGTGTGCACGAGAACTCCATTGTTTGCCTACAAGCTGACGTTGCATGACGTCAATGCAATGAATGCATACGTTTAAGGTCTATTAGTGTAAGTTGTAATGCTACCCGCCAACCTCAGCCGAGAGCACACTTTTTGTTGTATGGCGTCATATGCAAATATAACTACTATGACCCAGAGGTTACAGATTTGGCAAACTTGTACACTCGTGGCTAAATAAATGTACCCATGATACTTTATCCTTCAATTTATTGCACAATGAACGTGGCCATATAACTGTCTTAATTAGGCTGATTTGAATTAATGTTCATGGTCCACATGGACCACAAACAAAATTTGAGTAGGGCGGAACGTCTGACTTTAACATATAAAAGTGTTGGTCCAGGTTCAGTTCCGTTATAGGTAATTACTTCGATCGACAGTAGTCGTGCTCAATAAAAATAAGACCATATACATTGTGTCCACTTCACGTCAGCGCGTCCCTGAATGTCGCCTACGTAGCAAGCTGTTAGACATATTACGGTACCGGTTCAGTCAGTTTGGGTTGAAGAGGGGTTGAGCAAACAGAGTCCGCTCCGCGGGGTACTCCGATTGCCGCACTGGCCGCAACAGCTAATGCGCAAAATGTGCGCAAGACGTTACACGCTCATGCTTGATAGCAGATGCGAACATTTACCAGTAATTACGATTGCTATCAGTATAGGTGCAGGAAAAATAGTCTTACACGTCCGCTAGGCCGGTATAAACCGTTAATAAAAACTCAAATGTCTTTTACCCCGTCCCCATTGACATCTCCTTCGACAAATTTCTTCTCCGCTTCCAGAAGGACTGACAACCGTAACATCGGGTATTTCTCGGCAATTTCCTGTGCAACGAAGAAATAAAGCTAGTTTGTGTACTGATCAAAGTATACAAATACTCTGGCAGTCTTCCGACACTTGAGATAGGGTAACTGTAGTCATTCCATTAAGTCAGATAGATAATTCTGGAAATGAAGCTTACAACTGACTGTGGCCTTAGTTTTCCTTCCGTGACAAAATCCCTCGGGACATTTATTAGATGCAGCAAAGGCTGAAAAGTATCAAGAAAAATTTTGGAAAAGAAACTTTTTAAGTGAATGACAATATTCCACTCAATATCAAACCAGACGAGGTTTTGGACACATTTCTAAAACGAGGGAAATCTTGTTTGTTCTTAGCGAGAGAAACCAACAGCCTTGAGCTGATCTTGCCTTGTGTATACTGTATGTCGGTAATTAAACGCCGGCATATTCTATCTTAGGTGGACGGTACCCCTCACCTGATAATATTTGTAAGTGTCTTTCTCTTTTGCTGGTTTTTCTGCTTCTTTTTCCTTTTTCACATCGATACTTGACTTGGTAATATTCTTGCGAGGATCGGCTCTCTGTTTCAGGCGTGGATTGGCGTGTTTAGCTGTGCGAGGACGTGCTGCTCGTTGGACCTGTAAAAAAGAACCATTGACAATAGACTCCACCTTATCAAAGCAAAGAGAAGAAAAAACCAGGTCTATCGATGTAAAAGTGGTTAAAAATACTTCTTTGAAAATGACTTCGCCATGGTCTTGCCAGCGAAGAGGAAATGCAGATCTAAGGAAACACTAGCTAGACTTGTGCTCTGGCCTAGATCCTACCATATTATCTTTTTTTTCCGTAAACTAGGCCAGAGTCAAATTCCACTGTTTTTGTTTCTTTAAGGGGACGACACTGTACCATGTGCCCTATTTTGAAAAAAAGATTCTGTGGTGACTGTTTCCAGATACACGCAACGTATGCGTTGCTACTTTTAAGAAGTGAAGAGACTAAAAAATTTAAGCAAGTATTAACACTTTAAAATTGAACATATCCAACGTAAAGCGTGGTTATTCCTCCCATAGTAGCGAGACCGGAATGTTAAAATTAAATAAACGAGGGTGGAACAACCTAAAAGATGGAAGAGCTGCAGACAAATTAACGACTCTTTATAAGGCTAGAACGAGCCTCCTTGCTTTACCAGTTGAAGACCTCCTGCAACCGATCCTCTGTCCGGCATCTACACCACAACAGCTATGTACAAACTAGCATATAAATAGAGCTTCTTCCCTCGCACCCTCAGAGACTGGAACCTCCTTCCATCTAGCATTACTCAACTGAAGGACACAATACAGTTCAGGGATTCCGCCTTACAGTTCCTGCTCCAACATGACCAATTACTCATGCGCACACTCAACCCTGCTCGCTTGACTCCACCAGGAGTAGTGTGCAGTACTTATTCAGAAGCAGGTTCAAATTAAACCTGCATATGCATTGTACTATGAATATCACACCTAGCTTAAGGCTATTGTGAGTGCATTGATTTTTCTCGATTGAAAAGACTTGTACCTGTTACGTGGAGATCCTGCGTCTTTTTATCATGAAGGCTCGCGTAAATGTATCAAAACATGCGACAAAGGACAAAACTTCGACATGCTGAATTGACTGCGCTAAAACTCTAAATTTCACACCCACCATTCTAGTGTCTTAGAGGGGTATATCATATTACCAACCCCATCGCCGAGTGAGGTTTCAAATGCAAGGGACCTTGAAGGGCATTTCTGTGGAAGACGTTCCTGTCAATTAGTTGTTATATTCCTCCATTGACTTAAGCCGCGGTCACACTACAACGAATTCGGATCGGATTCCGATCCGATTTTTGTGAGCTTTTATTAAAATCTTCTCCATCTCTGTTCAGAAAGACCCCAAAATTTGCCAACCAGTGTAAATATATGATTTGCATCAGAGGTCTAAGAAAATAAGATGTTAACTGATTTCTTCGTGACGTCACACCGACAAACAGCTTTTATCGGATACTCGTAGTCCGATAAAAGCTGTCTGTCAATGTGACGTCACAAAATAATTCGTATAAATTTAATTTTCGTAGTCCTGCGATAAAAATCATATAATTACACATGTTGGCAAATTTTGGGTTCTTTCCGACCCGAAATGGAGAAGATTTTAATAAAAACTCACAAAAATCGGATCGGAATTCGATCCGAATTCGTTGTAGTGTGACCGCGGCGTTACACACCAAAATTGTCCCTTTCCATTGTCTTTGGACTCTTGTAGAAGTTTTCAACAGATACAAGCTACCCTTCGTATGAAAGCTCGCAAGTAAGCTTTTTAGCACTGTCTTTAAATTTGTATGCCATGACCATAATATTTTGAGTTAGGAGAGCTTGTATATACTATGTAGGGTGGTGGTTCCTGCTCAAGACACTTCACTTGAAATGCCATCTAGCATACCAAAAGGAACAAATACAAAAAGTGCCTAAACAGTACTTCAATTCATTTGTTACAATATCCACATCACAAATTGAACACATTTCTAGTGCAACATGTCTAAACTGTGCCCCTAAAATTAATTTAGGGTTTACATTTGTGATCTAACTTTATCTTCTGGGATTTTCCTCGAATTTGTGGCACCCTACTTTAAGGGGTCCTCATTTCCTGCATTACCATAACCGAGTGTGGGTAGGACTGTCAGTAATCGTCAGAATACTCGAGCTTGAATAGTCCAGTTGACAAGCACCCTTACTTACATCTTATCAAACACACGTGAGAAGTACAAATTTACCAACGTTTTGACCAAGCCGCTTGCATTGTTTTTACTTCCATAGTAGGACATACTCCCGATAGTAGATACCCAATAGACTCCCACTGGTAGATTACACAGTAAAACATGCCATAGGGATCGTTTCCAATTTGCTGGTTTCATTTCAAATTTGACGGAGAAGGTACGGTGATCTACTTGAAGACTAAACATCAAGAAAGGTTTTCCTGTTGTTCGCGTAATTGTGTTCTAGTTACATAGAAGCCGAGAGAATTAAAAGCTTAAATACTTCGCCTACCCTTTGGCTTTTTCGTAGAATTATTTTTAACATGAAAGGAAGAAAATGTAACCCAAAGGATGCCTCCAGAATACTTAATAATATATAGTAATTCAGGAAGCAACAGCTTCGCCAAAATTAATCTTTTCAAAAAAAAAAAAACATTTTGATATCGGAGCATGCAGGAGGTGTGGAATTCTGTTCTGTGCCAACACTGACGTGTTAAGCTGTGAAAGTCATTGACTCATCCTAGAACTCTGACAGACTGTTTTTTAGGTATCAACGATCAAATCTTGACACTGGTATGACGTTCGTGTCTTCAATCGATAACACACCATAGGAATGTACTAACCCAAAGGAAATTTTTTAAACTAAAGCTTTTTAAAGATTTTCTTCTGATCATACTGAACAACCAGTTGCATCCTTGTGCCTGTTCTAAACTTATGAGTGAATATAGTCTGTTGCATCAGCTTTTAAATTGCAAGCCTCTATCGTTTAATGTCGTACTTCAGTCCACGCTTACTGTCAGTTTAGCGTTTGATACATCACTAAATAATTATTCAGTCTTTGATAAATCGCCTTATAAATATTAAATTGAGCAGCATAGTGTTTTATATTGCTTGTGCTGTTTTTGCAAGATCCACTATCCTTGACAGTTTAAATTCTTAATTTGGGTTTGTTATTTAATTGGGAGAAGAGGAAAGTGCGGAAATGTAGGCCACTCCCATTACGACGATTTTTGTGTCTCAGTTTTAAGTGTGTTACCATCAGAACATTGAGCTCGGGTCTCTCTACCTTTCAGTCTCGTGTCCCTTCGGGGTCGAAACTCCTTTGAGGGGTTCTTTCAGTTTTCGCCTTCAGTTGGATGAAGCTGGCAGGATTTTTGTGTTAAGAACAACCTTTCAATGGCGTCGGGAGTGGCAAGAGTGGGACAGAGTTATATTTTGAGGGACGAGAAATATAATGTCAACTGTAACTTTAAAGATTACTTCTAGCCCCTTTCGCTAATATCAAGTAAATTACGGTTTTTTTTTCTTTTCAGACAGTCTAGAACGGATACGCCAGTCTCATGACTGACCTATGGATTTCCGGAAAGTTACTCCCCACCCTCGGGACAACTTCCCCAGGGGCAATTTTCCCCTGAAAAGTTTTACCCGAGGCAATTCCAAATTTTCTGTTGGGGAAAATTGTCTGAGGAGTAAACTTCATGGGTTGGAATTGTCCGGACGAATCAGTGGCGTAGCTATGGGGGAGGGGCAGGGGGCGGTCGCCCCCAACAAAGCCTCCGAAGGCCTCTGTCGGAAATTTCTAGTCTTTGTCGGAAATAAAATAAAAACACTTCATTTGAAACACAACACTTCTTATGTTTTTAAGCTGAATTACACATCAATAAGTCTACGTGAAAATCAAAAGTCGGCCTCAAAACTCAAAATTGGCCGGAAAGCAAAAAAAAAAAAAAAAAAAGAAAAAAAAAGGTCCCTAGAATTTCGAATCGTACAACTATCAAGATCAAGATAATAATCTGTCGGAATTTTTTTGCTTTTGACCCCCCACAAATAATATCTAGCTACGCCACTGGGACGAATTGTCAGGGGGGATTTCGGGGGAGGGAGTTGTCCAGTCACAGACCCGTACTGTTCACGAAGAGTTTGAAAGCCGAATGGTTGGTCACGTCTAGTTTGGTCTCTCTCAAGGGACGGTAAGGGTCGTCATTCACAATTCCGCATCGGGTGACTTCCAGTCCTAACAACGTTTTCCATTTAGAAGGCCACAAAAATATGAAACTGCACATTACTTTCCTCCCCTCCCCCTCCCCCCCCCAAAAAAAAGAGAAAAATGCTTTTCTTTGATCCTGTCGGGCTTAGAACTCCAGGCTACCGTTTGCTAAAGTACATTGCTTCATTAAATGCTATACCAGCTTAATTCACTCTGTAAAATATCAGAGACAGAATATTTTGAAATGAATTCAATGAAGGAAAGATTGATTTACCTTTGGGGTCAAAGGAAGAGCGGGTTTAGATTCCTTTTCTTTCTTCAGTTGCTCCTTTGTTGCGGAAAGCTGTATATTGGAGAGTAA
The DNA here is from genome assembly GCA_029531755.1 of Holothuria leucospilota. Taxonomy (NCBI): domain Eukaryota; kingdom Metazoa; phylum Echinodermata; class Holothuroidea; order Aspidochirotida; family Holothuriidae; genus Holothuria; species Holothuria leucospilota. The sequence continues at coordinate 52,856,937 of CM055963.1, read as the reverse complement.
AGGAAAGAAATTTATATCAACAAAAATTTACAAAATATATTGCACAAGTCAACTTTTTATTCAAAAAGACACGTAGTAGCAGAAAAGGGTTGAAATTTAGCAATTAAACTAAGCCATAAGAGATTTTGCAACGGTTCCGAGCAATACTACTCTCTAAATCCAAAAGAGTGAAATTAGGGACGGATCTAAAATTAAGACTGAATGTTCACTCTAAAAGAGTGAGAATGACTCTTTTTGGATTGAAATCTTTCAATCCAAAGTTAGATTGGTCCCTAATTTAACTCTAAAAGAGTGACTTTTCACTCTAAAGGTGTAGGCCTAAGAGAGTAACTCTTCTTCAGTGCTTGACCACGACAGCACACACACACACGCACCCACCCCCACCCCGGTCATATATATATATATATATATATATATATATATATATATATATATATATATATATATATATATATGACAAACGTATGCATACCATAAGTTGAGGCACGCCAGCCAGGGTACTGGAGGGGGCGCGATAGCTATCAAGGAGGCATTCGTTACCGGTATTAGCAGACTTTCCTAACTTTTATCCCGTATACAGTAGGCCTATCGGTGTGGATAACATTAACCTAAGCGCCGACACTACCCAGCCAATATTTCTCCGTCTGTAGCCTTCAACATATTTTTTTCTTGCATTAGTTTGCAACCTTAAGACTATAAGTCCCAATATTTTATAGGCTACCTCATGTATAAATGATACGACACTAAGTGATAGTGTGCGATGGATATGTATGGTTGAGCGTGCAGTGCGATCATTTCTTAAATATCGGTATCGATATCTGTATCGGACCGGTATCCGTCGATATTTAGAATTGAAAAGATCAGATATCATTGTCACGCGGTCCCCGAAATGTACACTGGAAAACTCACAGAGACATGGCAGCATACATTTTTACTTGCAATTTCTCCAATTCTCCATTTCTCCAATTTTCGTGTCTTTCTTGAGAGGGGGGACACAAAACACATATATAGTTATCATAAAATCCAATCACCGGCTTCAGTACACTCAAACACAATTGGTTGGAAACTGGGACGTTAAACCTCATCTAACTCAAACACCTCCTTCAAAACCCATCATCAATTAACATAGTCTCTTCCTAACCGAAAATCCTCTACCCTACACTTCAATATGATTGTCATGTCCGCTTTTTTTATTTTTTTAAGTTTGCGGCCTCACAATCTTTTTCCCTAGATTCCAGCCTCAAGGTTGGAAAAACGTTCTCCCGAATGTACTTGGGCGTATTTTCTAAATTCTTTCGTCTTTCAAAACAGACGTGTCCACTCCAGGAAACTCCCAGATCACCGTCTTTCTCTCTCTGACTGCACCCATCCAGCTCCCAAAACACCCTTGTCCCGCTCTTCTCTTCCTGCTTCTCCCAAACCCCAGCTTTCCGTATCCCATGTCACCTTCCTATTTTTCCTTATTTCCTTCCCATTCCTAAGTTCTCCCGCTCCCTTGTCAACAATTACAAAGTTTTCCGCTTCAGTTATATGTGATAGCAATAACAAGAGGGCAATCCATAGAGTTGCATGCAAATCTCATATCCCCCATTTTCTCTGCATAACTTGAGGAAATTTCCCAACATACTGATAAGCAAATCATGACAACGGACTTCTTTAGGACCATGGGCGTCCGCAGAAAAAAATTCAAGGGGGGCAAAAATTTCTAGGGGTGGGCAAAAGCTCCGCGCCACCATGAGTTGGCACGAAGCGCAAGAAAATTTTGGCCTGAGATGCCTCCCAAATCGCTAGAAAGGGCATTTCTAAAGCCTATTTTCCGCATATAAACAGGGGAAACACTTTTTGTTCGTTTTTTTCTTTATTTTTTATTCGTTTTTTTTTTCAAATTTTTGATTTTCGGGGGGGGAAGTGCACCCCCTTGCCAATACCTGCCGACGCCCATGTTTAGGACATTTACACTCGACTTTAAGCAACTAGAATGTACTACTACAGTATTTAAAACTATCTCTCGTCGCTCTATACATATCAGACGGTTTTATGATCTGTTGTAACATACTGTTATGCAAGTAATGGATAAAGAAACACCAAGTTTAGCTCATTTGAACTTTGACCTCTTCATTTTCGACATTTGACGCTAACGATTACGGTACGCATGCAGAAGTTTTCATGGTCAATTACCTATCCACCAGCTTTGAAATTGGTAAGATATGGTTAAGGACTAGTTGACGATCGACTTTTTAGAGAAATCTTGGCGAATTTGAGCTTTTTTAACTACATCTTGACCTTTAAATACGCACCATAGCAACCAAAAAGCAGCTTTAAATTTAGACAAATAAAGGCGAAAACTAATTTTTAGCAAATTTGACCTTGGTCTATGACGTCATCAATTAAACATGCACAAGTTTTTATGGTCAGATACCTACCCACCAAGTTTAAACTTCATTACTCTTTATAGGAGGAGTTCGCGACACACTTTTTCGCAAAATTTAGGCACAGTTGACATTTGACCTTCATTTTGACCTTTGGCCCTACCCTTCGCAACCAAAAAGCACTAGTTTAAAAATTATCTAATCAGTCCTAGCATATTATGTGTATGTATTTTATTACTCTTTCTAGGCAAATTACGGCAAAAACCAACTTTTATCGAAACCTTGTCCTTTGACCTACAACGTCATCAATTAGGCATGCACAGGTTTTCATGGTCAGGTACCTACCCACCAAGTTTGAACTTCATCAGACGTACGGTGATAGGAGGAATTCTTGACATCCAGTCCTTTTTTGTTCACACCCACATTCACTAACAACTTCACATTTCTGATGTTATAGGTGAAATAATCTCCTCGCCCTATCTATTACATGTAGGAGATGAGATAGCTAGACATGTTTGTACTTGAGGGCTGGAGATCAAAGTGCACTGGGCTGTGTAGTAACTAATGCTGTATCAACAGGGATGTGTAGATTCCTTTCCCAAATATCCGTACAACTGTAGGCCTAACACTGAGTGACTGCCTACTAACACTAACAGTTACTTCGATGATCCTATGTTATTTAAAAAAAAACGCCTTAAACGCCTTTACACTGCGAATTTATTCTGCGTTCAACCTCTGTTCACTGCTCGAATTATGTTTGAACTGCGAAAAAGCTTTCTCAAGAAAGTGTTTCCACAATTAATGGTATTTCTGATATACAGGTATAGCCAGGTGCGTGATTTGATGTCTGAAAGTGGGGGGGGGGGGGGCAAACGTGTGAAATACCAAACGGCCCCGAAGGCGCCCAGGGAGAGGAAAGAGCTCCCTTGAAGGCGTTGGTCCAGCCTGGACCCGCCGTAGGGCTTCTGGTGGCGTCCTGGTGCAATGCCCCGATGGATGTCCAGGCGCGACCCCTATAGAAGCCCTGAGGTATTTACAGAACTAAAACCATTAAAATGAAGCATATCGCTATCTTAAAATTACTCATCGGATGTACACTAGACAGATCTAAAAAAATACATTTTGACCATTTTAGTAACAGCCTTACTAAGAATAACAGGTCATTTTTTATGATAAGGGGGATTTGGCTTGTGGTGACGACAACGGAAGATTTTTTACGAAGCTTTGGAACTCACAAGATGCCGGTTCTACAAGAAGAAAACACGAAACAATATTTAAAACTGGTGCCCGTGAAACGCGCCGAAAAAACAGTGTTCATTTTATTGTAGCAATATATATGATATAAAAGATTCTAATTCTTTCCCCAGCCACCTATTCTTTCTTGGAAATGAAATGTAGTTATGGACATTACTTACAGTGACATGGCCATTGGCTTCCGCAGTAAAATTGCCAGGGAAGCAATTTTCATTGGCGGCTGCATCTTCGTAAGTTGTGGCCAGCGAAACCTTTAACAGCGAGCGTCGGATGCGCGAATCCGAGGGCTGGGAGCCGATGGTTCACCCTGAGAATTTTTCGTAAATTTGATAGCTTTTGCGACCATTCTGGACCATTTCTAGACAAAATTCTACGTCCCCCAGGTGGAATTTGAAATGTTAATGATAGAGTTTTCTTATGATGATTGCAAATTTGATGAAGTTAGTGGTAGTTGGTGGGGAAATTGAACAGCTGGAGCGGGTTGAAGGGTTTGAGAAGTAAAAATTTACTCAAGCTTTACAGGAAGTAATAACGATGCAGTTCCACAAACAGTTTTCCTACGGAAAGCATCACTCAGTGACGAGGTACAGTACCTACTTTTATTGAGCTCACGCGAAGCACCCCGAAAAACGTATTGAGAATTGCGATTCCTGACATACGGGTAAGTTCTGAACTGTGTAAGCAAAGACCATGGTGCGTGTAATGAAGTACATTTAGCACTGTTGGAGACCCTTATTTCAGTCACGAAATTGTGGCAGGGATCCGACGCTCATACTTTTAAAGAAAGAATACTTAACGTACTAAACAAAATTTTCAACAACAATTACCCCTTGCCTCTTCACCTTTGAGCTCTGCTATGTAGCTAGTGTTTATTACGGGTGCCTGCGAAGCGTGCCGAGAAAAAATCTTCCAAACATTTTTTCTGGTGTTTGATATTAATGTTTCCTTCATCTTACGTTGCAAAAATTACCATGATATTAAAAGTTTTTCATATTTTCCATGGTATGGCTTTCTTTCTTTCATTTTAATTTACTTGTGTATATAATTTTACGTTCTGTAAAAAAGTGGGGACGGGGGTAAGTGCCCCTTTTCCCCCGTAATCACCCCATGGGTCAGTGGGTATAGTCACAAATTTTCTTAAATAGAATGGTTATTTTTTAGAAATTTCCAAGAATGTTTCCATCATGGATCTTTTGTCCTTCTTTTATGATGGACATAAAGAAAAGTAAAACAATCTGTGAACTATTGTTAAAACAAGGCCTTATCCTTGACGTTTTACTCGCCATTTATCTCAGTAGAGTGGATGTGTTGACTCTAACTGTAATCTTTACTTTCTTATTATTATACGTAAATGACATGTCTACCTGCATAACTGCTAGAAATTATCTGCTACATGCGGAATATGTACATAAGCTGACTACCAAGCTTCGTAAATTTTGTATGCTACGGGGGTATACAAGTCGTTTATTTAATTGCGTAGCTGTGGGTGATTGTACACTTGCGTTGAACTGGGTCAGAGTTGTTCAATGCTGAATTTATTCGTCCTGCCTGTCGCGCAAGTCGGCAAAGCAATAAGAACATAAAATACGTAACTCATTAGGATGCTTGTTTAGACCAATGACAATCAGAGAAATCGCTTTCTTGCGATATCGTTGTAGCATCACTACAGTTAACTTTTTAAGGGAATTCAGACTCAATTGTTTGAATACGAAAGTTTAAGTATCTGTCTACATGTTTGAGCAATACCCTATACCCTGCGACCCCATTTTCCTAATTATCGGATAGAAGACTCCTGATCAACACACAAATGTCACGATACTCTAGAAAAGGAATGATGCCCGGTGAAAGCCGCTAGTTCTTATTGTACCACAAGAAAACAAAATGACAGTAATCGTATAGTATTAGTTATCGATGCACTAATTTGCGTCTATTTTTACTTTCATCTCTCTAAATCTCTTTGGAAGTCTCTATTCCTGTACTTTATCCCAATGAGTGGCCTCTACGCGCACTGAGGCGTTATTTTGCATCTACAGCCTCTACATCGTTACAATGGACAGGTTATGGATAAGTTGTGTACCCGCATGCACCCACATGAGAGGTATTGTGTCAACTATGTCGCATCAAAAAGGTTATTTTTATTTAACACTCTGTTTTGCAGATGACCAATCGGGTACAGAAAAGAAAAAAATGGCAGTCAGAATTCCGTATAGAGTTTTTCAAGTGACGTCAGCTCTTTTAAATTTGACATGCTGGCCGTCACAGATCATGCACAGGTGTGTTATCGAAAAGCGAGCATAGCAGTATCCTGGATACAAATGTGATACAAGGAACGAATGGCCGTCAAAATATCCAACAAACACGCACAGACGAAAAACACAGTGTCGCCGGTAAAAAAATCCCTAGAGTTACCGCTACGTTTGCTTCAGTTCATAAGCCTACTTAACCCATTCTTTTTTTTTTGACCTAGCACCATCCCAATGTCAATGTTATCTAAATTTCGTCGTAACATTTTGTAGTACATTGAAACGGAAGCTATAAACGATCGATTTATAGGGAAGAAAGTCACTGTTTCAGTTTGATAAAAGAATTTTAGCGAGGATTATTTATCAGGACACAGGCTAATACTGTATGATTAATTATTTAAAAGCTGGATAGGAAGCTGAATCTTGATAAGAGATCGCTGCATTCATGTGGGATTACTTCCTAAGCCTCAATAAATTATTCTCAATGAAAGTTTCAAAGATTGCTACAACTGCCCCTTTACTTCCCTTCAATAAACAGATACTACCTTCGCTTGATAGGATTATGACGACATTCTCTGTTTCAAGCTAAAATCACGTTTTGTTGTTTCGTTTGTTTCATTGTTAATATTTAAAGCTAATTCTAGATGTTAGTTCCTGCCGTGTATTAAATTACCTAAATCCGAATTCTAGGATTAACTGAGGAAGTGCGTTGCCCATCCGTCACAGATATGAAAGAACTTATTGCTAAAGCTTAAAGACCTACAGCAGGTACTTTGAAATGAGGAGAAATGCAAGCTTCAGTCACTTATGCAGGAAGCGGTATACGCCTGCATCAGTGGTAAGAGGGGGTGGGGGTCATAAACTGATAGGCTGGTCATCAGTGGCAGGACGAAGAGTAAAATTTGCAACAGCAGGTGCCCAGCAGAATTTGTTCGGAGGGGGGACGGGAGGCTCAGGAACAATGGGACAGCTATGGGTCATGGGTGGGCACAAGGGGGAAAGAAGAAATGGCATTTTTAAAAGAAGTTTGGTAATGTTTTACTTCATTTCACATTTTAACATTACAATCTTAAAAACTGAAAAAGGAGTCATATCGAAATATTGTTCCAGGGCACTACTTTTCGCTCTTGGGACAAAGGGGGTTGAACCCCATAACCTCCCCGTGGCTACTCGCATATACAACCAGCAGTGATGGGGGAGGGAGGAGTAAAACTGTGACCATCTGTTGTACGAATAGTGGTAAAATTGTAAGCATCAGTGGTAGGAGAGGGGTAAAATGTAACTATCCGTGGTATGAAAAGGGCAAAATTGTTACTATCAGTTATAGGCGAGGGGTAAAACTGTAACCATCAGTGCTATGGGGGTATGGTATAACTGTAACCATCAGCAGTGGGGTGGTTAAACTTACCATTAATGGAACAGTAAGAGGTGTAAAACTACAACCAAAAGTGGTAGGGGTGGGGTTGAACTGTAACTACCAGTGGTAACGATACAGGTGAAAATAAAACCATCAGTAGCAGGGGTGGTAAAACTGTAATCATCAGTGGCGGGAGGAAGGGTAATTCATAGGCCTAACCATCAGTGGTGGATGGAGGAGTGGCAAAAGTGTATAACGTGGTTATGGTGGGGGTAAAACTGTAGTAAGTAGTGGTTGGGGTGGTAAAACTGCTACCGTCAGTGAGAGGGAAGTGATAAAACTGTAACAATCTGTCGTAAAAGGAGTGATAACACAAGTGGGTGGGCGAGGGGATAATCCGATCATCAGTAAAAGGGGAAGAGTTGAAACTGCAACCATCATCGGTTTATAAATGCTTGAATAATACATATAGCAAATATTTAATACATTTTATAACCTGTGCTGTGGCCGAGTGGATAATGGCGGTGACATTTGAAACAATGAAGCTTAGCGGCAACCGGGAGGTTCGGGGTTCATTCCCCGGCCTGGTCAAAGTACGGTGGTGGCTTTTTCATTCAAGAGCAATTTACGGATTTCCCTGTGAACTAACCTTACAAAAGAAACCAAATTTGATGCCACCCAACGTGGAGTTGTAATTCATAAGCCACAGGTTTCTCCTACATGAGTGGTCACTTAATATCGTAAAACACTGAATTGCTTTTCAAGGTCTAAATTATTACTATATGACATGTCACACTGACCAGAGAGCATGTCGGATTCGTGAACCTATACTTTATCAACGAAGAAGCAAAACTATCCTAAGGGAGAAACTGTATATTCTTCAGATCATTATCAATCTTCTGGGACACAAAACGTTGTCTTTATTGCATACTCTTTACTAAGCATATCTCCTCGAATATTTTTTGAAACCTGAGAAGAAATTTTCAAACGATAGATCGAATCCATTAACTATCTTAAAAGTACGGATCAAAATACCACGGGGAATGAAAACAAACTCACAAACCTCTTTCTCTAATTCATCAATCTTTTGAAGGAGTTCGTAGTTGCGACCTTGAGCTTGATTAAACTGCTTCTCCATTTCAAAAAGTTCATTCTTTATTCCCTCTTTCTCTTTTAAAAGATGCAGGAATTCCTTCGTTGCTTCCGACCTCTCCCCATTTTGCTCTTCTGTGACCGTCGCATTGTCACCAGTAAACAATTCCTCCGTAGCCATGATGTCAGTCAGTTATTATATCCAAGTTGTAGAACGATACTAAGATGAAACCGTAAACTTGACCAAGAATGGGCTTCATGTGTTTGTAACGGCCTAACAGATAAACAATGAGTTCCAACAAAATCAAGTTCGAGACAAGTTATTTCCGTCGTAATGATTCCACTGGATAAGATTAAATTGGTCTTTATCCCTTCGTACTGTTTTAGTCATATATGCCTTTGTGTTATTTTACAGCCACGTGAGGTTCTACATCTTGTAAGTTTCTGAAACCATTTTGCTGTTTAAAATAGCCTCTCACTTTGATGAAACTTTGGGTCCTGCTTAACGAGATTTATAGCTAACGTTATGGGAGTTTGCACTAGATGTTTATTTGATGCATCTTGAGCGCCCACGTCAGATCTCCTTTCTTACTCTTCTGCTCTGGTTAGCGAATAATACAATTGTGGAATGGCGATCGATATTTCCTATTGAAAGAGTGGGTCCGTTTATCTTATAGGACAATCAACGTGTGATTACGGTTGCTATAGAGCCCACTGACCGGCTTCTGTCCAAAGGTTAGGTTTTGCTTATTCCTTATTACCGTCTACCAAGAACTTCAGTACCGTAACCAGCGCCTCTGTAGATGACGTCACAAATGTTTGTCATCATTCTTCAGTCCACAGTATTTTTTTTTCTTAATAGGCAATGCTAATAACAAGCCCACGTCCACATATAAGTCCCCTTTGTCCAAAATAGACTTGAAAGGTTCGAGAGAATTAAGAGATAGCCACATAAACTTGTCAGTGGAACACAAAAATAGGACGTATAAAGCGGCCCTCCACCTTTCACATCAAGAATATAGCTAGAAAAGTTTCTCACTCTTTGCTGGCAGTTTTGTGAGCGTCCACTGGCAAATAATGAATAGGCCCTTCTACAGAAACAAGCATGTAGCAATGTTTACCTATGGACTAATCGGTAAAATAACTGTGCCATGATCACAAATCTGAGAAAAAAAGGAAAATAAATTTCAGTCTTTGCCAGACTTTTCGAAGTGAGTGGGAGGGGGCTAGAGTCACAATATTCACCGGAGTGACACGTCGACATGCGGGATTAAGAGCTTCCATGAGCGTGAGATCCAGGGGCTGGCCGTAGAACTCCTGGTAGAACTCCGAACGCCCTGGTGAAGGACCAGGGGCGAACTTCGGAAATTCTCGGGGTGCCTACAAGTTTGTGGGCATTAGAGAACGTAATTTAACTACAGTATCTTCAAATGGCGTTGGATGCGCACTAAGCAACAAAAGTCACATTTGGCCCCTTCCTTTCTACTATAGCCCAACACAGATTGACCCTTCGATTTGATGCAGAGGGATTATGGGTGGGGATACCGGATGGTGGCAGGGGTTGCATATGGGGCTTTGAAACAATAATCCCACCCGAGCTACACAAAAGTGAGACAACGTTCTGCAATTGGTGCTCGAAAAGCTCACTGAAAAAAGGCATTTGGAAGACAATTCAGTGTTTTAATATTCCATACACTTCACATTTCAAAAGTTATGCACGTTGTTAAAATTTCCTTGTTTTTTCCCGAAATTATGACCCAAACCCATGTAGCTACACCACTGAGAGGGCTGTCACATAAAAGGTGAGTCAACAGCGAGGGAAAATAACTTGTCTGAGAAAAGGTTGACAGAACCTGTTACAGAACCTGTTGAGATTCCCTCGGGTAAGCGCTAGGAAGTTATGCATTCAGTATAATTACAGAAATTAAAAAAAAATTCTGACCAGTTATACTCCTTAACCACTTAAGGCAGTAGCGGAGCTAGGGAATATGGACGCTTCGCCACTGACTTAAGGGCCCTGGCAGTAGTTTATGAACCCGAAACTGTTCCTTTATTATTAACTAATACACTTAAAAAGTGGTCTCTTTTAGGGCTTTTGGATTTTTGAATTAAGTTCTAAACAGCACAAGCTTCCGCGCTTATGAAAAGCCGTTTTAACATTTAATCAGGAATTTTAGATACCTCGAATTAATTTCAGATATCTCAAATTATGCACTATTTTAGATATCTGAAATATAATTTAAGATATCTAAAATTCATTTCGAGATATCTTAAATTGAATTCGAGATATCTGAAATAGAATTCGAGATATCTTAAATTGAATTCGAGATATCTGAAATAGAATTCGAGATATCTAAAATAGAATTTTAGATATCTGAAGTTGAATTCGAGATATCTTAAATTGAATTCGAGATATCTTAAACTGAATTCGAGATATCTGAAATAGAACTCGAGATATCTAAAATAGAATTCGAGATATCTGAAGTTGAATTCGAGATATCTAACATAGAATTTTAGATATCTGAAGTTGAATTCGAGATATCTAAAATAGAATTCGAGATATCTAAAATTGAATTTTAGATATCTAAAATGGAATTCGAGATATCTGAAATTCAATTCGAGATATCTAAAATAGATTTCGAGATATCTGGAATTGAATTCGAGATATCTAAAATTGAATTGGAGATATCTGAAATTGAATTCGAGATATCTGAAACTGAATTCGAGATATCTGAAATTAAATTCGAGATATCTGAAACAGAATTAGAGATATCTGAAATTGAATTCGAAATATCTGAATTGGAATTTTAGATATCTGAAATTCGTGATTATTTCGAGATATCTGCAATTATTTCAAGATATCTGCAATTATTTTAAGATATCTTAAATTGAATTCGAGATATCTGAAATAGAATTCGAGATATCTGAAATAGAATTCGAGATATCGCAAATAGAATTCGAGATATCTTAAATAGAATTTTAGATATCTGAAGTTGAATTCGAGATATCTAAAATAGAATTCAAGATAACTAAAATTGAATTCGAGATATCTAAAATGGAATTCGAGATATCTGAAATTCAATTCGAGATATCTAAAATAGATTTCGAGATATATGGAATTGAACTCGAGATATCTAAAATTGAATTCGAGATATCTGAAATTCAATTCGAGATATCTGAAACAGAATTAGAGATATCTAAAATTGAATTCGAAATATCTGAATTGGAATTTTAGATATCTGAAATTAGTGATTATTTCGAGATATCTGCAATTATTTCAAGATATCTGCAATTATTTCAAGATATCTGCGATTATTTTAAGATATCTTAAATTCATTTCGAGATATCTGAAATAGAATTTGAGATATCTAAAATTTATTCAAGATATCTAAAATTCCTGATTAAATTTTAAAACGGCTTTCCATACGTGCTCTTATATCAAAGCTTGAGAGCCGGTTCTTCTTATAAAGTGTTTTCACATAGACCTTTTTCCAAATAGCAGTCACAAAGGATTGTGGGATAGTTTTTGTAAGCTTTATTTTTTGTCAATGGCATTTTACTGTGGATAAGAATGATGTAGACCAAAATGCTATCCCACAATCCTTTGTAATTGCTATTTGGAAAAGGGTCTATGTGTGTGCCATCATGACCAATGGAGTTTTGAGCTTCGACGGCGTCTATAATAAGATAGGACCTTCCTCTTTGCAACTTCACTCAAAATTCATTTTTTCCATATCCAAAGGATACGGCAATACATTGCCTAAAGTATCTTCAGTCTTCAACTTTTTGCATAATGAGTACTTGAATTCCTTTGCTACAACATCCGCATCACAGGTTTAGCACATCCCTTCAACAACGTAAATATACACTGCCCCCTCCAAAAATGTTAGGGGCTGAAGTTGTCAGTCAATATTTTGGCGCGGAGGAAAGCTCTTCCTTTGATAAACACAGCCCACCTAAGCGACTTTATCCATAGAAATAATGGAAGTAAAATACTTTGAAAAAGGCATTTTAAATGTTCATTCCAGTACATTCCAGAACATTGTTCAACTCTTGTTCTATGTCAGTGATTGGCCGGGAAGAGCAAGGTACTATCGTACATGGTTCTTGTTTTGTTCTTTTTTTTAACTTTATTTTAACCATAACAATCAAGCATCACTTTACCTATACATAACAGGTTTACATATCAGTTTTTTCAGCCAGTCAAATGAATAGCTTATCAGTATTTACATGAAAGAAGATATAAATTTGCTGAAATAAGGTAAAAATACATTACTTGGAGACTAATATATATGGATAAGGGGTATCCCAAGAAGCTCAGGGTAGCTTATGTATGGACCCCTTTTCAACATCACAATAACAATACATAATTACACTACGAAAATAGAATTTCAGATATTAATAACGTAATAAACTAGACTTGTTAAATTAGTTATATTTAGACAGTAAGAAAAGTTTAAGTTTACGTTTAAATGATCCAAAAGTACGAGTGTCCTTCATATCTACAGGTAATGAATTCCAGATCTTGGGACCTACATGTATTTAATGAATTTTGAATAATTTTACAATAATAAAAGGAAAGGTTGAGGTCTGGATCTAAGATATTTAAGTGATCATGTTTATCATAACTGAAATTGTCTAAACTGAGAGACATAAGGTTACACTACACAAAATTGAACAGACTAGGAAAAAATAAATAAAAATGAGGAACAAAAGTTGGTTACCTGAAGAAAAAGTCTGGTTGTAAAGAACCACAGGGGGCGTAAAGGCTTAAATAAGTTACACTGAGTTCAAATGGGTTTCCCATTCAGTGGCGTATCGGGGGTGGGAGGAACAGGGGGAGGGGCGAGTTGCCCCCTCTGGAAAAATCTTGAGGGAAATTTTGAAACTGAATATATGGTGATATTTGCGCATGATCTGGTGCAGTAAAATTTTAAATTTCTCAACCAGTACACTTTACTTATTTAAAAGTATATGCCACACTGGCACAACCAGTCCTCATTAAGGTTTTCAGAGATGGAATGATGATGCCAAGCTTATAGTTGTACTAGTTATGTTTTACTATCTGTTTTATACAGCATGGGATCTCTGGACCTCTGACAAGGGACTCTGTCCTTTTACTGTATACTTCCAATGTTTCTTGATAATTAAAGTAGCAGCATTGTGGTACATGCAGTTTGTTAGAATGGGTCAGCTGGTCAAGTGCTATACTCTGATACTAGGGCAGGTCCTCGTAAAATTTGGACTGATTGTGGTGAATGCGGTGAACTGATGAAGGGAAAGGTGTACCAGGGTTCACTTAATTCCTGTACTTCACCCATTGTGATTCTGAACTACCAGTAGGAATCAAGAAAAATTCACCAAGACAAGCAAGATGAAAAAAGCTTCCTAAAAATAGGAATTCTTGGTGATGTACTCAATTTACATTTAGCACCAAATGTGGCACCATTTTGCATCAAGCCCACTTTACATGAGCAAAAATTTTCCAAAGGGGAGGGGGACACCCCTCTCCTTAGACCCCTCCCCCCCCCCCCAAGACGGCGATCAGTCACAGCTAGGTCAGAGGAAAGCACCAGGACAAAATTTGGAACTGCGGAGCACACTGATTAGGAGGAAAGCAGATCACTAATTGGGGGAATCTTGGCGCTCTTGCCCCCCCCCCCCCGACAAAAAATCTGGCTACGCTACTGTTCCCATTGTCATTAGTATGAAGCAAAACAAGGTGGAACATAACACAAAGGCGATCAAAAGAAAATTACTGCTGAAAAAATTCTCGTGGTCCCATTATTCATTGTGTGAATTCCTGTCCATTTTTAGCTGTTATTACCCATCACCAAGTCCGTCTTGTGTCCATGCGGTCTTGACAAAATTATTTTCCATCGTCGCCTTATAGCTTTAGCGCCTGAAAATTTGGAAGTATATGAATCGGCCTTAAGAACAACAACAATAACCATAACACTGGCTTCCAAGTCTCCGGGTGGACTTGAACCCACGTACTTAAATATCGAAGGCGAGCGACTTACCGCCTGACCTTCAAAAATGTTGATAAATTACTAGTCGAAATATTTATCACTTAGTACTCTTATGCTAAGCTTTATCTGTTTATAGCATGCAAGTAAAAGCCCGACGCGGGGGTCACGTTCCCCATCGGGAGGGGGTAGCAACCCGAAGCCCTGACAAAGGTTACATTTTACCAGAGAGATGGCGAAAGCCAAATTTTCGGCGCTCTTCCGAACATTTTTGACTTTCATTGGATGAAATTTGATACACTTCGCTTGTATTGAGGAAATTTGGGGCTTGTACTGATTAAAACTGGGAAAATTGAGGTTTTTAACGAAGAAAATTTGAGTTATTTATTAAAGAATCTGCCTACAGTGAGAGCAAAACCAGGTAAACCGTCAAAGTGACTAGCCACCGCCGGGATTTCATGCTTTATCGTATTATAGCGTGCCGGCGGGCTTCAAAAAAGAGAAACAAGGCAACTCCCTAGGCGATGGGTTGACACACTTGTAGAAAAATAAAGGCACAGACACTGCTTATGTGTTACCTTCTGCCTCTTCTGAATTCTCGGGCTGTTCTGCCCGTGTGTTAAATACTTCTCTAAAGATGGGTACTAAAACAGGTGTAACGTAAAGCTTAACATAGATTAGGGTATCTGTACATTGAAATGATTATAAAAGCTACAGCTGCCACATTCTGGGTAGACTTAGAGGGCCAGCCGTTTTTTAATTGTTACATACTTCCCCCCTATGGGAAATAAATCGTCCTCGATTTATGATTTTTAATTGTTACATACTTATTACATAATTTGAAACTTTCTTCTTTTTTATAAAAAAACCAATTCTTATATATATATATATATACACTTCGAGAAAATGCAGTTGTCAAGTTAAGTGAAGTTAGTTAAACATACACTATGAATCAAGCAGTATATATACATTTCACATTTTCATTGTAAGCGTTTGAATTACTGTATATCTTCAAATTTATGTCATGATGTAAAACATTGATACAATTCATTATTATTCAAAACCCAAAGATTAATAATTTTCTCTCCATTTGTAGCTTCGTATAACTGCACTTTAAATCTGTTTCAAAGATATAATCAGATTGGCAAAGCTAGGTCATGACTCTCTTATGTAAGTAGTAAACATTATACAAATATGATACAATCAAGCGAATATCTCAAGCTTTAACTCATTGAAATGGTTATGAAGGTAACACGTTTCCTATGCAAATAAAATAACGCATATACAAATTATACACAAAATTATATACAAACCTAACGCATACTCCAACTACAGTTACAGACTACAACTATAACGACATGGCATTCTAACCGATCTTCCATATTTTGTTACGTAATAGGGGCTCATGTTTGCGGAGGACATTTTACCATGAGGATTTTCATTGACTCCCTGGTGAGGCACAAAGGGGAACTGGTTAGGAAAGGTGAAATTGTTTTGTTGCTGGATTGGTGTTTGGGTAACCTGATTCTTCTGTGGTGAGGAAGGTTCAGCTGAAGAAATTTGTTCCTGGGTAGGCCTCTGAATAAAAGGTTTTAGGCGATTGTGGTGAACAATCCGTGTCTTTCGTGGGTCGCATTCATCCTGAATTTCGTATGTAAGGACTTGTTCGCCAGGCTGCGATTTATGCGAAACAACTTTGAATGGGCCTAACCACTTTGGGGCCAGCTTTGACCTACTTTCAGCTGCATTGTCTAACATTACCAAGTCTTCTATAGCATATGGTGCGTATTTCTCTTTCCTGTCGTAGTAGTATTTCTGCCTTTGTTGTGCACCTTGGCTGTCATCAATAACATATTGAAAGCAGATCGAAGTCGTTCCTTTAAGTTGCGGGAATATTCTGCTGGAGTGCCTGGGGTTGCGTTTGAAGGAACAGGGGGAGTTGACATCAGTGATGCAGGAATTCGTGGTTCTCGACCATGCAATATGAAATAAGGACTGAATCCAGTTGTTGAGTGACAGGATGAATTGTAGGCGAATTCCACTTGTCCTATGTAATCGTCCCAATGACCTTGACTTTCTATAAGAAATTTGGCAAGTTGATCTTTTAGTGTCCGGTTAAATCTTTCTATGAGACCGTCAGATTGGGGGTGATAGGGGGTAGTTCGTGTCTTCTTTATTCCTAAGGCTTTGCACAGTGACGTCACAAGTTCACCTTCGAATTGTCTCCCTTGATCTGTATGGATCTGTTCCGGTATTCCATGTTGTCGGATATACTGTTCAAAAAGACAAGTTGAAACAGTGATGGCTTTCTGGTCCGGCATTGGATAGAGATTGACATATTTTGAAAAATGATCCATCACCACCAATACATAGCGGTTGCCTTTTGGGGTGATTGGTAGCTCAGTTATATCCGCACACACGACTTGAAATGGTCTTGAAACTGTAATATTCTGTAGGGGAGCTTTGTGTCTCGGTGTTGGCTGACGTCTGGTGTTGCAAGAGTTACATGTTTCACAATAAATTCTGATATCTTTCTGCATATATGGCCAATAGCACCTTGATGAGCCTTCTTGAAGGTCTTTTCGAAACTTAGGTGCCCAGCATATCCACTACCATGGAGCAACTCAAGGGTCTTAGGTACCATTTCACCTGGTATCACTGTCTGCATGCAACTTCTTCCAGGTAGCAAAAGTTCTCTGTACAATATACCATCAATATATCTAAGCTTCGGATATTCCCACCAGAGTTTGCGGAGTGAACGGTCTGAACCAGCGAGACCAGATTTGGGAGGCTTTTCACCGTCTTGCAGCCACTGTATTACCTGTCGTAAATTTACATCTGATTGTTGACATTTACGTATCTCGTCCTGGTCAATGCTTAAAGATTGTGTGAAATAATAGTTTCTGGAAAGTTTGTTGTTAGGTTCAGGAGGACTGTCTTTCACATCATTCTCGTCAAGAGTATATACCTCCTTAGCTTCAACATTCACATGACCATGGCTCTGTGGCCCGTCATTTCTAAAAAGTGTGTTGATGGCCGGTGTCGGGTCCCATCTTTCAGGATCATCTTCCAAACTTTCAGTTTCATTGTCGCCACTGTTTGAGAGGTCAGACATTCTGGACATTGCATCTGCATTACCATTGGACCTTCCAGGGCGATATTTTATTTCCCAATCATAGAGGTCCATCTCCAGAGCCCATCTTGCTCTTCGGCCCGTTGAATCATTCTGAATTGGTATTTTCTTTAGTCCAGTCAGAGGTTTGTGATCGGTATATACGGTGAATTTTGAACTCATTAGGTAGTGTCGAAAGTGTCTCATAGCCCACACAATTGCATACAACTTTTTGTCATAGGTTGACCATTTCCGTTCTTGTCTAGTGAAACCATGGCTGCATATGAGACAACTACTTCTTTTCCATTTTGCTGTTGACTGAGAACGGCATCACTGCTGTCAGAGAAGCATCGGTATGAAGAATGAATTCTTTCGTGAAGTCAGGGTAACCAAGTAATGGCTAGAGGTAAGTTTCTTCTTCAAAGTCTCGAACGCAAGTTGACATTCTGGAGACCAATGGAATGGAACATCTTTTCTTGTAAGTTCATGTAATGGAGAAGCCAAGTGAGCAAAATTTCGAATAAACTTACGGTAGTAGGTTGCCAAACCTAAGAAAGAGCGGACTTCGGTCGGGTTTCGGGGAGTCGTCCATTCTGTGACTTTCTTAGTGTTGGATGGATCTGGTCTGATACCCATGTGATTGACTACATGGCCAAGAAACTTAACTTCACGTTGAAATAAATGGCATTTCTTTGGTTTTACTGTTAGTCCAGCCTGACGGAAACGTTTGAGAACTTCCTCTACGTTGTTGAGGTGAGTTTTGAAGTCTTTGCCAAGTATAATGACGTCATCCAGATAGACAAGGCACGTCGTCCAATGAATACCTCTGAGAACTAGCTCCATGAGCCTTTGAAATGTGGGAGGTGCGTTTGAAAGTCCCATAGGCATGACTTTGAAATGGTATAATCCAGATCCTGTGTTGAACGCTGTCTTTTCTTTATCTGTGTCTTCCATTGTCACCTGCCAATATCCGCTGGTAAGATCCATGGTACTGAAGTAAAACGAACCTGCAAGTGCATCTAGGGTGTCGTCAGTCCTCGGCAATGGATGGGAATCTTTGATTGTGAGAGAGTTGAGTTTCCGGTAGTCGACGCAAAAACGGTAAGTATTATCTTTTTTCTTAACCATAACTATTGGCGATGACCAAGGACTTTGGCTTTCCTCTATGATATCGTCTTCCAACAGTTGTTGCACTTGTTTTTGCACTTCCACTTTCATTTTTGGAGATGTTCTATATGCCCTTTGGTGTATGGGTGGCTCATCAGTTCTGATTGTGTGTTTCACCAGACTTGTCCTTCCTGGTCTGTTACAGAAAACATCTGAATAAGATTGTAGAAGTTTACGGACTTCAGCTTTTTGATTCGCTGTCAAGTTTCCTTCATCAACATTTACTTCATCTACATGCTGTTTTTCGGTATTCTTTGATGTAGTATTAGGATGTAGGGCATCTTCTAGGACAGTGTACTCAGCATTTTTTACTGTATTTGTGGCAAATACCTTTCCCAGGAGATGGTTTCCTTTCACCTGCACTGTGGTTCTTGTTGGGTTTACTATCGTGGCTATGGTATGACCCTCTTTAACTTGAACTAAAGCCCTGGGTATCAAAATATTGGGTTCGTCAAAATACCTAGGTTCAATGACACCTTCATACTTATCCGGTATCACCCTGTATGGTGATGTTTCTAGTTTTGCCTTAACTTGCACCTGGGTTTCTGGTGGAATTGTAACTTGACTTTGTAGAATTAGGTTACAACATAAGGGTGCACCGGTCTGCCTTCTCAGGAGGGGTACTGCTTCCTCGCCTAAGGTCATAGTTCCTTCAGTTATATCTACGGATGCCTTGTGACGTAGCAGGAAATCCCATCCTAATATAAGTGGTTTAGAAACATTCCTTGCCACGTGGAACTCATCTAGCAGACGATTTGAACCAATAGATATAGTCGCTGTAACTCTGCCTACTGCATCAATAGTGTCTCCTGTTACAGACTTACCAAGGGCGTAAGGTTGAGTTTTGGATTGTTTACACAGTGAGGGAATTGTGTTTCGTAGTTCTTCACTAATGAGAGTGAGATCTGAGCCAGTGTCTACAAAGGCATCAACTGAGACATCTTCAATGGTGATAGGTATGTACGGCATAATGTCTTCCCTTGTCATTATGTCTATCTCATTAAGGCTTTCAGACGAAATTAGAAAATTTTGTCGACGGGTGGAGGGGGGCTTGGTCTCCTGCCTCAACCTGGCGCCACACATAAGCTGTTGAATTATACACAGTCGTCGTAAAAGTGGTTTAATTTCCTTTGACCACAGAAGGTAATGACAATCGTGGGTCTCACTAGTGTGAAAACGATACATGGACTAAACCATGGTAACGTTTTATCGCTTTTACTAATTAGTGTTTCATTTTACTTGAAACGCGCGGGCATAAATTTTTGCTATCACTAGGGTCGTGAGGTTGATTTCAACAGAAACAGACATAACACTGTGTGAAAGTTGATAGCTTTGATGGTGAACGAATAGATTAAAACTGGAGGTCAATGATGATGGGGGTGCTCCTCAACTAAATGATGAGCAAACAAAATAATTTAACTATCCAATAGTTATTAAATTACGTCACATTCTACCCAGGTTGACCTGGATCCGTGAAATATTATCACGCAAGCTTGGTGCAGTATACGCAGGGCCGTAGCGAGCGGGGGGTGTGTGGGGGTGTCACCCCCCCCCCCAATATTTGGTCGCCCGTCGGCAAATTTTCGGTCTGTCGGCAAAAAGAGGAGAGGAGGAAAAGAAGCGGAGAGAAGAAGGGAAAAGAAAGGGAAAGGAAGGGAGTGAAAGGGAAGACGGAGAATGAAAAGAAAAAAGAGAAAGAGAGAACGGGCCAGTCTGTTATCGGCTATTTCAATTTTCGGCTATTTCGATTTTCGGCTGTTCATCTAGTTGGCCCATTCAAGTTGAATTCCCGTCGGCAAATTGATTATGCATGTGACGGCCGTCGGTGTAATTGGGCGAGTGACTGAGTCCGTCGGCAACTCGGGAAAAGAAAGGGAATTAACGGCTTCCGTATAGGTGCACTATTTTGGGTCATATGACATTGTTGAAAAACTACTTTCTGCACATTATTCCTCACTTTTATCATCACCATGGGGAGCAGCACCCGATAACCCATGGAGAGGGTATCCTTAGCCCGTCCTCTAAACCCTAACCTTGACTTCGGCAAACACATTTTGCAAACTTCTGAGGATCCGGTTTACGCCACAAACATCCTGGGAAAATATAATGCGTGCCGCGCTTGTCTTCCCTTCACTGCAATCTCAGGCTTTTAACTTTTGAACACCGAAATGAAACAAATAGAGAATCCATCTTCAGATCCTGGCGTTCAAATCATATTTTGAACGCTTGTGTTCAGATTCTGAACACCTTTTCTCCCTTTTTAAACGCCGGACGCCTATCCACTTATCGTATTTGAACGTATGACGCGCCTAGTGTTCAAATGCTGAAAACATAGTGTTCCAATTCTGAACGACAGGTTCAGCTCCTGAAGTATAGTGACATGACGGGAGGAATAGCCTAACGCATTAGAATTAACCGGAATCTTTGCATTGGATAATGCATTATGAACCAAAATATACCAATCATGCATGAGACTTAATTTTTTACTGAGATTTTAACCTAAATCTCAGAGCTTCCTGGGGCGAAGCCCCCCGAACTCCCACCAGGGGCCCTAAGGCCGGCCCAGTGTTTTAGCCAGCCCCTATTTGTGCGACAATGTCGCATAAACTGCGACAAATGTAGCACAAAAACAATCTGACAAGCAAATTCTACCCCGGTGTAAATTTTGAGGTTCCTCATTAGGGCAGAAATCAATATTGCACCATTTGCGATCAAGGCACCTTACAAATTCCACAGATCAGTATATGTCGCATTGAGAAAACGTCCAGGCTAAAACACAGATGGGCCTCTTGATCCCAACCGCTTACAGCTATAGCGGCTTGACAAGAGGGATAGCCTAATACATTAAGATTAATGGGAATCTTTGCATTTGATGATGATGTATTATGAACCAAAATACATACATCCTGAGACTTAATTTTTCACCCAGAGATATACTTAAACCTCAGAGCTTCCGGGGGCTTTGCCCTCCAGTATCCACTATGGTCCTTAGGCAGTCCCAGTGTTTTAGCCAGCCCCTACTTGTGGGACAATGTCGCATAAACGGCGACAAAAACACAAAACAATCAACAACGCACAAAAACAATCTGACAAGCAAATTCAACCGGGTGTAAATTTTGAGGTTCCTCATTGGGCAGAAATCCGCTCAAATATTGCACCATTTGCGATCAAGGCACCTTACAAATTCCAAAAATTTCCAAAGGGGAAGGGGAACCCCTCCCCTTAGACCCCTCCCCCAGGCCACAGATCAGTAAATGTCGCATTGAGAAAACGTCCTAGCCAAAGCATTGGCGGACCTCGGGATCCCAAACGCTTAAAACTATAGAGGCCTGACGAGAGCAATAGCCTTATACATTAAAATTAGTGGGGATCTAGTTTGTATTTGATGATGCATTATGAACCAAAATATATCCATCCTGAGACTTAATTTTTCACCCAGAGGTATACTTAAACCTCAGAGATTTCGGGGGCTTCGCCCCCTGGACCCCACCAGGGGTCCTTAGGCGGGGCCCTGGACCCCACCCGCTAAAGTTCGTTTTCGCATTACGAATTACCAGATCCGTCGGCAAAACATAATCTCCACCCCCCCCCCAACGAGTATACGGTATAAGATGGGGAATGTATTAGTCCATGGGCGTCAGGAGGGGGGCAAGGGGGGCACCTGCCCCCTGGAAAACCAAAAACTTGAAAAAAACGAAGAAAAAAATAAAGAAAAAACGAAGAAAATATAACATCAACATTTCTTAACAATTCACTCACCGTGAATTTCTACTCTCAAAACAAGAATTGAATAAAAATATGACAGTCAGGCCCCAGCAGCCCCCCCCCCGAGCATATATTTGGTATTTTTTAAAGTTTATATTTACGATATTGCTAGTGTTTCCCCTTTTTATATGGGGTAAATAGGCCTTGGGAGTGCCATTTCCAGCGATCTGGGAAGCATTTGGGGCCAAAATTTCTTGCGCTCCGCCCCAACCCATGGTGGCACGGAGAGCTGAGAGTCTGTCTATGGGCTCCCCCCCCCCCTTGACAAATTCCTGGTTACGCCTTTGTCAACACTGTGTGAAGCAGCATCTGAACTCTTTTCTGGGAGTAAAATATTTCCCATGAAAATAAGTTTGGCCCCCTTAAAAATTTTGCCCCCCCCCCCCTGACTTTATTTCTGCGGACGCCCATGTATTAGTCTTAGTGGAGGACCAACCAATACTTCATAACTTCTGTACTGAAACCATGCTCTCTTAAGAAATCGCAGAATTAGTTCCCTAGAGTCATTCATATTTTATGAATAAGAGATCCTTTTCACTACGGTACCATGTATGCTTTGCACCTTAAATATATTCTTCACCTCAAAGAACTTAAATTAGTCATGTAAGACATTTTGACTTCAGAAATTGTAAATAATGTATCATATGACTAATTAAGGTTGCATTACCTAATGGCTTTTAGAGTGTAGTGTTGCATTTATTTTCGGACATTAAATCTCCAAGTTGATGAAAGGCCAGTACTCTATAGGTTATTCTTTTGTAAACCTTAGGCTATCTGTACCGTACTAATCTAATGATCTCTCCTTGCATCTTGTTCCAGACTTTCGCCGATTACAAAAGTTCACCGTTCGCTGAATTGATGTCCAAGTCTTGTAACCCAGTTTGAACATCATAATCCCTATGTCCCAGTTTTAAGTCTTTTAATAAGCATGCGGAGATAAATGCAGAGAATCAGCTGACACCAGTCTTTTGTCCTTATGAATAATGCTACTTCAGTTTGTCAAAAGCACGGAGAAAGAGAAAACTTTTTGTCATATATACTTGGTCGCATGGAATGCTCTAGTGATGTAACCGGTGTAGGGTTAACTTGGAAATAGCTTTTCAGGCTGAAATTTTCAGGATAGGTACGGGGATATGGATAAAACATCACGACAAAGATCACCAAAAAATTCCGGTGGAACTTCCTTTAAAATTCAAGATGGCGTTCAAAATGGCTTTCATGCTCAAGTTTTTGTCACAAATTTACAACTACATAAGTTTGGAAGGTGGTTAAAGTATCCAAATGTATGTTTCAAGGCATAGACATCCTGTTGAAATCATTATTTAGGCTATTTGAAACTCATACGTATTCCAACACAAGATGGCGTCCTTTTGAAATGGCCGCTGTGTTCAATTGCCAACATTTCCGTTTAACTGTAATATTTGTCATACAAATTCAAGTGTTCAAATGATTAAAGGCACTAGAAGTCTCTTTAATCATATTTAGGGTGTCCGTCCGAAACACAAAAATACCCAAAACCAGAATGGCCGCCATACAAAATGACAGTTATTTTCAGTTTCCATGTATTTGTTCCGTCTCAAAAGTGTTAAATATCATTCAAGTGCCGAGAAGTATCTTCCATGGCACTGTTGGTGTTTCTTCTCTCCTTCTTACCTTCTATTCACATATGAACGGATGAACGTCCCTGACTGCTAACAGTTACTGTCCTGCAAAGCTCTTAGCCCTGGACGACGTTCCCTGTAGGCTCCTATGGCATATTCCTTCTCCTCTTTACCACAGCTGGAGTACAATGTGCTCTCGCCGTTTAAATGTTTAGAGGATTCTTCTGAGTAGTTTTCTTTCTTGTTTTGCAGTATAACCGTTTTATAGTAATCTAGGGATTAGTACCCTTCTTTGTAGAGTTCTATTAGGAAACAAGGTAGATAGGCCGAAAGAGAGGACTGTGTTGGCATAGTTGAGGACGGCGAGGTAACGACCTCCCGAATGCATCAGGATGTGACGGGACGCAGCTTTCAGTTCGATTGACATTGCCCAAGATCCGAGGAAGAGGTCCCATACCGTGCCTAGGCAGTCTTAGGTACTGCCAGTTGAGCAGCTTCGGGTGAAGGGTGGATCTTCAGTTGTATATTTTTAGTGACAGAAAGAACTGGGAGTGGTAAAGGCAATAGTTGTTGCTGTGGCATTTGCTAAGGATGTATGCAGAAATTTTTCAAAACACGCGTTATTTCGTCTTCTAGAGTCTAACGCATCTCTCACTCTACTCTAAAACCAGTGTAGAACGCCTGACATCCAAAGGCAGTGGAATAGCAATTAGGCCTAATACTATTCTCTATACCCCTTTCGTCGCAAATCTGACCCACGAGTCTAGGTCCAACCTACCCCAGTTCCTCTAGAACTGGAATGGTCCACCACCTCTGGGAGATTGGAGGTGGGATGCACATTCCTATGGCCAGGACTTAAACATGGAACAACCACCACTGTCGTGAAAGGTTTCAACACGCTGCACTCCAGTACTCTCTACCTGTGGCGATGTGTGGGGAAGGACCTCCATAGGGCCATTTTTGTTATATTGAAAGAGAAAGCTCCAGCAAAAGTACTGCCAAACCCTCCAAAAGAGTGATGTAGAAGTGATCCAAAGTTCCTGTGAGTGCAAAACTGAACCTTCATTAGGTCTTGATCAGTCAAAAGGTGGCCTTCGAATTTTTTCAAAGGTGCCTAGACCAGGTAATTATAACTCGTGGAGTCTAGTGTCTAGAGATATGGTCACAAGAGAGCGTCCATCAATTGCTGTCTCTTTCTATCACAGAAAAGATGGCTACCCCGTTCCAGTGGCGTAGCTAGAGGGGGCAGTCGCCCCCCACAAAGCCTCCGAAGGCCTCTGATGGAAATTTCTAGTCTCTGTCGGAAATAAGTAAAAACAATTCATTTGAAACACTTACAACACTTCTTATGTTTTTAAGCAGAATTACACATCGAAATGGTTACTGGCAAGGCCTGGAAGTGTCATTTAAGGCGATCTCGGAGACATTTTAATCTAATTTTTTTCGCGCGCTACACGCCGGATGATGGTGGCTCTACGCTTAGATAGTACATCATTACTTCAAGATACTCTGTCGGAACTTTTTTGCTTATGCCCCCCCCCCCCCACAAAAAAAATATCTATCTACGCCACTGCCCCGTTCTATATCTGCCCTTGTCATGATCTCTTTGAAAATCTTCTAGCTCTCAAGAATCGAAGGATGAGCCTTATTGGAGAAATTTCACAATATTATAATGTAGTAATCATTGTAATGGAGTCTACTCTAATTCCTCTCTTCTTTACGGGACCTTGGCTTCAGAAAAAATACGGGTAAAACTTTTGTAGCTGAGCAGGGTTGTCAAAAGGTTTTCTGTCGTGGTGCTGATACTTTTTACTTTGGGTTGTGGCATTTTCTGAGGTGCGTTTTGGCAGACCTAAGGCTCATTTCAAAATCATTTTAAGTAGATAAACTTCCAACGATAATTCCAGCCCCAGCACTTCCCCTTTCCCCGTTTCAACGACCTTGCTGAGTTGTAGTCCAGAAGACGGCCTACAGTTTTACTCAAACAACAATAATGGAAAGGTTTGATTTTTGCACGCAATAATAATCAATACGGTATTTCGGAATGAACGCAAGTAGCGAAGGTCAAAGGTCAAATGAGGGGAACCTGCAGGGAACGGACGAACTTTTTGCCACCGTCACTGTGTAGCTGGAGCATATACACAGGCAATGAGAGCCGCTACGCAGACACTCGGCTGATGGCGGGATGTAAACATTCAAAAATTACATATACGTACATGTAGGTACGAGATACGCATAGTTTATACTGTACACATAATTGTATGATTGTGCACGTACAAAGCGTTATTGTGCAGAGACAGGTAGCTAGCTAGCTGCTACTCGACTCATAAGCCTCACAGCAGTACTCAGATTGATCACGTTATCGACGCAGTTTAGGGAAGGTTGTCATGAGTTAGGCTCACAAAATCTAGGCTATTGAGATTTATGAAAGATGATGATGTACCTACACATTTAATTTGATAATGGCGAGTCGAGAAAACGGGGACTTAAACTAGCTTCGCTCTAACGTTAAGGTAGTCCAACGTTAACGTTAGTACTTGTTTGCCACACTGAAAATGCCCGAACTCGAAACGCTACCGTTAGGCCTACCAGTTTAGAATAGAAGAAATGATTGTGATAATGATCATTCGAAAAAAATGGTAAAGAAAATAATCTACGATTTCCCTTCACTAACCATGTAGGCTATACTTGATGAAGTTCTCTAGCGTCACCCGACCCACACCGGCTAGTCAGTCTGCATGATCTGATATGTGTGCATATTATGTGGGCTGAATAACTGCCGTATACTAGTACGCTTATAACAGATATACGTACGTACATATGCCGTGCACTAGAGGTACGTGCGAAAAAGAGTACGTACGCTTCGGTAGCTATGAAGAAGACATTCCACATATGTCTGCTTACAATTCCATGTATTTAAAGAAAATGTCCTGAAATAGACACTAAGTTCGATTCATTTTAGAAAATATTTCAATTTTTGCACGTTTTCAGAAAGACTTTTTATTTCTGAAATTTCTTTTAACCTTTGAAACCATTTTTAAAGCTTCTGGAATGCACTAAGGTTCTTTTTATGAAAAGGAGATTTCCATGAAGGTAGAAATATAAAACACTGCTGAAACAATGAAAACCCCTCACTTGACCTTATTTCAAAGGTCACTACGCCTGCGCTGTAGGTGATTCCGAAATACCGTATTGGATGAATGTTATTAGGTTGCAAATAAACTGTAGCAAAACGGAGTACATCGAATTCGGCTCCTCAACTCAACTTTGGAAGTTTCCTATTGATGGAATTGATATTACTGACACTCATATCAATGAATCTACTGTTATAAAATATCTTGGGGTTAATTTGGATAGTGGAATGTCTTTCGCTAAGCACATAACAAAGAAATGCAACCTGCTATGTTTCATTTGCATCGTACAAAAGTGCGTTCAGACCAAAACCGAAATCTGCTGTTTTGCGGGCGGGACGCGAAATTTGTTATTCTCAGAACGAATGGGGCGATTTTCTAAATTTTCATTGAAATAAAATTGCCCCTATTTGTCCAAGGAAAAAAATTTCCGCGTCCCACCCGCAAAATGCAGCAGATTTCGGTTTTGGCGTGAACGCACCTTAAGAGTCTTACGCAGTCACTTGAGCAGAAAATCTCTTGCACTGGTTATACATGCCCTGGTATTATCCCAGCTGGACTATTATGGTACTTTACTGTACGGCTTACCTAGTTCTTCTCTTGACAAGTTGCAAAGGATGCCAAAGTTTGCTGCAAAGCTGGTACTTACCAAGAAAAAGTTAGTGGTACTGAGTGTTTAAAAGAACTTCACTGGCTTCCTATTACGTACAGAATACTTTTCAGACCCTTACATATGTCCTATAAATGTATCAATGGCCAGGCTCCCAATTATTTGGCAAATTATCTTATAAGAAAGAAAAGGGGGTACTCTCTTGAGTCTACAGCTAACTGCATTGTACCGAGAACTAGGACGAAGGGGTCCCAGGGAGTGAAACAACTTACCCACTGAACTTCAGTCCTGTGTTTCTTTCACCAGTTTTAGGAGTAAGCTTAAGACATACCTGTTTCAGATGGCTTTCCACTAGTTTTTCCACTGTTTTTATCACTATGTTTCTGGGAGGGGTTGTTTTGAAAAGAGCCACTGCATATAGTCTCTATAGAAGTGTGCGCTATATAAATGCAATCACCATCACCATCACCATCGTCACCGTCACCGTCACCGTCACCGTCACCGTCACCGTCATCGTCATCGTCATCGTCATGGTCATCGTCAACGTCATCGTCATCGTCATCGTCATCGTCATCATCATCATCATCATCATCATCATCATCATCATCATCATCATCATCATCATCATCATCATCATCATCATCATCATCATCATCATTGTTATTATTATTTGAAAGGTTTTTTTATCCACAGGAACTGCTAAAAGGATTAGTACGCCCTCTTTTGCGTACAACAGTATTTGCCCATCACTGCCCATTATACGTTTTAAAGCGGTGCTGGTTTATCGTGTGGTTTATAAGTTATCTGATAAAAACCCCACCATATACAGCGGTAAATATTTACAATTTTATAATAGGCTGGGCCAACTGTAGGGGGGGGGGGGTTAAGAAACTTGTATTTGCACGACATGCTATGTGCTTATTAGGGTAACTTTATAAAATGTGAGTTTCACAAGAAATGACTGACATTTCTACTGTCCAGTCACCACCACGGGTTCAAATATTCTAAACGAATCAAGTAATTGGATTTCGAGTGACAAATACACACCTCAATTCACGTCGAACATTCAGTAAATATTGTATGACATTCTTCAAACTGACAGAAGCGAGAAAATGAAGTTCATGTGTTAAAAAATGTAGTTATAACTTCAGGCAGCAACAGTTTCAGGATTCTAAATAGAACGTAACCAGTTGTGTTTTAAAACGCTGTCTCTCATATCTAGAGTGATAGGCCTACAAGAATTAGCCTGCGTGGGGAAGATATTGGCTTTCAAATCCTCCATATATATTCGTTGAGATACAGACATGCAGATAGCCTATTAATCTCGCACTCCGTTCGCGCCACTACCCGAGTTTCTTCAAATCGAGCCTCACCGAAAAGAATCACAAAAGAAAAAATAAAAAAGATGCTTCACTTGTCAGCAAATGCCTACCCAGTCGTCTCGAAATATATACTGAGAAATTCGGAAAAAAACAGAGATTACTCGGTTGGAACGGGAGGCTCACACGTGTCACTATATTGTAAAGGAGAAGAACAAGCCTGCGTTTATTGAGTGGAATAATCTTGATAAGTATATAACTTGAGATACGGTATCTCAAATCAGTCTACTCGTAAAGTGTGTCGAGTAGTCTCCGTTGTTACATTTAAAAGCGCAACATTTCAATAGACGGAGATGGAATACGAATTTACATAACTATAAAAGTTAACCTAAGCAGGACATTGTGAGACAACATCAAGGAGGACAACGGTAATTTGCTAACAGACGATTTCATAGCAATTAAAGCATTTATTTCTAGATCAATATTTAATTTCTTGTCGCCATACATGATTACAAGATCTTGGAGTGTCAATTGTGTTATTGGTATAAAACCATGACGTTTTCACCATTTTGCATTCGATTTCAAACCATGTAGTGAAGACAAGCAGACAAGGATCTCGTATCACAAATTAACAAATTATTCCACACCAGGAAAACACGTGTTCTAATGTCAAGATAAAATGTAAATTTATACACAGGAAATCCTCGAGGAATCTTTTAAGATTTGGAATTAACGACACCAACGGCTTGTTCTAATGTTGCCGATGGCTCACCACTTATCAGAATAAGTGTAGTGTGATATTTGTGCCATCGTTAGCGAGTAATAGTAGCGGGCCTTAGACAGTTAGAAGAACATTTTAACATTTTCTTGATTTTTGCCATTTCATAACATACGATAACATTTACTTTTGAAGAGACAAAGCAAGAGAGACAGAGAGAGGGAGGGAGAGAGTAAAGAGTCAACGAGAATGAGAGAAAAACTTATAGAGAGCACCGTCAGGTTGTCTACCTTGTAACTTCTTGTCTTAGTGTTTTCTTTTGATATTAATTGTATAACTGTGGCGCCATTGGGGTTTGTAATTATGCTCATTCTTAGCTTAAGTTCATGCACAGGAAGATGTTGCGGACGCAGGTTCAGTTAGATCGTTTCGGACGCAAATTCAGTTAGATCGTTTTTGCTTTTAGAGTAACAAGGTGCGGGCTATACTAATCATCGGCTGTTTGAAAAGCATTTTGGGGGAAATGTATGAAAGTGACATCTGTCATTCTTCAAAAGCTGGTGAAAATTGCTCCTACGTCATCATCGATTGGGGATCTGAAGTCAACTTCAGTTCATATAAATTAAGTAAACAACCAACATATTCTGTATGTGAGGATCTCAATTTGCAACACAAACGCAGAGAACGGGTTTCTTGTCTTCAAGTTCTTGGAATATCGTTACAAAGGCAAAACAGATTAAAGAGAGCTTAATGAAAATGTGGTTGGTATGCAGAGCTGTACCATTGTACCGTTCCCGTAAACAAATTTCCATCGATCAGGTTGTATTTTAAACTCTGTTTTTGAAAGTCAGTGATATATGCAAAAATCCTGAAGAGAATACGCTTTATAATCGCATACAAGATTCGTCTGATCGAGCGGTAAGAGAATACTTTGTAATTAGTACAGTGTGTGTGTGTGTTCAAGATGACAATGACCAGTGAAAATGAAGCAGATCTTTCCAATTCGTCTAAGTTCGGATCGAGCTGGAATCTTTGTGATAATGACTCCATTGTTCTTAATTTATCTAACTACACTATGTCTGAAGTTAAATGGTTCTTCTATCCGGACATTGACTACATTCTCATCGGACACGTGATGCCTTTCATACTCACTTTTGGATTGGTGGGCAACGCGTTATTTATCTACGTCATAATGCGTGTCAAATCGATGCGCACAATTACGAATATTTATCTGATAAATCTAGCTATTGCTGACTCATGTTATATAACATTTGGGATATTGGACAAAATGGCCGGTATCCGTTCGTCACCCGTACTTTTAGATATGCACGCATTAGGAGTCACGTGGTGTATCACGGTGTTCCCATTTGTCAGGATGTGCGCTTTCGCTTCTCTTTTCCTTGTGACCTTGGTAACGTTTGATAAATATTACGCAATTTGCAAGCCTCTTCAACACCACCTTCGGACTTCGCCTGGACGGTCCCATACAAAGTATGTCATACTTTTAGCTTGGTTTTTTGCGTTTTGCATCGCCGTTTTCACCATTCCTAATTCCAGTAGGATCGTTTCAGTCTGTGTGCTATATCCAACACAGTCACAGCAAACTTACCCAGAAGTTGTTTCCTATTGTAATCCCATGAAAAAATGGATGCCGACAGCTGTCCACGGTGTGCAAACACTGCCTTTTTTCGTTGCTTTGTTTCCTAATATATTCATGTATTGTCAAATAGTGAGACGCCTGCATAATCGAAAACTTGTAGGAAGCAACATCCCACCGTTAGTGCGTAACCGTCTGAAGTTACGTAACACCGTCGCAAAAATGCTCGTTTTTAATGGCACGATATTTTTTCTTTGCAACATGCCATTCCACACCACATCACTCATTTACATGCTCTCCCATTATTTCAACGACGCCAGCAAAAATGCTTGGGAGATTAAACTACAGCCTGTTCAACCAATAATTCACCTGTTGATGTACATAAACTCTGCCTCGAATCCATACATTTACCACTCTGTTAACAGAAGTTACCGCAAATGTTTATACCAAGCCATTTTTTGTTCGAAGCCTCGAAAAAGTGTGAGTATGATAAGGAGCACCATAATACCAGGAACACTAGTGCCTAACGTCAACTTAACGGAAGCCATCTCTGACGACACTCACTTGTAAAGATTGTTCGCGACTCCCGCAACGAGTCTATTCCCATTTTCACGAAGCAGTAACCTGGAGAAAGTGCAGGTATGGCCAGAAAGATGGCGGTAGTACCCTCATAGTAACTGCACGCAGCAACGGTCTGTTCCTCATTTTCATTACATTCGACCATTAAATAACTAGAGCTCTGTAAAAAAATAAACGATTCAAAAGCACAATAATTAGTCATATGAAGATTTCCTTTTGGGTGAGCGGACAACTTCCTCAGACCACTCCTACTAGGAAAATTTCCCTGGCCACCCCAGGAAAACTTCAGCTTGACCGAACTCGACCGGGGCAATTCCAATCCGGAACATTTTTCTCCGAACAATTTCCCACCCATGATAATTAACCCTCATTTAACTTGCCCGACCAGAAAATTTGGAGTTGTCAAGGGGGTGTCAACTGAAGGAAAAATTGTGAGGGTAGGAACTGTCATAAGGGGAGTTGTCCAGGGGGTATTATTCGGGTGAAAAAGTGTCCAAGGAGGGAAGGCTAAAAGTGCGTTCACACCAAACCCGAAATCTGCGGCGTTTTCCGGGCGGGAAGCAGAATTTTTCCCAGGACAAACAGGGGCAATTTTATTTCAATGAAAATTTAGAAAATCGCCCCATTAGTTCTGAGATAACAAATTTCGCGTCCCGCAAGCAAAACGCAGCAGATTTCGGTTTTGGTGGACGCACCTTAAGACGATGTCCCATTTGACTAATTATAAGTGTTTTCAATATTTATTTTTACAGGTGCATGTAGTTAGTGAAAGGGAAGGAAAGATTATAAACTACACTCAGATTCGCCAAAAATCGGGAGATGAATTTATTTGAAAGGAAACGTAAACCATGGGCCCACTGGATACTTTTTCATTGGGGCACTGGAACAGGGGGAAGGGGGCTCTGGAGCTGAGCTGTCTTTGCCCGAGAAATAACGGTGCTGCTCGAAAAAATTGCCCGAATCTTTAGAATTAGGTCTTTCCCGAACCTCGGGCGCCTGAAGCCCCTATCACACTACCTCAGTCTACACCTAGCCTGTAGTTTCAAATTAAAATAAAAGAAAATCCGTCTTCATTTTGTCAGACAGCAGTTTTAGCGATTCTCATTCTAGTTATCTCAAAGCTTATCACAATACACAGCACTTACGCACTATCACATTGTTTTTCAAACAGTTTCAACTTGTTTATATTACCTGATAAACCCGATCAAAGCTGTTTTGATTTTCTGTCCACCTTCTACGAAAAGTGCAACGACGGGTCCTCTTTTTGTTCTGATACCAGTGGTGAGATTTACAAAAAGGTATACGAGCCCGTGGTCAAGGTGGGGGGAGGGACAGGGGGAGAAGTCCTTAGAAACTTTTCGCCCTAGAACATAAACATCGCCATTTGCCTAACTGCATTTTAGTATATCTCGCTCCCTTAAAATTATTCGCTCCCATCACTACCTTGTCTGGCTACGGGTTAGACGTATGGAACTCATGGGGCTGTGTATTTAACTTCCAGGTCCGACCAGGGTTACCCCCAATTTTTTTCCTTTTGAAGATTTTCCTCTCAAGAGAAAAAATACTCATGCTAAGGCATTAAATTGTTCCTCGATTCCTTGTTAGCGTATACTGTAAAAAGAGACGTCTTCATTTTTTAACACATTATGGTGTTTAAGAATTAGAAAACGAACAACAAAATGGATAAGCACAGTAAATGACTGAACGAATATTAACACATGATAAAGATAATGACGTCAATTAAAGTGCACTCCACAAACAAGTTTATATGTTTTATATATATGTTAATTTTTCTTTATCAAAAACAACTTGATGTTTACAGTAATCATGAAATAAACGCATAAACGTGTTTACGAGATGGCGTTTAAGTGGCGTCAATGTGTTACAGTTGACGTTTTAGACGTTTAACTTGCTTATGTATTTTATTGTTTTTTCGGTTACATAAACGCCAAGACGCGTTTATTATCTGTTACAAAAAAGTGTTAATCATTTTTTACAGTGTAAAGTTTAGGTATGCAGCCCTACAGACATTTATGGATAATAATGGAATTAAAGTGTCCACAATCCAACGGAAGATCTTCTCCCAAAGATAAAATCTCAGTTTCTGTCAGGGATTCAGATTCATGGAATTGTTAACGTCATCAATTTATACATGAAAAAGAAAAAAAGTCTTCATGATCGTAAGGTACATGTAAAAAATGATTAACACTTTTTTGTAACAGATAATAAACGCGTCTTGGCGTTTATGTAACCGAAAAAACAATAAAATACATAAGCAAATTAAACGTCTAAAACGCCAACTTTAACACATTGACTCCACTTTAACGCCATCTCGTAAACACGTTTATGCGTTTATTTTATGATTACTGTAAACATCAAGTTGTTTTTAATAAAGAAAAATTAGCACATATATCAAACATATAAACGTGTTTGCGGAGTGCACTTTAATTGACGTCATTATCTTTATTATGTGTTAGTATTCGTTCAGTCATTTACTGTGCTTATCCATTTTGTTGTTCGTTTTCTAACTCTTAAACTCCATAATGTGTTAAAAAATGAAGACGTCTATTTTTACAGTGTATTGAGAGCGAAGCCTTTTACCGCTTATGCCGAAAGCGAGAAATCAGAGCCGAGGATCTGAGGGTCCTCACCGTGTTTTTTTTTAAATTTGATATTAATTATGACGACTTTTCGCAGCCATTATGGATTAAAGAGAATCCTGCGTCTTACTTAAGAATGAGACACCTGTAAAGGTGCGTTCACACCAGAAACGCGCGGTTCCCGATGCGGGAAACCGGCTGCGTTTCCCGCACCGCAGAGGATTCACAAAGCTGAGGAAAACACTACTGTTCCCGTTGCGGGTTTTCCATAGCCACTGGTAAGATAGCCGACGCCCACTGAACTATATATATATATATATATATATATATATATATATATATATATATATATATATGTGTGTGTGTGTGTGTGTGTGTGTGTGTGTGTGCTAGGAAGGTCATTTCACAACAGTATTTTGAAGCTTCACGAAGGGTCACGTGATACTTACTGGAGTCTATTCACTACTATACAGACAAATTCTTAGACTTTAGCTGAAGCAATCCTCTGATACGCTACACATTAACGTCACTAGTGGTTTGTTTTAATCAACTGAGTAGTAACAAGTGTACATGGGCGGCGATCCGGGGGGACAGGGGGACATGTGTCCCAATATTTGAGAAATCGCCCATTGACTTTGATTTTTCACACAGTAAATTATTGGAAAATCTGGCCATGCCCCCCCCCCCCTCAAATCGCCGCTCTTGCAAGTGTGCGACATACAGATTATTTAAGAACTTTTCTTGATTTTAGTAGTGGTCGTACGCTTTCGCAGGGCAGCGCGTGTGATCGCATTGTGAATGGTGCGTTGGGACACGGTGACTGCGAAACACTCCCGATAACACCCTCACTGAAAAGTACACAGACTAGGCGCGCTTGTTACGGACTGTCGATACATGTGCACAGATGTTCTGTACAGCTCTTCGAACGCGTCCTTTTTACACAAAAACAGCAACCGCATGAGGGAATGCTAACACACGTGCGGGTCTATGCACGATTATATTTTGGCCAACGATGTGCCTCGAATACTCCAACACGGTTGGTCTTCTGTGTGTTAAACGCACGGACTTCTCATATGTATGGATACGGTCGCCACCGTTCTAACAAGTTTCGGCTTACCAAGATGGCCGCCGGGCTACAACCATTTACCCCATTTGACGATGAATCTGTAACATTTCAGACAAAATATAAAAAACATGAATGGAAGAACAATATCACAGTCCTTCATTCTATTTGTCGAATATGGCCTGAACTTGCATTCTTTCGAAAATATTACAAGTTTCTCACAAAATCTGTTGATACAGAGCCACTTGAGCAAGTCCAAACTTTTACACACAAGGCTATAGCAGGCAGCCATATTGGCAAGCCTATTCGTGTATTGTGGCGACAATTTACGCATAGGACGTTAGTGCAATATGCTCTGTCCATATATATATATATATATATATATATATATATATATATATATATATATATATATATATATTATATATATAGTAGGTCGAAGTTAGGTAGATCGAACGTGGAATATATATATATATATATATATATATATATATATATATATAAACCAACGTTACGTTTTCGCCATTTTAATTCCGACAAACTTGTTTCGAAGAGGTGTTTTCACGGCCTCCTCTCATCAGGGAATTATGCCACTCTGTAACGGTATGAAAACATCTCATGTGCGTAATTGTTTGCATTGGGTGAAAACAATGAAGTGGTAGTGTAGTAGACTTACGCGTGTATACAGTTGCAATTATCTCAGTACTGTCGAAGAGTGTGTTACGCAGACGCCCGCCATTTTTCATTACAAATGGTATTCACGGTCGCCTCTTTTCCCTACCATTCCACCGGACAGTTGTTGAATTGTAAATTTCGTGAACCAGAACAGTAGTCTTTTTTTTTGGACCGTACATGTAGGCCTACTGAAAGAGCCAACAAGTCTCCCACATCATCTTCGAAGTCCGCTGTTTTAGCTATCAACAGCCTGCATCTGGTAGGGTTTTTCTCAGCAGTGTGAATCCTCTGTGCGCGGTGGGGGATAAGCAGCGTTTCCTGCAGCGGGAACCTCAGGGTTTTGATGTGAACACAACTTTATTATTGAGTGCGTTCCATGCGCGCCGAAAACTTCATTGAGCGTATAGACCTTATGCATTGACATCACTGAACTATATGCTAGGAAGGATCATTCCACAATAAGGTTTTGAAGCCACCATGGAGGGTCACGTGATGTAGGTTAGCTTACTCAAGTCGCCACCGCCGTAGAAACGCGTACCTAGAAGTGAAAACGCTTAGGCAATGATGTACATGCTAACGCGCCGTAGTCGGCCTTAGCGTCTCTTCAGCCTCTTGGACGATAATTTGCCGGCTACCACGCGTTAGCATGCACACCATTGCGCCGAGGTAAAGTTGCCTTGGCAACTTCCTGAAAAGGCATACATCACAATAGCCGTATAACATACAGAGCACCAAACGCTTACCGTGTAGGAAGCTTTGAGGCACATCATTGGTCAAAATGCACGCGTGCATGTGAGCGCGTGTTACTTTCCTTTCGTGCGCCATTTTTGTCAAGAGGACGCGTTCGACGCGTTCTACAGATTATCTGTGCACAGGTATGGGCAGTCAGTAACAAGCGCGCTTACTGTGTACTGTTCAGTGACGGTGCTATCGCGAATGTTACGCAGTCATCGCGTCTCGACGCACCATACGAAATGCGGTCACACGCGCTGTCCTTCAAACAGGCAGGACCACTCCTAAACACAAGGAAAGTTTGTAAAAAAGAAAAAAACAAAACAATCTTTTGATCACACAATCATAAATCATAGTGTACAGATGTCCTACTAAGTAATTACAACAAAAGTACTAGCGATGTAATGAGTAACAAAGGATTGCTTTAGCGTGTACACCAATGATTCCGCGTTACATTATTTTCACTTGTAGCTGCGCGTTTCTAGGGCAATGGAATGGACTTGAGTAAGTTAACCTACATCACGTGACCCTCCAGGTCGGCTTCAGTTTCGTCGCGTATTCTACATTGACTTGCGTCCTCCAGTTATATAGCTCAGTGATTGACATCACACTGACGTCATTTTGGGTGCAAACAATGAAGCACACGTGCACGAACGGCGTGGATTTCGCCCCACGTGTAGTAGACTTACGCACGTATACGATTGGTCAACGAATCAGCTGTCTGCATTTATTGGCGTAACTTGCAATGATACGCGCTTTTCCGTCATCTTGCTCCAAAAGAGGGAGCACTTTCTCCATTGTGACATCATATGCATAAGGTCTATTGATTCCCATAAATAGTGAGGTTCTGGAACTGTGCATTCAACGACCAGGGTGTAGGCCATGCATGATACAGATCTAGCCTTGTTAGTGACATTCATTTAAGGACTTCAGTTCACAAACGTGTGTGTCTGAGAGGGGGGGGGGGAGGTGTCTACACTCATGCACTGAATGAAATTGTAACTAAGTCACTGCAGTATTATTGCATCAATCGCCCCTTTGCCCCTTCCTCTTCATTTAGCTACCACTGTGATAATTACCGTTTTCATGGTGGGTGCTCCCGGAGGGTGGCGAGAGAATCATTTTGATATTCTTAAAACATTTAATATTAACATTTTACTTCATTTTACACTGCAAAAGTTAAAAATTCTCTCATACCTTTCCTGACGATGCTGACTCTCCTTCATTTTTATTATATATTTATTTTTAAGGGTTTGAAAAAAGTGAGGGTAGAGGTCAGTGGCCCTGTCCTGTTAGTTTGCCCATTTACCTATGTTTTTAGTACTATCTGATAACACCGTTTTACTTAAATGGTAAGGTTAGGTGAAATCTATATTATCCCCTCATGTTTTTTGTGATTTTATTTCCCGTATGTCTTTGCATCCGTTGTACGAAAAATTTTTTTTAAAAGATTTTCCAATTATTTTTATTAGAATGCTCTTTTGAGAGTTTCTGCATCATTACTGTAATACTCATAAACATACAGGCCGGTGAGGGGATGGGAAATGGAGCCCCCTCCCCCATTCACGCAGAATATTTGCCATTTGGGTGCCAGTTATATGCTGTATTTCAGGCAATTCTCATTAAAATTTCGGGCAAAGCTCTCGGCCACCCCTTCCCCCTCGCAACTGAAAGTTGTACCGTACTTTTATAATAATACTGAAATAAAACATCTGAATGCCAAGATTTTATACTGTCTCAGGTAAATAAAAATTATGATTCAACAAATGGGAAGTTTTTATGAATATTGATTAATAAAATTATATATTTATCTGTGTAAAAACTTAAACTGATAGAAAAGCTGATGTTTAAATTGATTGTGTTGCTTTGTTTTTCATTCAGTCATAAATGGTTTTAACCCCTCTCTTACTGTAAATTCTTCCGTTCTCCCGGCGGAGCTGTACATCCTCCCACTTCTGCACCTATATCTTGGCATCACTCGAAATATGTACGTTAAGATGAGGTTCATATTGGGCAATATCTGCGAAAATTATGAATTCTCCATAAGGGGATTTCAGAAGTTTTGTCTTCTCATTAGGTGGTTTAGTAGTGGGTTACATGGCATAAAGTTTGCCATTTCAAACATTTGCATAGTAAATATGGTGGAGAATTACCTTGATGTACTTACTTTGTAAGCAGGTAAGGGACGATAATAGTTTTTCTGTTGTTTTTTCATAAATATGACAGCCACTTATCTCGCTTTGTCTTTTAGTAGACATTTGGGTTTCATTATTGTAATACGAAGGAATATATATAAGCTAACAAATAATCATTAAGTGAACGTCTAAGTCTACCACACCACATGGCCGAGGCGTGTAATCTGGGTGAACTGTGTTGAAACCGCTCAAGACAGTTCTTGGGCATGCAGTATCGCAAGGCTGTCAGAGTTGACATGTATGTAAGCATTCTATTTGAAAGAGATTTACTTTAGGCGCATTTCACTAGTGGAAGTTTGTTTTAAAATTAGATAATCTGTAACACCACAAGAATATAGATAAAAGATGTATAGGTAGGTTGTAATTAAGGATGGTTTTTTTATTTTTTGGACTTGCACTGGGCACATGAAGTGCGGGAAGAACTACATAGCTACATTGTGCTCATTTCACAACTCTGTGCTATTGTACTGAAGAAGTGCTCAGACACAGTGTTCCCCCAAAATTTAGTGCTTTGAAAAGACAGTACTGTGGGTGAATGTTCTGCATGTGTTTAGACATGAAACTGAAACGTTCCACTACTTTACTTTAGCCATGTTCGTTGTCTTTGAGAAATAAAAGGCTTTACAACTTGCCGCAGGTCCTGTTACAACCTACCTCTACATTGGAAATGATTGTAAACTCGCACTCACAAATTTGTTTAGGTGTTTTGTCTGTGATGTTTTGAAATCCGATGATGATATTACCTATTTTCATGAAAGAACACGTATATGTTCATTTAGTAAAGTACGAATCTCGAAAAAGTAATAATACTGAATCCACAAACAAGTCCTAAAAAGTTTGTGAACATTCTCCGGTCTCCTTCAGGTATATATACAAAGAAACTTGTAATACAGTGTGGCCACAAAGTAAACAGGCTGGCC
Source organism: Holothuria leucospilota (assembly GCA_029531755.1). Taxonomy (NCBI): domain Eukaryota; kingdom Metazoa; phylum Echinodermata; class Holothuroidea; order Aspidochirotida; family Holothuriidae; genus Holothuria; species Holothuria leucospilota. The sequence goes on along the minus strand of CM055963.1, from coordinate 52,816,869 downwards.
GTCAATGAGCACGCATGTGTCCTTTTCAAATTGGCAATTAATACTAAGGGTTTACGTTCTCCTCAGGAAAAGTTTAAATTTTAGCACTGTTAGATGCGATATGACATTTGAGACAAGGGACAAATTTTGAAGTGCTATACCGTCTTACAGTTGTATTGCACATGGTGTAACACCTCAGGTACTGACTTGCTTCGAAGTTCCCCAAAGGAAATATTTTTGATGCTTCTAATTTAGTATCAAATTCATTGGTTATTCCATATCCTTTATATGATGTGTAGAGGAATTTAGCCAGACGTTAAAGGCAGTATGCAGCCACCCCAATCAGAGTGACCCATTTTGATCATGTGACGCTATTTTTGTTGGTAAATCTTGAAATTCAAGGAGAATTTCTCCTTGCTTTACCTATTGCTTGTAATAGTTATGTTCAAAACATCTTCAGAGGTGCTTGTAAAGCAATAAGAGGAGATTTGCAAGAATTTGCCGATTTTTCAAAGAAAATTGTGTGACAACTGCCTATTGCCTTTAACATAATAGGTGAGAAAAGCTATGAAACAAACTGAACAAAATTCAGTTTATCTTGGTGATAATTCAGTTAGTATTATATATATATATATATATATATATATATATATATATATATATATATATATATATATATATATATATATATATATACATACATACTGTGTTCTTGTTGTAGGTGATTGACTTAGTCAATTGCCCTCTTTCAGTCTTTAGCGTTGAAAATGGTCATGAATCCATCAAAACTATATACATACTGATATTTGCTTTCGAAATTTCTTAAAAACTTACTAAGCATTTCCAAACATTATATAAACCTGTGGTCAAGCATGTGATATCTGGAAATTGTGCAATATTTCACTTTACGTAGCGTGCGATATATATATATATATATCTATATATATATATATATATATATATATATATATATATAACGGTCACTTGCTATTACGATTCTACTAATAATGAACGCACAAACTTGGCATACGTGTCTTTATATCTTACTATACGAAAGCAACGGAATCAACATTATATAGCTGCAGCATTACAAACTTTGAAAACACTTGAGGTTTATTTGGTGACGAATAATAGTTACATTTTTATTCTGTGTGTATGTCTAGGTGTGTATGTGTGTTTGTGTGTCTAGTCTTGTCCGCAATGACGCCAGTGCCTTGGCAATCAGAAAGGTCCCGCAGACGACGCATGTATGTGGTGGGAGACGGTTCTCGGAAATTTTCCTTCGGAAAAATTGTCCGACGGATGAAAAATGTGGAAATTGTCCGGGACAATTTCCACCCAGTCAATTTTCATCCCTGTAAATTTCCCCTTGAAGGATCCCCACCCCATGACAATTCCAAATTTTCTATTGGGGAGTTGTCTGGGGTTATTGGCATGGGTGGGAATTGTCCGAAGAGGGTCCTACGGTAGGAATTGTTTCGGGGGTTGTCTCGCGGGAAGGGAATTGTCCGGGTAGAAATTAACGGGTGTGAGAACACTTATGTAACATATAAAACATGTAGCTTATTTCATTTTGGAAATGCATTGAAAATAGTGTCTTATATGCATGTCTTATGACCGTATTGCGTTATATGCCTTTTTCAAGATCGTGTTCACGTAACTGCAAAACGAGGTAGCATTGAATCCAGAGCGTAATTTTCTTCCTAACATACTTGTTGATCAATTTGTGCCTAATAATCTTATGTATATATATTTAATGCAAAACAGATTTTCTAGAAAGAGACTCACAAACAGCGACCTCAAAAGTGTGAAAGCGACATTCCCGTCTAAGAACCGTACGTATAGTAGCTTTCAAGTACTATCAATTTCGAAGCTCGCTTCTCTCACATACAGATCCAAGAAGTCGCGAAGTGTGCTCAGGTGAAAAAAGTTCTCAAGTGCTCTTACAAAGTAATTATGCTGGAACGGTGGTGCTTTTCAGAGCTTCTGAGTATAAGAAATCTAGCACGAAAACTGTTCAGTTCGTCGGTTTGGTTTACAGTATTTTTCCCATAAATGAAGGCATAGGAGGGTTCTGATAAAAGCAAAAAACGAAGAGGATCCTATGGATAAGCAGTTAACCAAGTATATTACTAGATCAAGAGAAATGATTCCTTCTGAGGTAAAAAAAAACATTCGATGATCTTTTTGTGTTCTCAGTATATTACGGCATTTGTGAAGAGGGGAACCTTTTAAACTAACGTAGGGTGTAAGTCACGCGGAGATTATCAGCTAATTAATATATTTTGTACTCGTTCAATGTAGCATTCGATATTTTTCGACCATCAACCATGTGTAGGGTTTTCATGTCAACAATATGTACAGCTTTAACTGAGTCTGTTTCACTCACGATATGATAAAATAACGACTTTTGACCTTGTGATGCATACTGAATAATAAAAGTAAACAGAGATGTTAAAATTCATTGAAAAAACTGTACTCTTCTTTCAATATTCATAAAACAGTTGTTTGACTTTGCGATTTTATATGGAAGGTATTACTAAGCTTTCAATGCATGTGACTGAATTTATGTTGACGAGAGACAGATCTCATTGAGCTCGGTTTATCAACAACAATTCACTACATTTAGATCATGTCACTGACCTCACTCGTGATACAGACTGGTGTGCTGATGAATGATACTTTTGTTTCACCCAGGCGCCTAGCAAGGGTGGGGGGTGGTTCCGTGCGGAAAAATAATTCACCTGCTTATTAAAAAATAGTGCAACAGGACGTCCTGCCTCCCGGTGACCTGCAATCCTGCCAACCCCGCTACGAAGAAACGCCCCGAGATGGGTGCCTTGGCCCTACGTCCATAGGGAGTGATTTGCTGTCTGGAGGCTACACTGGCGTCTTTGGGTTAGTGTGTTGTAAGTCTCCCCTTCTCTACCCGATTAAATCTGCCTAGGCGCCTGGCCTCACCGAATGACTTCAATTGGCTTCTAAATGGTTGGCCAGTCTCACTGAACCAAATAGTTCATGATGTGATTTTTATGAATATTATATTGCTTGATTGTTTTTCTTCTGTTATTATCAATCACGTGACAAAAACTTGACAAAGTTTTAAGTATTTTAGGACGGACGTATCTTTAAGGGTTTTTCATTCAAGAGATTTTGACAAAAAGGTTCTTTTGGTTCTGAAATTGCCATGGCTTCTCAGATACAAAAAAAAAAACCTCACAAACAATGTGCTTAACTTTCCTTTCAATTGGTGTTTGAAAATCAGTCTCTACATGCAATGAATAATAAACAGAAACTTTATCATGTTATTAATATTTTTTAGACAATCCAGCTTTAACTGAGGTCAGTAACCCAAGAAAATCATTCAGGCTATTGGCGTCATGGTTGGTGGAACAGTCATATGATCAGGAGGTTGCTATGTCAAATAGTAACTCCCTGATATGATGTGGACAACTATTCTTGGTGCCTCTACAAAGTCTACTTTATTTATAGTCATTTGACACTTGTAAACTAGTAGGCTAGATATGTGGTCGGGGATTCTGGTTAAAAATATTCGTAACTTGTATCAAAGATCAACACATTTGAAGGAGAAGCACATAGATATACTGGTGGTACCATGAGTCGATTATCGTACGAACATGTTGATGGTGAAAACATAACAAATGTATGAGTTAAATAGATGATAATTTCCAGTTATATTCTCTACTGTGTCTTCCTCATTCTGCAGTATTTTAGGTGTGTTTGGAAATAGCAATCTCTATCCGACTGAATTTGGAATTGAACGCTGGAATGTGTCAGAATATAACCGAATGTTTAAGACGGAACTTTGTGGGGATCACTACATATTTTATGTAGTTCTGTGTAATCTCTGGCGATATTTTCTTTGATAGCACCGACTTGTGAAGTTTCTGTACAAATTACTTATTTTTAAGTTGTGTATTTTAAGAAATGATGTACCTGGCTCTATTCATTTAATTTTCATAAATTAAAACGAAAGTAGTTCAAAGAAAGCAAAGAAATGCATAGCAACTTGGGCCTACTCTGGTTCTGATAGCCTCATTAAAGACTCGTTGAAGTCCTCAATTGATAATCTTTACATCTCAATTAACCGTACTGTTTGCTCTTTCATTTGCCTTTTTAAATCTTTATAATAAGAAAAATTTTACTGTAAGGTTTATTGTTCCAACTTCAACCTAGGAAGCATTAAACATTGGGACTTCCTCTAAGCTAGATGCAGTTATTTACAAGTCAGTACACTTTCACACTAGGCGCGACTTAAATTCACTGTGGACCGAAAATGGCCCCCAGGTCGCCACTTGAAAACCAAAGACCTATTTATTTCGGAGCAGAGGTACTTAGTTTGCTAAATATTCCTGACTTCACTAAGATTTGAGTTACTGATTTAGCGATAGATTTTTCATCTTGCATTATGGTAGTTAATAAGGTCTTCCCGTACCTACTGAATTTCGAAAGCCTTTCAAACTCCCGTTTTGGTTATGACTGCCTATCAGCGTGGACCAGCTGGTATGCTATTGTGGCTGAAGTAATCAAGGTGAACTATCTCTAAATTTGTAAAATAAATTTTCATTACTGAAAAGTTACATTATAATAATGTATAAAGTGGTCTCGAAGCACGAGGGATGGTATTTGTGTGTAATGCCTCATTCAGAACATCTATACATGGTGGATCTATGTAAATGCCCTAGACAAATTTTCTGCCCCCTAAAACAAAACAAAACAAAACAGAAAAGCTCTTTGTTCCCACAAAGTGACAAGCTTTCCACGTAGTACAGTACTGAAAGTCACAAAGTTGGATCAAGCTGGATTGTGGAGTCAAAATGGATTTTATTGCATATCTTGTCAATTTAAGTTCACTGAATTCAAAAATGTTACTTGCATTTTTTTCAAAGTTAGCGGCCGACCATTTTGAATTTCAATATGGCAGATATTTTTCATTATAATAAATGCTCGTATGAGGTGATTTGATATTTTTCCTACTTCATTGGATTACTTTTTTATGTAGAGGACCATAATTATAATATACAATTATAGTGACGTCATAATGAGTCACATGACTTCATAGGGATGTTAAAATGTATGATTTCTTAATGAAATCAGTCAACCATTACCGAATAATTATGCCTCAAAGTTAGGCTATCGTTGACGGCCATTTTGTATTTTTGTCTAATTAACCTCATTTTGGGGGCAGATATCATTCTTTTTAGTTATCTTGTGTCATGAGAAGAATACATAAACAATGAAACCTTCCTTTTCAATTAATTCTAGGTTCACCGAAGGTACGACTTAAGATCACTTCTAGGCCTTTTGGCTTAGATCATGCATGTGTAATATCTGTTCTTTTCAGCCAATCTAGAACGGAACCACATATGACAGTCCCATGATGTAGAGGTCTGAAGGTCAAGAAAGTGGTCATGATAAGTCTCAGTGTCCCTTCAGTGGACGCAGTTCCTTCAGGGAACAGGACTCCTTCGGGAGTTACCGTTTGGTTTTCGCCCTTCGGCTCTTCGCCAGAGAGTCGAAGGGACTTTGGAAAATGTATTAACTAGCAAATTAATCATGTCTATTGGCCATTTTGAAAATAATGGCGATCAGACTCCATTTGGAAATTTCTTGTCATTTAGGCTCTTATACATCCAAAGTGATATAATCAAATTAGTAAAAATGTTTCACACCATCACATACGAGCTCCTGTCACTGGAAAGTAATGGAAAAACTTTCGCCCTTTTGAAATTCAAAATTGCAGCTGACGATGGCTTTGAGAAGTAGTCTATGGCTACTAACTTTTGAATTCAATACTCAAAAAATTACAAAGATAAGCAAAAAAATCCATTTTGGCACGATAAACTAGCTTGAGAACATTACATGCTCTACCTAAGGGAACGGTGAAGTCTGTGTAGTTGTCTTTCAAGGCAATTTCGGTCATATGTAAATATGTTTACTGGTTATCTTTGAAACCAAACTTGTCAAGAATACCGTCTCTAGGCCGGTCAAAGACCTTTGCAAAGCGTAACAGTTCCTCAGTGGGGACGAAATACCTCCAACATACATCTTGTGGAGATGTTAAACTGCGTTGAGCAAAATATAATATACGTATCAGGGGAGATATAAAATACAGCTACTTGCAATATCCATGAGGACTTACAGCTTGTGCAATGTAGGCACGTAAACTGTGACTTTAATAAGTTGATCAGAAAAAACGTCTGTAAGGATATTTGCTTAGTTTCTTTTCTTGCGACTGCACTGTCAAGGACAGATCTATGCTGGGAGTTATTTATTACACCCAGAGTTCATTGCGCAAGAAATATTTAATACTGAGGGATGACTGAGGTAATTATTAGCTTAGAAGATCGGTGTAAGTCAATGACTTTAGTGTCTTAGAAAAAAAGTGAAAAAGGAAGTTTGTTAGGAGCGTAAAATGTGAGGGTATTCCAAGAATTGAATCCCGTTATTGACGAAAAATCTAGGTATGAAAACGGTTTCGTTTGTAATCCTTGCAAGTCAGTTCCTGACCTTCAGCAAAAATCATCACCTTTGAAAACGATAACAGCAAAAAAGTAAAGAACAATAACAACAACAATTACAACAACAACAACAACAACAACAACAAACAGCAGTAGTAGCAACAACAGCGACAGCGGCGAACTCAGCATCCTAAGTCAGTGATTGAAACTCAGGTGGAAGAAAATGTAACCATGTAGCATGGAACTATTGTGAAATGGTTCCATGGATCTAGGTTAGCAACAACAACAGTACAAACAACAATAGCAACGGCAACATCAACAACAGCAGCAAGAACTGATTCAATATCTCAAGTTGATTGTAACTGAAGCGGAAGAAACTACAACCATTTAGAAAGGAACCTTTTCGAAAGGGTTATATGGATACTAGTGTAACAAAAACACCATACAACAATGTCAACAAAAGCAGCAACAACAGCAATATCATTAGCAACGACAACATGCAATTCAATATCTTAAGTCCATTGAGACTGGAATGGAAGACACTTTTTAACCATCCAACATGGATCCATTACGATGCAGCTTTACGGATCTAGTGAAAAGGCAAAGAATAAAAGGTCTACAAGTTGATATTCCCGTCTTTTCACAGTCCTTCATTTCACAGTCGGGGGGTTTCCGATTTCAAAGACAAGACTACGGTTAAAATGTCGAAAGAGTGTCTCATAATCATAAAAGTCCATTGCGTTTCCTACGCCGGCAATTTTTTTCCCAATTCCATACATGCAATGCGCATGAACACTGCAATTTTATGAAGCGCGACACGGGATCGCTTCTCGGCCTTCTGGCGAATTCATGTGTACTATCTGTTCTGTTCAGGCAGTCTAAAAGTTTGAGATTTAGATCTTTTAACATGAAGATACAAAATATTCGGATCTGGATGATTTTTTAACAAGCTTTTGTCTCTTTACTCCCTGATACCTGATACAGTACTCGACATGGGTCAAATGTACGGAATATTTCTAGATAGCCTATTCAGCTTCCTTTCGGTCACTGTAATTATGTGTACTCATAAGAAGAAACAGCTTTCAACTCTACCCAGCACCATAGACCCTTTTCCAAACAGCAGTTAGAAAGGATTATAGGATAGAATTTTGGTACGCTTTCGTTTTTGTCAATGGCATTACTATGTGGCCGTAAACGATGCACACCAAAACTCTATCCCACAATCCTTTGTAATTGCTATCTGGAAAACTAAGGGTCACTATGGTGAAATGGATGAAAGTGTTGTACCTGTTGACGTAATGACGCCTTAGCAACGAGCCGTGGCATACGATGGAGTCTTTCATCAATAATCCAAGAGTGATGTACACGGTTCCCCATTTTAAAGTCCAATTGCTATTGATCTTAATTGTTGAATTGGTTATCCTGGTGACGTGAAATTGTAGCTAACATAATAAGACTTCCTTGTCTACCGGTACCTTACCAAAATAACTGTTCCTCCAAGCCGGAATCACTTTAAGATTGAAGCAATTTCTTACATGATATCTTCTAGCTGACTAAAAGCGGTTAAAAGTGTGATTAGGCCCATATATCTAACATGACTGGCACATGTGCTTTGTACGGCCAGTCTATATTGTTTGCATTTTCTTATGACGGTTCCAGTCTGAATCGGCATAGTTGACGACGGATTAGAGCTTAATCAAAGGGATTCGTTTTAATTGATTAATCCTCTTGTTCTTCTTAGTTTCTCCTTTGTGTATCTTAAAGATCTTAATGTTATTACTGTTTACAAAGTATGTTTCCGGTCATGAACGACTTGCAGTTTGTCTTAATTATTCTATTAACAATGAACTACTCGAGTTAAAGTTTTAGGCCTTAACAATTGAAAAATGACTAAATGACCCTTGCACCAGGTTTGAAACAACGATCGGTTTAGTCGCTATATTTTATTGTGATTAGTACCGAAGAGACAGTAGTTACCAAAAAATTCCGCACCAATATATCTGCTTGTATGCACTGAGCGTCTGTTTTTTCTTGTATTTTTTGCTTCCCCAATCCACTGGACATTTGAGAATGGACATTAACTTATGTATAGAATTTTGACTCGTTCGGTAATCGGCTCGACTCGGATGACTACCTGACTATTTATTTGAATTCACGGTCAACCTGTTTCCATGGAAGAGATGCTATTACATTGAGACTTTGTAATTTAGTACGGATGTGATCTGAATAAAGTATATAAGATGTAAAAGGAAGAAGCTAAACACATTACTATACGAAAATAAGCGAAAATGGCGGCTGACAATAACTTGTTCACAATCTTAATACCAACGAGATATATACAACAGGGACTGATTTTGTACGCAATAAATGTAATTATAGGTACGGTAGGAATTCCAGCAAAGGTTAATGCCTTCACCTCTCATAAAAGATATTAAAACCCAGGATTCATCAGAATGCAAAGAGAGTTGACATTTCAACAAGATGAGAAATGCGTTTGCTTTAAGGAGACCTGCAGTCAATTTAAACGCGATTATTGCTCCGATAAAAGGTAGCTTTCAAATTTTGAAGTTTACATCTTCTAATGGTGAAAGAGAATATGTTGACCGATGTTATCATTCGCATTAGTGTCATTCATGTGAATCATGCGCTTGTCCAGCATTCACATGGAAAAAGATGCCATACTTCACCTATTTAATCATCACGTGTTTTCGTGCTTGCTAGTAAACCTATTCGTTTCCGAACACATGCAAATCATTGTGAAATTTGTGAATGGACCCCGATGTCCATCACAAATCGCCAACTTAAAAGTAGTCCTCAGTTTTGACTTCTTACAATGGAGATGTTGCTGTCTTGTATCTATACATGCAAATGCTATAAAACATTAACGTAAACCTAAAAACAGAAGTATAGCAATGATATAATTGTGGTATTAAGGTGCTATGACTAATTTCCCTATAGTATATGTGAACTGTGGATTTGTTTTGCCTAATTTTCTGACGTGGTGGATATTTAAGAATTGTGAAGGTGGTTAACAGTTGTATCATTTGTCTTTTCAAAGGTTGCCATATTTTTGTTTGATATGATCTAGTCTTGGTCAAGACTTTAGTTAACTTTTACTACTAATTCTCACACGTTCTGGTAAAATGATGGTGCTTGTAAACTTAACTGTACTCGAGTATTTAGTTCATTACCAATGATGTACATGCTAACGCTCACAAGCACGCCTTAGCGCCATAGTTCCTAGATACCTGATTTCTCCGTCGTAACGTAATACAGCCATTACCCTCTTGACATCCGATAAAACCTACATGGAGACTTGTCTCCTTGACCCCCATAGGGAGTTCTCCTCTGAACCTAACCTAACACAAAGGCAGGGGGCCTTTTGTGTCTAGACCCCACTCGCCACGTGTAGTACTCGGGTTTCGCTCCTCAGTTCCTCAGTTGGTATTTGCCTGTGCCCCTTGTGAAATCATTGTGCCCCCAGTACCCCCCAGTTTGAAAAGTCTGGCGAGGCCACTGGCACAGACGAAATGGCCGACCGGTTTGCTGTATTTCAGCTCATCCAGTGCGGCTTCCCGTTTACCGCCAAAACAGGGAGTTGCTATTTAAATAGCAACTCCCTAGCCAAAGTCAGGTATCTAGCGCGATAGCAGGTTCACTTCATTGTTCCTTTCCTAGCAGCCTGGTAGCACACTATTAATTACTTCTCCATTGAGTTACACACTTAATATATTTCCGTTCGTGGCCTCTGGACCCTTCTAAAAGTTTTCATCGGTCACAAGCTCATATGAAAGCTCACCAGTAGGCCTTTCACGCTGATTTCAAATGTGTGTACCATGAAAGCTGAGATTTTGATCTAGGAAAGCTTGTATAACAGGGTGGTAGTTTCTGCTACTTCATCAAAAATGCAAAAAGTACCTGAAATACCTTCAGTTTACTTTATTTTTGCATGATGAGTACTTCAATTCCTTCCTCCCACATACACATCACAAATTGAACACATCACCTCAGCAACATGATATTTACTGTGCCCCCCAGACAAAATCTACATAGGATGTTACATTCGTAATATCCTTAGCGGGGATTTCCCTTGAATTAACGTAGCGGTTTTCTACCAGTAGAGAACTGAAATTTCAAGACAGATAGGGGGTGTATTCACCGTCGTTGCCAATTAATGTAGTACTGTACTGTGAAAAACTAGAACTAGAGTCTTGAGCAAGACTAGATATGATAAAACAATGACCATGGCTATAACTAATTTAGAAATGTTTTATTTGAACCATGATAATTGTGCTACAGTTCCATGCTAATTTTCCGCATAAGAACAAAAAGTTCCACTTAATTATTCTTACATTCGTAAGCCTCGAGGAAGTTATTCCATTCGGTAATTTGACTCAGATTGTCGAGTGAAAACTGCTACGATTATTGTAAAGAGATAAATTGCTGTTCGGCAAGTTCGCTCGTATGGCTTCTGGGTTCGTAGTCACTCTGTAATGTACAGGAATGGCATTTAAAAAGTAATCCCTCTTAACAATTAAATGAAGCTGAAGACCTGCAATTTTTGCCCATTTTGCTTTCCGAAAAGCGAAGGTTTTGTTTGTGACCGGACACTGAATTTTTTCCCAGGACAAATGAGGGCGATTTTTGAAAAATTCTATTGAAATCATGACAAAGTGAAAAATAATGCACAGGTTAGGGTTAGGGTTGTCACGGCAGTGCTGGATATTATTCGTAAAAGAGTGCTTGTTTAGGAAAATTCTTTGCTAATTAGAAGGTCTTTGCTATGTCAACGTATAACAAATTCCAAACTAAAAGAACATTGCAATTCATTTGGAACTTGTGGGGAGGTTTAAACACGAAGTTCTCCCTTCTCAAAGCCATTGCAGAAGGCTAAGACATTATTTGTGTTGAATGTCTTTGCTGTAATATGTAATGAAGAATTGAACAGCATCGTATGCCTAGTGAGAGTTCTCTGCGTTTCGGTCACGGTGCTTGTGATTCCCGTTATGTCAACACGACGGAGGCAGTCCGATCTCTAAGGAAAACTCCACGTGACAAGACAATGGCTACTTGTTGAAGGGCCTTTAATCCTATACTCACACCTGAAAGAACGGAAAAGGGTGACGAAGACCATTGGAATCCAGAAAGTAGAGAAGAATCGAACGATAAAATTATCAAAAAATTGAATGCTAATTTCGAACCTAGAACAAAGAAAATTGAACGTTAATTTTGAACCTAAACGAGCCAGAGTAAACGAAAGTTAATTTAGAGAGAAGTGCAGAGAACTCGCTAATAGGAGGAGTCTACGAAGGTTAATTCAGAAAATCCGTTGATTGCCCTTTGATCGTGCAATCAGGGGGTCGTTCTCCGCCCCCAAAAGAAGTACAGTGAAACGTTATCCTTGACTTCTTCCACCTCATCGGCACGATGCATCTGAATTTGCAATGACACAATGACCAAGCTAAGAACGGAATCTTAGGTTGCTAAGATCCATTGCCTTATATGTCACCACTAGTCCATACCACCGGTTAGTTGAAAAGAGTGGTGAGCTTTCTTTTGCAATGTTAGGTTCATTTTATACTGTTTTGTCTCCAATGACCAAAAAAGTTGTTTTTCAAATATATTCGATGAAGGCCTAGAAGTTTCCTTCACTTTTGATAAGCAGACGGGAAGCCACAGTGAGTGGCCGTGGAGGTGTGGACATTAAACCACATCCCCAAGTGGGAAAAATACTGCTCCAAAGCCACCTTGTTTCTAGAGAAAACATTGTCACGCTGCCTGCAATTCTCTTTTGAAGGAATGCCTTGAGGTCGGTCCCTGGATCCTACCCCATGGAGAGGCTTTGCGATCCGGCGGTACCCCTAGCGTCCTTGGGTTAGTGTTGTCTGCACCCAAGACCAGCGGACCAAATCCTGGTTTCACGTCTGGTGGTGAGCTGTCTCCCTGATAGATGTATGAAGACCACATGATCTACATTATACCGGTATTTGTATCACATAGAGACTAGATTAAATTGGACCCTATAAGTGGGACCTTCTGGTATACCACACATGCTGTTAATGTGACATCCTATCCTTAGATGAGAATGGCATAATGACGATGCAGTTACCTTTACGGTCATTTTCTAAAAAAAAAAAAAAAGAAAGAAAACATTTGTAGCCTCTATCTGATAAACCTTTTTTGGAAACCTTGAAGCCTTTGGCAAACATTGCTTCTTCGTAACACTGCTAATGATATTTGTAGAAGATGGATTTTTGTAATATTAGTGGATTGTATCGGGCAAATTTACATTGAAGAAACTAAACTTTTATGTCTTGTAAATCCGAATCGAAACTGATCTTGATGTGAAAGCTAACCTTAAGTATAAACCGTGGGGTGTAATCAACAAAGCCAGTCCTAAACATGATGACTTCATACAGAGGCCCTGTCCCTGCAAATGACTTTAGGTGCCAGGATTTAATTGCTGAACTTACGAAAATGGAGGTCATTACAGAATGATATTGTATTTTATAGCTTGATGAAGTCATTAGTTTGTTCATGAAGAGATGTTCGTGATCCTGTTGGTAAGGCATCTCCAGTGTAAACAATTTTAATAAGGTGCTTACCTCATGTGTACTGCCCACTGATTCTAAAGTTGATGTAGCAATTAGAAAACCTTAACCAAAGGGTGCCTCTGATAAAATCGAAGATAGACCTTTCTAAGTAGCAATAACAATGTAGACCTTTTCCAAGAAGCAATCACAAAGGATTATGGGATAGAGTTTTGGTACGCGTCGTTTTTTTACCTCAGTAGAATGACATTGACAAAACGACTGATAACAAAACTCTATCACATAATCCTTTGTAACTGCTATTTGGAAAAGGGCCTATAGCCAGGTCATCACTACTGATTGTGTGTAAGTAAACCCTATCTATTTAATTGATACAATAATAACAAGACCAGTGAAGTTGCAAAAAGTCAGCTGAGCAGACATTTTACTGAAGGCATCTGTGGACAATGATCTTACTCATTAGTTCTTGTTTTTTTATTTTGAAAATTTGTTAATACTAGATACAATCATACCGAGTTATCTACATTTTCGACACTAACATTTGTGCGAGAAGTAGACGGCATAGGGGTTCGGGATGATGTCATTCGCAATCAACCCCATCACTCACTAGCACTCTCGCAGGTTCTGCACGTTATTTAAGGAATCTTTTAAAACGATATTCATTTTGCCAACACATGGTTCCACAAGAATTTGAATCAGAGACACCTCAACCGTCTAGCAGCACATAAACCGCCAAGAAAACTTCATTGTATATTTTACGTTGTTCGTTTTCCCTACCGAAAGCGAGGTCGCTTGTGTTGTAAATATTTCGGACTACTGCAATTTTTGCGGAATGTCTCCATTCAATGCAACTTAATGATATCCAAAAAAGTCATTGTAATGTACATGTACCCGGGGAGAGAGTTCCTAAGATTCGTAACTGCAAATCTTCACCCCATCAGAAGCACTGTTATGTCAAATTCGTTGCCACTACATATTTCTTGGCGTATCGGTATAAGAAGTCACGATCACTGAAAGAAATATGTAGCAAACAGGAGCGTAAGAGTGTTTTGTATGCCTGGTCTATTTTTAACTATTTTAAAGTGTTTAATTCGAAGTTGTCTGGGTGAAAACAGCAGATAATTAGTCTCTTGTTAAATTTTCTCTCTGTGGTTGGTGTCCAGTTACGTCATTGTGCAGTATTTTCTTACACAGGTTACTAGCACTGGAACTTACAATACCAATGGCTGTATTTCGTTTGAAAGGGACAAATACCTCCACCAGTCCACACAGACTACAAAACCAATCAGACAAGAAACCTGAAACCCAAGGGCTCATGCATTATAAAGGCATTTCATGTTGGCTTCTAAAGCTCCACAAAAGACTATTTTTGGCTTCCACATATTACTTAAATGTTTCTAGAATAATTTTGCAAAGAGGACTCTTCCAACAAACCACCTACATTTTGAAAAAAGCTCTAAAAAGGAGTAAACTTGGTGGAAGCTCTTTTATGTTAAATGTCAGCAAAATTACGTCTTATTATCTGAAACCACGTTCAAATTTATAAAATATGACCGCATCATTAAAAACTTTCCTACAACAATACATTGGTCAAACTGCAGCAAAATGGAAAAGTTGCGAAATGGCAGCCATTTATAAACAGCGTCAAAAAGCAAGAGACATTTGGCATTCGTGCGGCCCTTTTAAAATAAGCAAAAGTTCATCTAAACTTCTAAACCCTTTCAGCTGTGCTAAAATTACCTTAAATACACGTATCCATGAGAGATGAAGACTTATTACTGACTCCACTATTTATTGTAAGCCGACTTTACTGACGTTTGTGGAAGTAAATAAATTATGGCTTCTCGGTGAGAAGATTGAGGGTTTCAGCAGTAAGACAATATGTATTCTCATCTGGGGCAACAGGTCTTCACAATCCACATTATGAAGTTAGTTAGTTAGATGAGGTTTAACGGTCCAGTTTCCAACCAACTGGTTCAAGTCGAGCCGGTCACGGCCTTTTTTCCAGCTGTGGCTCACTGGCGTGTTTTCCCTTACTCCATTGCTTATTCGGAGCATCACGCACAACGGCAGAAGGTTCCATTTTTAAAGTCTTTGGTATGACTCGACCTGGGAATCGAACCAGGGAATCCAGCGTGAAAGGCGGATGCTCTACCACTAGACCAAACACGCGGTCCCCACAATATGAAAGAAAGAAGTTTGGTACATTATTCCAGTGCTCTGGCCAAGTGGATAAAGGTGTTGATAGTTGAAGTTATTGGACCGTTCGAGGTTTG
Organism: Holothuria leucospilota; assembly: GCA_029531755.1. NCBI lineage: Eukaryota > Metazoa > Echinodermata > Holothuroidea > Aspidochirotida > Holothuriidae > Holothuria > Holothuria leucospilota. Next base: position 52,801,581 of record CM055963.1, on the reverse strand, counting down.
ATCCCAGTCCGAGTCAAAGTGAGGTGGCAATTTCATTAAAAAAAAAGAAAGCTCAAAAAAAACAAAACAAAACAAAAACGTGAAAAAGCAAAACCAAATTGAAATATATTATCCATATTATTTGAAATTGTAAATAATGGTTAGCTTTCATTGAATGATTATCTTTGAAGGACAAAATAAATGTTCTTATATTACAATGAAAGAAAAAGGTGATCTAATTTGCTCAGTTCCGTAAAAGCCATAGCCTTCCTCCACATTTGTGGCAGCTTGGCCTGGTAAAAGAGCCGGAATTACAATAACCCTCTTAATTTAAAACTTCCCAAATTTTATCCTCATCTTTAAATTGGAAGGTAGCCTACATAACGCTAAGGTAATCTACATGTTGAGCCTGTAGCCCAACCGTCCAAAGGACTAAAATATATCGGCAGGCTGACGACATACCTCATCCCGTTTCCGTTCATATATGGTCCCATGAAATGACTTCTTTTATCCGGCGAGGAAAGAAAGCGCATATTTTGGAAAACTGAAGGAATCGTTGTGTCATCATGTTAATCAACGTACCATCTGTAGCTTGGAATTCTGTTTCGTTAGTTTTTTTCCTTACTTCTATCTCGAATAAAAATTTTTTGTCCACAAAATATTATAGACACTCCGGACTGGCTTCATTCATGCCCACTTGCAAGTTTGTTAATGTAATGTGTGAAACCTTAAAGGCTCTAAAAATCTTTCAACGTTTTTCGTTGTTTCACAGACCTACATATTATGATGGAAGTACTAGTACTTTCATGATATTATGGTGTTAAAAGAGGCAAGTTTTATTTCTAGTCGATTCGTCAGGGAGAAGTTTTATGTTCAAGTGTAGCCAATCGTCAAAGGAGATATAGCTATCTTAATAAACCGATGGAAAAACTTGTTGCAGAAGATAGTTTAAATGACAATGTCTACGGTTAATTATTGTAAACGCCATTTTGAATCAATGAATGTCACTTCTTGTAATTGGACAAAAATGGTTCTCTCTTACTATTAGCAAGCATGCTGCCCAAGTTACCGACATATCCTTAGAGTCAGAGCTTGGGCGGCAATCCCCCGCTGCCTAAAAGAATCGATTTCATGGAAAAATGCCTTTTCATGGGATTGGTACTTTAATTTTATTGTAAAATTCATGTTACGATTGTTTGCCAGTCACGTGAAATTTCATGGCAAACACCGACCACCTTGTGAAATGTGTTGCAAAATATCGTTACTTTCATCTTGATCTTGGTAGAAAGGAGTGGAGACGGGGGGGGGGGGGTAGTGCAATTCACTTTTATTTGGTTCCCTGCTAAAGGTTGATACATATTTGAATGGAATAGTGTTCCAAAGGAAAGTTATGTTAACAATGTCCCAGCAAAAGAATAAGCTGTTCATAGTATGTACATCGTCATTATACCATGTTACGGCACACAACAGACCCGTGAGTCACAGCGAAAAGACGGGTTAGGACTATCTTTTACTCTTGTGATTGATCATTTTATCTATTCCACTCATGAGCTGGTCAAGTGTACATAGTACATACTATCCTTCTCCTATAGGCTATAGCTATTCAAAGGTCTTATTGCAGTTATGTATTGTACATAGCTCAGTGCTCAGCTGTTACGTAGCAACCTCTGAGCATTACCATTTAGGCTACTCACTGCCCATTAAACTTGGTTTCGTTGAGTTGTGATCAAGACTAGTGTCACCATCCAAACGTAACTGGATACACCTGTTTAATAGGTCATGGTTGGATTACCCATTTAGGAATAATCCTCCCAGAAGAAAGTAAATGAAGTTTTGCTACATCGTTAGTAAGGCAATGTGCACGTTATGAAGGATGGGCATTGGACCAAAAATTCAAAACAGTTCATTTTTTAAACACCTATGACCTACGTTTTGTGATCTATAGACTTGTAGGTCAGATTTAAAGAAACTATCGGTAAAACCCTATTGCATTACTCTAATGTTATCAGCAGATCACTGTGGGGAGTTTGTGACGCAGGCTTCTCCTACATTTGTAGTCACTTAGCGTCGTATAATAACTGTCCCTCAAGGCTGGAATCAATTAAAGATGAGAACCGTCCCATTTTGTATTCAATGGGCTTTTCAGATTTTCAAGGAAAATTTCAGGAATGTAAGCTGATGAAGGAAATCTCACCATAATAAAACAGCTGGAAATTAAAATTCGTCTGAATCTGTTCAAACTAACGTGAATAGGGGCCACCACTGTCTTGAATCTGCTTACAAAGCTGTGATCTCAAAGACCATACGGTTACGCCCACGTACACAGACAACTGTCCTGACAGAACAGGGAGCTGTTGTTCGAGTGACAGCTCCCTAATAGAACCGTTCGTGCAATATTCTCTTCTCGGTAATTACTGCAGCTTCAAACGTACACTACTTGACTAAGTAATTGACAAAATATCTTCAGGGTGCCATGACAGGCAGACAATTCTACTACAGAGCTGTTAGCTAAAAGCTCACTTGATTTCGACCGTTGCACCCTAGAACCTAATTTTAAAAGCCTATGATCTCTTGGTATGTATCTATGTGTTATCTACATAACATGTATACTGTGTAACTAATCTATAGATATAATTAAAACCATCACATGTGTCGTGCTATCCAACTATCAGCCTTTTTCGCTTCCACTTTACAGCCGAGCTAGAAGACACCATGTCTTTCACAACTTGACACAGCTCAATCCATGTTTTGCAGTATCTCATTAACTTGGCTATGTAAGCGTAGCTATGTCCTTGTAAAGCATGGAGTAGAGATCCATTGTCTCGTCAAGCAAAGTCTAGCCTTTTAGGCCTAAGCCCACCTCCCCTCGATCATCACATCACAGGCTACTAAGCCGAAACTCTGGTGTAGCTAATGTCATGATCATTCAATATTACATTCATGTAGTGTATAGATGTTCTATATGGAGTTGTGGGCATAGACGCACGAGGCGGGGCAGGGGGAAAAACAAATTCTCAGGACGAAAATTCGGGCAGGAAACGACAAAAATTCGGGCACAGAATATGTGAAATTCCGGCAAAGATGAAGTAAAAGGGGAAAGATTGCCCGAATTTTCTACTGAGTTCCCGAATTTTTTGATCGGATGCCCGAAAAATGTGCGGAATGTAGTGGTTTGGTGGTCTGTTTTATGCACCTGAACTGCAACAAAATTCGGGCAACTTTATGAGATTCGGGCAAAAATTTTTCTGCCCCCAAATTGGAAGAGTCCCGTACGCCGATGTTTGTGGGTACGTTAACAAGAAATCGATCGATTCCATTATTTATCAGACAAATCGTGAGTTAACCCTTCCAAACAACCTATGGAAACTTGTCTTACCAGAGGTGGTCTTACCAGCGTCTTACCGAAAGTAAAAACCAAAAACTTTCCTCGACGATTGTAATCATCACTACTTAATTTAAACCAGTAGAGTAACTATCCCATAAGTGGAAGGATAAAAATATCTTGAGTTGTTAACAAAAACATAACTAATCTTTTATTCTACTTTTAAGTTTAAAGTAAATGTTGTAAAGTAAATGTTGTTCCACAAAGCCGCTACCTTTCTGCAATGCCAAAAAAGATGTTCCACCGACTCATAGTAATCATTCAAAAAGAACATATATTATTATCTTTGATGTTTATATTGCACAGAAAAACATTCGTAGCTATCATACGGCGAATAAATTAATATTGAAAATATCTAATTTTTGCTTCTTTTATGTCTCTATATGCCAAAAAATGTACTCCAGTGGAGAGCAGTATCTTTAAATTCACTCCCATTTTACACAAGAGAGGGGAGACTCCCAAAAACGTTGACTAAGCTTTCCATAGACATAATGGCAAACCCTATCATTACCCTCTGGATGAATCAGCATTATATGACAGGATGGATGCCTAGGCAACCCTAAACAGTGACTTGTAGGTCGTCATGCCTTTAGAATGGAATGTAAAATTCCATTCAACAAAGTAAAGGGGAAATTCGGGCATTTATACCTCGTAATAAATGCCTTATAATGAATGTAAAAGCTTTACCTTTGGAATGATAAAAATACCGAACAAAATTAACGTTTAAATTGAAGCATTTTTTATACCAAATTATCTCTTCTTTGACCTTAATAAATGAATTAGGCCTACTCCAAACAACTTGATTGCAATAATTGCCAACAGGTATCTGAAATGTCAAATTTTTCCATGCGCAACAACAATTATAAATAAACTCATTGTTAACCTTCTTTGATACATCTTTCCCTCAAAAATTGCAATTAAACAAGAATTTTTCCCAACTTTCCTTAGGAAGTGGTCGATTAGAACTTCCAGGCACCTGAAGGCTGGTGAATGTGGCTCCTTATCCAGGCAATTTTCATACCCTTAAGAAAGTCGAAAACATTGACCATATTTACGCTCCCTTGTTCATAACATTGCGTTTAAGTGGTTCGCCATATCTTATCATTTTCCGTTCTCATATAAAATTGAAATGGACACTATTCAACTCCTTCAAAAAGTTTTCCGGTGGATTCGGGAGAGCAGCAAAAAGGTAAACCAGTTGTGACAAGGCAAAACTCTTAACAATAGTTATTTTATCTTAAGGGGTCAAGTCACGGGAGGACAACATATTTAAGGTACATTTCAGGCGAAATAATTTTGGTAAATAATTCAAGGGGAATAAATCATCCCTTTTGGAAATGATTGTTATACCAATAATCCTGATTGAACCGTACGTAAGAGGAATTGTAACACGACTGAAAATTAATAACATGAACCAGATTATCACCAATGAGGAAAATGTTTGATTTGTTAATATTAATTTTTAATGATTTTGTCATAATAATCCAGAATTTCAAAGGCTCTGTTTAGTGAATCATTATCGTCTTCTAAGAAAATCGTAGCGTATCTGCATACATAGAAATTTTGATGTAAACGTCATCAATAGAGAAGCCAACAAAAGTATGGTCTGCTCGTAATTTTATGGCTAAAATTTCTGCACATAGCAGGAAAAGGTATAGACTTAAGGGGCAGCCTTGACGCATTTCCCTTTCAACTGGGAAAAAACGGGTTGACACACCATAATTTAAAACACAAGCAGAGCAATTCGAATAAAACGTTTTAATGCATCGACTTATACTCCCACCAAAATTAAACAGTTTTAAAGTTTGAAACAAAAAGATTCCACTTAACACTGTTGAGAGCTTTTCGAAGTCGATAAATAAAACATAACCTGGGATGTTCTTTTTCTGAGCGTACTGTATGATATCTAAAATGAGTCTTAAATTTTCACCAAAAAACGGTTTTTCAAAAAACCTGTTTGGTCTGGGTGAATAATAAGAGACATATATAACTTGCTTCAGCCTTGCTGAAATACAACTAGCAGCAATTTTGTAATCTACATTTAAGAGTGAGATGGACCTCCAATTCCCAAACTTCTTAGGATTCTTTCCCTCTTTTGGTAATTATTTGATAATAGCTCTAAATTTTTCTGGACAGAGTTTCCCGGCTTAAGAACCAGGGTTCAAGGACATATTCACAAACAGCTTTATCTCTGGCCAAAAAAACCCTATAAAATTTTAGGGGAAGAGCGTCACTTCCCGGTACCTTCTCCGTAGCCATACTTTGGATGGCTCTCCAACATTCCTCCTCGTTTAACATACCCTCACAGCTACTTTTTAAATCATCAATACCTTCAAAATGTAACGTATCGGTAAAATGCATATCTAAATGTACTGTCCTGTGGGAGGCATACAGCTTTCCATGAAATTTTTGTTCAACACTCAAAATTTCCTCAGGGTCATAAACGTCCCTTCCGTTTTCGTCAACTAAGAATTTAATGGTTTCATCCCACTATTTATTTTTTCTAACTTTAGGAAATATTTAATTCTTTATATGACATACAGTGTGACATATTTTGAAGCATTGTCAATCGGTCACGATTTTATAATTTACAGTATTTTAATGTACCCGAATTGACTAATCGTAACTCTACCATCACTTTCTCATAGGAAAGTCACTTTAAGTAGTTTTCAGATTTTCTTAATAGCTTTGTGATCCTTCTGGCTGGGAATTTATCAATTTTAAGCAGTTTATTTAACATACCAAAAAGCATTAAATGTTTTGAGTTTGAGTTTGTTATGGTGCTGAGGGAAAAACTGATGTAATCTTTCGATGTTATTTTTCTGTTTTTTGTAATATCTAGAAAGGTTAATGACCAAAGGTTTTCAACCTTAAAGAAAGGAATTATGCTAAACCTTAGTTTTTATATGTTAAAAAGGAACTGAATATAAGCATTCTGGTCAAATTAGGTCGTTATTGCTATGCGTGGTTTATTAGCTAGCAGCAAAACCTCAACCGACTTGAGCAAGCACAATTGACATCACATCCTCAAATAAATCATCGCTGTTATGTTTTCTTTTATAAACTTTTGCATCCATTTCCTCTTCCATAGTCATCTACTGTGGTAAGTCATTGCATGAGAGGCATGGCGGATTTTCACACTGCACATTTCTTATGGGTAAGCTGATGTCCCCATCTATTTCAAGGTCAAAACAATAGATCGAAACAAGCATTACCCATTAGTATGAGGAGATGACATCATTTCTGTTTGTTTCAAGTTCGCTTTGGGTAACAAACTTAAACAAACATATCTGCTAATACTTCGAAAACCACTCTCCGGAACTGGGTGGAAATTTCACCCTTTATTTTAGATTTACTCAATCGATATTCAAGATAATTAACTTAAGTGCGGTGTGAAACATTTTGAAAGGTACGTTAGAAGAGATTTTGACAGATTTGACCGTATTTTCAAAGTAAGTCAGGTTGGGAAGGCTGAATCTTTTCTTTAAATATTGCCATGTTATAGTACTGTCAATTATGGTAATGTGGTAATTTAGGTCACTTCTGGGAGGTAATGTTTCTACTGAGTCTTCAAATGCCAAAATGCCGTGGGACTGAAATGCCCAGACAAAGACGCAACTTCACGCAAGTTGTTTGTTAGTTCGCAGAGCGGACAAAGTTTGTCGTTTAGCTCATCCATACAAAGGGGTGACAGCCCCGTGTGGAGGGAACCAAAGAAAGCAGCTACGCAGTCTTGTCTCAGTTAATGCGCACACGGCCATATCCTTTGATACATATGATCCAACATCTGCTATTCAGTTTCAAATAAGATCAAGTTCAATAGGAAAAGTGTTACAAACATATTCCCAATGATAAAAACACAAGGCGCGTTTCACCAAGCAGACAGTTATTTCAACAGAATTCTGGGTTATTTGATGGTTTCTTTAAGAAAAAGAGAAAGACTTATTGCTTGAAACAGTTTGTTTACAGGCTTGGAGCCCATCCGAGGAGGAAGACACAGAAGTAGACGCAAGAATCGGATTGTAATTCACTATTGATAACGAAACTATGACATAAAATGACACAATTGCATGTGATTTTGACTGACAGAAAATGTTAATCTCTCGCAATGTCAATGTCCCAGAAACATGCAGTTTGAACTCTAATAAATAGACATAAATTAGTAAACGGGAGGCATGTTTTTACACATCACAAAAAGCGGAAATATATTTATATATACATTTAGCTTGGGGAGGTAATTGCGATAGGAGGATTTTCCCCTAGAGCCTACTTCATTAGCAAACATGCATGTCGTTAGAAATTGACACGAAACTTAGAGAAAGCACTCAGCGGGGAAAGTCAATGAAACGAACCTTAAACTTTATTCTTGTATTTTTAAATTTAGAATACAAAAATTAGAAAACTTCATCTGGGGAGTGTTAAAAACTTGAAGAAGATGAGGAAACGGATGGGGAGGCATGACGGTGCCATATTTAAATAAGAAGTCGTACTGTCATATTTCAGGAGAATATTGCAGAACAGAAATTTATTTTGAAATGTCCGAGGCCAATGCACAATGAGGAATTCATTTAAACTACAAAGAAATTGAGAATGATTAAAGTTCGCCCAGAATGATAAACGTGCATGGTACTATGGACAGATGAAAATTTTCAATGTCATGGCGACTCCCATGATGATATAAAGCCCTGGTCACGACTACCCATGATCCGACAAAACTCTTCAGTCATAAACAGTTGGTAATAAAATGTAAAAATTCTGGCGTCTCTCCAAAATTTTTACAACACCACTCCCACTATAACCATGGAGCTGGTAGCTCCATGCTATAACCGACCAAGCGTCATGAGCCTACTGCACGTACCATGAGACACATAATTCCTCCATTGACTTACCACTAAATGCGGTCCATTTCGTAGCCTCTGTACTTTCGAAGTTCTTATCAGGTGCAGACCACCCTTCACAAGAAGGTTCGCAAGTCTTTTTCGCTATTTTCAAATTTGTGTACTATGTCCATTCAGGGAATTGCAAGCATTGTGGACGATCAGAAGTTTGGGCTTTGTATGCGAAAGGTATTATAGAGTGGTGGTTGTTCTTTGACACCTCAACAAATTGCGATTTTGTACAAAAATGCCCACATACCTTCGGTTTCCTTCATTTTTTGCATTTTTAATTGGCCGCAAGACCCCATTGCAACTTAAGCACATATCCCTTCATCAACATGTCTACAATGCCCGCCCCCCCGCCTCGCAGAAAGCACGCGGGACTGTGCTGTATTTGTCCTCTTGAGTGGTACTCTACGTGCAACCATTTAGTATGGTAGCCGTATAGAATTACGACATTTATTCATCACAAAAATAAAGCTACCTGTCTTATTTCAATATTTTGTGACTCGAAGGGATAAGCTTACATAGTTGCAGTGGCGTCGCCAAGGGGGGGGGGGGCAGGGGGCACGTGCCCCCTGGAAAACCTTGTGCCCCCGTGTGCCCCCCCCCCCCAACTGAGATCTGAGATTTTGAAAAAAATGTATAGATCTTCTGTAAGTTCTGTAGTTAGAATATTTGACTTCTTAGGACAAGAAAAGGCAGCAATTTGTATTTTTTCGAATAACAAAATGGCCCCATCTCATAAAGCAGACAGTGTTCTCTGTGTCGGAGGCTGAGCATCGGTCTTGGTAATCTATCCATAATCCTTGCCGCCTCAATAGGTGTGAGTATACGCCTTGATAAAGTGTAACGGAAATGTCTGCCTCGCGGACTCATTAACCAAAACAGTGAATGGTGTTGTTTGGTACGTACAGTACCATGGAATTTGCCTGCCACTTGCGTTGCGAATTGCAATGCAAGCTCAGTGCCAGCAATTTCAAGGAGACTTTTCCCTATTTTCTTCTTCGAAAAAAATAATTCCAAAAAATTTTAAAAGAGAAATATATGATACAAAACTCTATGATCACTTTAATCCCGTAAGACTCCAATCACTCAGTTTGTGGATCATGAGAATTTCACGTTAATTGAAAAGTCCACAATCGAACGAATATTTGATCGTTGATTCGGCAATACACATGCACATTTTTTTCACTTTCATGAAAATTTCTCAATCCATGCATAATTTTTTTTTTAGTTCCTAAAAATTCGTTATTTTTTGACAGAAATTTTACTTCAAAAAGGTAACGTATGTTGCACCAGATTGCATCTAAGGACACCTAATTTTTCAGGTGGGGGGTCACCCCCTCCCCTTATACCCCTCCCCCAGGCAGGCGTTCACACAACATACTGCATACGCCGCTATCTAGTTGTGCCCCCTCATCGAACTGTTGTGCCCCCTTGTGCCCCCCCCCCCCAGAATGAAAAGTCTGGTGACGCCACTGCATAGTTGTTGCTGGTTGCAAGACCACATGGCCAAACCACAGCAGGACTGCTTGTCGTGTGCAACAGTGTCCACACCATCACGTCTGCAGCAGACTACTACTGAATATGGTCAATCGGGGCAATGTTTCAAGACCCGACAGAAATCGTGACTGCCATCGTGACGGCAGTACAACCGACGCGAAGTCTTGTCGCGTAATGTCATGAGTAGCCGTAGAGATGTGGCCTAGGCGTACGGGGTTCGGTGGGAGCAATAATGGTGTTTGGGGCGCTTTTTAGTAGGACACCCAATGTCTTGGTTCTATCTAAGCGAAGAGTCATGGGGGGCGGGGGAGTTACGTACAGTGAGAACTTTGGTAAAGACAGAATACCTCCTACATCGCCGACAATGCCTCTAACCGGTCCTTGCGAAGCCTGCAGGCTAAAAGCTGAACAAGACGTCAGTATTTTATTTGAGTAGTGAGTACACTGTAAAAACGTTGGGCAAGTTTTTGGCTGGGTAAAACATTTTGGTTATATGTTGGTCAAACTTTGCCCAAATAGTGGTTAAAACTCCCCTTCAATGCACGTTTATTGCATTATCCAACTATTGGTTAAAATGGTGACAAGCTTATATTCAACGGTTGGGTATATTTTCTATTTACCCACTTTTTGAGCAACTAATTGCTAATTAGCATAGTGTTTGCTTAAAAGTTGGGCAAATCGTTCGCTACAAGTTTTGCGGCGAACAACCGAACACTTAACTCGATTTGGCTCTGCATTTCTCCTAATTATGGGGCTTCGTGTTGATACTCCGAAAAATCCTTTTAACATGTTAGACGTTTGCATAGAAGGAATACTCGGACATTCTGTTTGGCAGCAGAATCGGCCTATATTTCACAAAAAGTGTGAAAATAGTGCTTCGAACTAGCACACTTTTGTGTGAGTTTTGACATTAGTTATCGATCACTGAACGGGGTATTCGCTATCACGTACGGAAGAACATTGACATTCTAGATTTTGAAGTAATTTTATTTGTAAACACAAGAGCGTATTGACTCGATTTTGTTTCACATTTCTTCTCATAACCAGATATTGGTTCCATAATCTGAAAATTTCTTTTGACATCTTTCACATCGGCAAAAGAGGAAAACTCGCATGTGATGTATGGCCATAAAATCGATCTCTTTTTCCATAAAATCGTTAGAATACTGCTACGAACTAGCACACAACTCGAGAATTCGAATTGATCGCCAAACGGCTATCCAATGAGAGCTCAGATACTGGGGGTATTCTCTTTCACCCCCGAATAGATTTATATAAAAAAAAAAGGATTCAAAACGTTACTTTGTCGCAGGGAGCTGAAAGACAGGGAGCTCTCTGTGTTCCAGCTCCCTGCTTTGTTGTGTGTAGTGATAATCCTATGGTTGAACCAGGGAGCTGTTACTTGGATGGAGATAGAACGTAAAGTTTAATTTATGCTAATACTTCAAGACCCACTAAATCGTGGGGAGATTACCAACGATAAGCCGTTTATTTGGAGCAAAGGCATTTTTTTCCTTTGTTTGGTGGCTCCAATTTGATGGCACTTACCTTGCGATATCATTCAAGTCACGTAATCCTTTAACAAGTGGCCTGCGCAGAACAATACTTTGATGTGTAGGTTTGCGCCGCCAACATGTTTAGAGCAGGTGTTAATAAACTCGAAACGGCTGTTCAGTTGAACTTAAAAGAATACAGTTAGCCCCTTCCCATACAAGATACCGTATGCAAATGAGTTGACGAGGTATAAGTCTAGTTTTTGTTACAACAATATGAAAAGTTTCCGGAAGTTTCCTGAAATAACCAGATATAGATTCTTGTTCATATTTCGACATAAAACCTAACTGATATACTGTCATGCGCGTCGCCGAGCGTCGAAAGATGCAATATTTTTTATTTTCCTTGACGACTGGCAATGCTGTGGCAGTGGAGGAAAACCCTCAGTCTTACTGTAGATTTAGCAGACGACAAATCCCTTTTGTGTTAACTTCCTAATCCAGTGTAAGTCTTATAGAAATATCAAGAAAGATACAAGCGATGGATTACTGAGTGACCTTGGCGGTACAAACCTCACTTCAAAGCGATCTATCTCCATCCAAATAACATCTCCCTGGTTGAACGTTATGGAACTGCCACAGTACTGGTTCTGTGTGTGTGTAAACTTGTGTTTTAATTCCAAACGTGCCTTTTAAACCTGATTGGTTTTGACATTATAGGCCTACACGGAAGTCTGTGACAAACCAAACATATTCAGCCAAGGCGTTTTGAAATGAACGTGTCAATATAGATGCTGGTCTGTATTTGGGTTTCGGACAGCAGGTATAATATTTTAATTCACATGCACAATGCACAATCAGGGAGCTGGAAGACAGGCAGCTCCCTGGCTCCCTGGCACAATAAACATATAACTGCTTAAGAAATTCTTATGATGTCTTTCCCAATCAATTAAAGCAATTTTAACAACTGTTGTGTACAAAGTTCACCTAAATCTCATGGGAAAGAAATGCCCAGCATGCATGCATGCTATTCTGAAGTAAGGAAAGCACCAACGGTTAGGCAAAAAAGGTTAATACATTCGCCCAACAGCTTGATGAAAGAATTGCCCAACAAGTAGGCATGTTTTGAAATGCTCATTTACTTAACAGTTGGGTTATTTTCCTCCCAACAATTGGGTTCAAACTTTACCAAATTTGGTTCGTCAAAATTTTGACCAGCTGTTTAGGTTGTTGAATAGATGCCCGGCAGTGTTGGTCAAAAAGTTGGGCAAAATTTGCCCATCTTTTTTAAGAGTGTAGTGAGTAGTGGGCAGTGGTCTACCGGTTAACTATTTGCAACCTTCGCCTCTACTCCAGCTATTGGAACATTACGGACCACTAGCAATGGGGGAGATTTATGTTTTTGTTGTTGGGGGCGGGGTGGGGAGGGGGTTAAAAAGCCCTTGAAAAAATTATGGGTGTAAATTTGAACGTCATTGGGAACATCTCCAAAGTGGGGGTACATATTCCACCATCACCCTGAATTTCCGCCTATGCTCTATGGCCCCTAGACATTTGTTTGAGCTGTTGTTAGTATGTTATAGTCCAGCTTTAAAAGATGAAAACCAGCTGAATTTTCATCTTCCATGATTTTTTCTGATGATGTCTGAATGAGGGAAATATTATATTGATCTCTGGTGACGTGAAAATGACCTTTCACTGAACACAAAAACATCAACAACAGCATTTTGTAATAAAATATGGTAAATAAACACCATGTGTAAAAGTTTCTTGGGGTTTCAAATCATAAAATATAATGAAAGTTCTTTAGATGTTGACATTCAGTGACCTCAGATGTCCTTTGACCTCTACCAAATACAGTACGGCATTTTCACTCAATGTTGTGCATTTACATGGCTAAATATGGGAAGTATACATGCTTCCTTTTTTATAAAATAATTGCTTACGATGTTTTAAGATTTTGAACTCTGGTGACCTCAGATGGCCCTTGACTCTCATAAAAAGATAGGGTACTCTCTTTAAGTTACATAATGCGTCTACATGCTAAGTTAGGAGACTCCATGCTTCCTACCTTGAAATACTGTACCGTATCACTGTAACCAGGCTTTCAATGTTTGACATCTGATGACCCCAGATGACCCTTGACTTCCACCATAATTAAGAGGGTCCTTCATCTTAGTATAATGCATCTACATGCTTAGTATGAAGAATATCCATACTTTCTATCTGGAGATATCTTGTTAACAAGGTTTTCAGAGCTTGAACTCCCATGACTCCTGTGACCTTTAACCTCCACCAAAAACAATACAGTCCTTTCTTTTGACTCAATGCATCCACATGGTAAACATGAAGAGTGTTCATGCTTTCTACCTTGAGATACAGGGTAAAATATTTTCAGAGAATGACCTCTGGTGACCTTAGATGATTTTTAATCTCCACCAAAATCCATAAGATTCTTTCTCTATATAAAATGCATCTACATCCTGAGTATGACGAGTTTCCATGCTTTTTATCTGGAGATATCCTGTTAACAAGTTTTCAGAGTTTGACCTCCGATGACCCCTGATGACCTTTGACCTACACCCTCAAACAATGCAGTCCTCACTTTTGATGCAATGCACCCACATGCCAAGAATGAAGAGTATCCATGCTTCCTACCTTAACAGTAGAAACAATAATAACAAAGACGCTTTACAGAAGACAGTAAAACAAAAGGCAATAGAGTGAAATACCTACACATAAAAGTCTAAAACCATAAAAAATGCATAAAAATACAAAAGACGAAATTGACATAAAATCAAAAATAAAACGAAAAATTTAAACAATAAAAACACAGCACCTTACAAAAAGTGGTCACTAAATTGAAAGCAATTATGAAAAGGTAAGTTTTAAGAAGTGATTTAAAAGTGGTAAAATTTGGCGCATTTCTAATATCATTATGCAATGAATTTTAGAGATTGGGTGCAAAGTAGGCAAAGGATCTTACGAGAGTAGAGAGTTTCCAGGAGGCTATCGAACCCTTTCCAAAAAAATTTACAAAATTCTATCAAAAAATTGGAGATAGACCTCGGGAAAGCCGTAGAAGCTCAGGCTAGCCGTATCGATGACCTGGAGTTAAAGATGACCACCAAAGATAATGAGCGGCATGAATATGCGAACAAAACTGGTGAGTTAGAAAGATCCATGGAACTTTCATTTCTTAATACTAATAGGTTAGAACAAATGTCACGAAGGAACAACTTCAGAGTTGCGGAATTGCTAAAATGGATCGAGAAGATTGCGAAGAAATTGTTATGATGAAGCTTCTTTCTCTATCTCCGGATGTTGTTCCAAAAATCTCTACTAAGCGTTGCCATAGAGATGGTAAAGATCAGGGTGATTGTCTGTAATATCTAAGTTATATTTTATAAGGTTGTGTGGGTAAAACACAAATTATGAGAGAACTCCAAAGATGAGTTAACAGGTAAATATATTGCAACACAGTATTCTACAAGAGCAGATTAGGAACTGATACAAAGAACAAAGGTACATTATAGCAAGCATAAAATCAGGGTGGCCTAATGGGCCAGATGACTGCCTCTACTGGAGTGTCCTAGATAGCAGTGAACTTGCCGTGAACTTCCACTACTGGCCAAGGACATCACGAACATCAAACTCATTTACAATGTGTAACAGTCCACCTCATATTTTAGTACGCTGCCTTTCTTATAAAGACAAGATTTTCTTCATGCAGAATCGTTGTGGCGTGATGCCTCAGGGAAGCCATTCCACTTTTGAGACCTTATTTACCCACCAAAGGAAATGTTATCAGTCGTATATCTCCACTATAGGTAATTATGATGATCTCCTACACGTGCTTAGGTGTATTGTCTTTCATGTATGCATTGTGTTTTTGGAAATCAGGTACCTGATGGATCTGGGCATGAAGCTATCTTTTTCGATCTTTGGAAGTCATTCTACATTTATGGGTGTGAATTTTTTTCATATTCAAACGTTTAACTCCCTATGCGTTGATTCTGTATAATTGCTCCTTGTACTACATGTTTAAGTCGTTTATAGGTATATTGTTTTAATTATAATATCTCCAACCTGTTGTTTCTAAACAGTATAGTTGAAGGTCAGGGGCGGATCCAGACATTTCGAAAAGGGGTGGACTGAAAGCCCCCTTGAATATTCTCCTAAATTAACATTATGCTAATTTTCGCGTATTTGTTATTGTTGATGTGGCGAAAAAGGGGGACTGAGCCCGGGAAAGCCCCCCCCCCCCCTTGGATCCGCGCCTGAAGGTTGTTACTGGTTCAGGTCAAACGACCATAGCATCTGTCATGCTACTTTTATGCTTATTGTCGCCCGGCTTTTTTTGGTTGACACGCATCAAACTGTTTGGATTTTGCTAAACCCTTCAGCCCTTGCTTTTCTCAAGATATGTCTGTAGGACAGACAGTTTTGTTTTTATTCACCTCCAATCCAACTTTCCGCGTTTTTATCAAATGGGGCAATTTCCTATGTAAGCCCTTTCTTTTGGTTACATCTCTGCTACGTGAAGCTCTCTTTCATAGCAAATGTGATTAGTTGAATTTCCATTCATTGTTATAAAATTCGAAAATGGCTGACGGATTGAAAGATTTGCACTGAGGTTTGAACGGGTTAAGAAAAGAAGGCAGGTGTTCGCCTTTTTACACAGAAACAACGGATCAGACATTTATTTCCTTCAGGAAACCCACAGCTTAGAGAGAGGCAACAGGTATTGGACAAATGAATGGGGAGGGCACATGGTTTTCTGTCACGGTACATCTGCTAGTCGCGGTGTTCGCATTCTTTTTAACCTTAAAGTAATCTTCACGATCAACCAGTCTTTCATTTGCTACTAATGGAAGATTAATTGTCCTGAATGTTGAGCTACATCAGAAGGTATTAACTCTTGTTTCCCTTTATGACGCAAACTTTGATGAACGCAAACTTCGATGAACGAAGTTATGACGCAAACTTTGATGTCTTTCATTTGCTACTAATGGAAGATTAATTGTCCTGAATGTTGAGCTACATCAGAAGGTATTAACTCTTGTTTCCCTTTATGACGCAAACTTTGATGAACCAGTTTTCTTTGATCATATTGTTTCAAAGCTTCACGATTTTACCTTAGACAATGTTTCAAGAGGGGGGACTTCGACTTTGTTTTTAATTTAAATCTTGACTAAACTGGCGGTAATGCACTAATTTCCGTGCGAGAGACAAATTTCTAGAGTAAATGAGTACTTTTAACATTTGTTAAGGAAACAACCCTTTCAGAGCTGCAGATTCTTAAAAAAGACATGTAACTGTTATCATTAATGAGTCATCTTATACCTGTAGGCATATTGTGTTTCTGCCTTGTTATATGTGTGCAATGCCAGGAATGTACCTCGTGAGATCAATATACCTCGTGAGATCAATATATACAGTAATAAGTGAGGTATATCATACCATTGAGTTTACTTAAGGAATTCTAACATATGTAAATGTGTGATTTAGCTGCAGTCACAGTGGTTGACAGGAGCCAGATGGGAGCACACCTTAGACCTGCAGTGGTCTACTGTAAATAGCAACTTGTAGAATGTAGAACTTGAATAAACCAAGAATAACTGAGAAATCTGCTGGTATTCTTTATTCTGTCTCCCTCATCTTGATCGCCGCTCGACAGCGTACCGTAACACATTGTTGATAGTTGGCATGAAAGGAACCCCCAGCACAAAAATTCACATGGATTTCTAATAATTCCCATGAAATTTATTGTAAGATAGATTTCTTTTTATTTCCACCAATCCTTTGCAGTTTGGACTTTTCAACAGGTTTTAACTCATATCATTCTATCATTGATCTGACTGTTAATGTATTTGGCGAAAAACAGCGCCCGGTTTCTGAAAACTAAACAATTCTTTACTCTCTGACCTCGAGTATAAGCTCTATCATTAGTGATCTTATCTCAGAGAAGTCTGATATAGAGTTAAGGATCATGGTGCTTCTTTCCTGCTACCCCGCGGAGCGGACTCTGTTTGCTCAGCTCCTCAGGGATATGACTGACCAAGGAATATGCCGTACAGCATGCTACGTATAGGCAACTTTCCTGTGGGACTTTATCAAATATTCTGTTCGCAAGGTTTAATTAGGTATAGTAGGGATAAGGCTAATAAAAGGGCAAGGACGAATTATGACTATTAAATGACATTGAAAAATTAGAACAAGAATTCTTTGAGAGAAATTCCACCGATTGTTTTGATAAGCTGTGTGAATCTGGAAACAAAGTACAACAAATTTACGATTATAAATTGCCCAAGGAATTATTACTCGATCAAGGGCTCGCTGGGTAGAGAAAGGGGGGAAAAGCACAAAGTATTTTCTCGGTCTGGGTAGACGGAATAAAATTGTAATGTAATTCGCAAACTTCAGAGCAAAACTGGTTGCTGTATTTTAAGTACTTCTGATATTCTTCGTGATTTCTATATTCCGCCCTTTTAAGAGTAATAACTGCGACCCTTCCAAAGCTTTGCAGAATGCTAATGGTGTAAATGTTTTGTCACATAATGAGGCCTTAAAGGGGAATTTTCATGATCCCAGACAGTTCCAATTCTCCCAACTATGCAACTTCTAGCTCCTCCCATAACTGTATGAAGCTCTTCCTTGTACAGGAATAAACCTGTTTAATTGCTTAAGGCCATGTCCTGGTGAGCATACAATGCTGTAAAATGTAATAAAAGCACTCTCTCTGCCTTGTGTGGAATGTGAGCTACTCTGCATCTTTCAAATTCTCAAACTTTGATGTCAATCAAAGAGCAGTCACCAACTGAGAATTTTGATACCCCCACACTAAAAATATACTTTGGGGTGATGACTGTCTTTAAGTTGTGACGGTGTACTATCTATTGATGAATGCAAAACTGCGCTCGATTCTTTCCATAACGGTAAAACGCCCTGGCACTGATGGCCTATCAGCAGATATGGAATTGAGCATTTTTCAGATCAACAATGTCGTAGTGGGCAGGGCTTTAGCCAGGATTTTA
Source organism: Holothuria leucospilota (assembly GCA_029531755.1). NCBI lineage: Eukaryota > Metazoa > Echinodermata > Holothuroidea > Aspidochirotida > Holothuriidae > Holothuria > Holothuria leucospilota. The sequence goes on along the minus strand of CM055963.1, from coordinate 52,783,307 downwards.
AAGAAGGGCGTCTCACTTGTTACTGACTCACCAGGCAGTATCTATTTGGCGCCACAGGCGCCAGCGCCAGAGCCAGCGAGAAGCGCGAAGCCCCCCATGGATGAGGGTCCAGGGGGCGAAGCTGTAAAAATACCTAAGCCTCCTTGAATTTTTTAGACATCCACACATCAGAAGATGATTAGAATAAAAACCAGGTGCAAAAACATCCCAAAAAATAACTTGTGGTATTAATTTATAATTAGCCTATGTCTTGGAGTTTCGCAGCACCAAAAAGTTCAAACAATGTTCCGTACAACTATTCCTTTTATTGTTACTTATCTATTTAAGTACCCACCAAACTTCCAGTGAAGCTTGATTTGTCACTCCAAAAAATCCACTAATCGGATAAACAGCAGCCACAGCATGCGAGTGCACAAGGTGTCCGTACCGTGCAAGAAAAGGTGGTAGATTCAGATTGTTTAAAAAACCGCTGAGAAAAATGTTTCTTCTTATCAGCTGTGATGCAAACTGAGAATTTAATATGTAGCGAAATTAAAACTGTACCCGATCCGACGCCATTATTTAATATGTAGCGAAATTAAAACTGTACCCGATCCGACGCCACCCCCAAATCCTACCACTTACAAGTGCCAAATTTAAGAGTGGCACAACCGGTTACGACCTTCGAAAGAAGGCTAAAGGTGCGTTCACACCAAACCGAAATCTGCTGCGTTTTGCGTGCGGGACGCGGAAATTCTTTTCCCAAGACAAATGGGGGCAATTTTATTTAAATGAAATTTAGAAAATCGTCCCATTCGTTCTTAGATAAAAAAAATTGTGCTTAGCAAAAAGGGTATGCTCTAGATGTTTAAAATTATGTCTGAGTTAAGTGATGTCAAATCAAACTCAATTTGGATGGCTATACCAAGCCAAATTTATTGGCTTTTCAAAAGCCGTCCTACTTAAATTTGGCCGTCTCTCTTTCAGATTTAGCGAAATACGGCGAGACGCATTGCTGGCTAAGGCTTCGGTAGTAAGCCTATCATTACACTTCTGCCAAAACCTAAAGACGATAATACATTAATTACTAATTCCCTACCAAATTTTTTACTAAGACTATAAGGTCTGTTCGAAAGCTCTAACTTCTAGAATTAAGAAATTTATCCCTAGCATTGTAAAATCCCGATCAAATGGGCTTCATAAGAGATAGGTTTATTGGCGAAAATATTCCTTTTACTCCTGATAGTATTAATTTTTTTGGAATATGGCTAAACTGGAGGGTCTTCTGCCCCTAGTGGGTTTCGAAAAAGCTTGCTATCGTTTGGACTGGAATTTGTTTTTGCTTGTTTAAACTTCTTTAACTTCAATGCAGGTTTTGTTGAGTGAATTCGTAGGTTATATCAAAACGTACAAGCGTGTGTGTGTAAAGACGGATACTCATCATCGTATATTTTAAACTTAAAGGGGGGGGGGGCGGAGGCAGGGCTGTCCACACTGTAAAAAATGATTAACACTTTTTTGTAACGGATAATAAATGCGTCTTGGCGTTTATCTAACCGAAAAAACAATAAAATACATAAGCAAATTAAACGTCTAAAAAGCCAACTTTAACACATTGACTCCACTTTAACGCCATCTCGTAAACACGTTTATGGGTTTATTTCAACATTACTGTAAACATCAAGTTGTTTTTAATAAAGAAAACTTAACATATCAATAAAACATATAAACGTGTTTGCGGATTGCACTTTAATTGACGTCACTATCTTTATCATGTGTTAATATTCGTTCAGTCATTTACTGTGCTCATCCATTTTGTTGTTCGTTTTCTAATTCTTAAACGCCATAATGTGTTAAAAAAATGAAGACGTTTCTTTTTACAGTGCACTCAGTCCCTACATTTCTATCATCTGTGCTGAAATACTATCCGTTCGTATAAATTACTCCCATTGTATTAAGGGGTCATCTGTAATGCGTAAAATTCTGCAGTATGCTGATGAAACCTTTATTTTTCTAGGTGGGTCTTAAGAGTCCCTTGCTTCTACCGTAGAGGTTTTTAAAATTTTAAAACTTTCTTCAGGCCTCAAAGTAAAGTATGCTAAGACCAAAATATTTCCCTATAAGTTCCCTGGTAAGTAATAGAGTGACCTCAATTTGTAAATCTGTTTCGCTTTAAATTGACTCTTGGTCCCGTAACTGTTCTTGGTGTTACCTTTACTAACTCTAAAGACCCTTTATTTCAACTTAACTTCGTTTCCAAGCTCTCACGAGTCAAATCTATGTTAAATTTGTGGGCTCAACGTGATCTCACCCCTATCGGCAGAATTTCAAATGTCAAATCTTTTGGGATTTCCCAGTTAGTGTACATATTTCAGATTCTCTCATATCCATCGCTTTCATTAAGCAAGTGGAGCAGGTATCTTTTACTTTATATGGTCTGCGAAAGCGGATAAAGTAAAGCGTATTTTCATGGGTAACCCCGTATCGCAAGGCGGCCTAAATGTCACTTACCTTATATTCGAAGTTTAAAGTGTAACGAGGTAAAACGATACTTACAGGGGGAGACACTTTCTGGAAGATTTATTTCGATTATCATCCTAGGAAGTATGGTGAAGGGTTACTTTTCATTGTAATTTTAAGCAGAAGGACGTGTTCATGAATAGCCCTTTTGTGAAAGATGTTTGTAGTGCCTGGGTGCATTTTCATTTTAAAGAGCCGTGTAATAATGTTGGTGACCAGTTAATATGAAACAATACTTATATTAAATTTAACAAGAACATGATATTTTATAAGTCATTCTATGACAAGACTGCAAAATACGTTAAAGATTTAATAGACGGGAGCGGCAGACCGTTATCTTACAGTTAATTTAATAAAAACTGCAATATCAACTCTTATCCATTTACTACATATTTCGGTATCATCTCTGCTATTTCAAATAGCTGCAAAAATAATGTGTAAAATGATAATAATGACACCAATAGACCCTTGTTAGAAAGTATTGTACAGAAGCGTTACATGTATAGGCTTATACACAGTCAGATTATACAGGAGTAATTGTTCAACCCACAGCTGTTGAAAAATGGACCATTAATTCGTTCCATAACATTGAGCTTTGCTGGGATAATATGTTCAGAGTTGCTTTCTGTTCCGTAAATGAAAGTAAAATCCCATACTTTCAAATCAATTAAGATTTTTGCACAGAATTCTCGGCACTAATTTTTTACAATATCGGCTTAAGTTAAGAGAGAGTCCACTTCCTGAAATAAACATGAACTGATGAAGAAACCATTGATCATCCCTTTTGGGAATGTAATGTTATTTCAAACTTTATTTTAGATATGGAACAGAAATTTTGGGGGCATCAATTCACCTTTTCTTAGCAAGATATTTTCTTTGGTTATAAATTTTTGTTAAGACACCCGTATAATTTCTTAATTCTCCACCCTAAGTTTTATATTTTCCAGAAAAAATAGTTTTGCTGTACCAAAAATATGTGAATTTTATCACAAGTTCAAGATTGCTTTACAAGTTGAAAAGTACTTATATGAGTCTAAGAAACGCTTTTTTTCAAAAGTCCCCTGACTCTCTGGCGAAGAGCCAGGGGAGAAAACCAAACAATACTCCCGAAGGAGTCCTGCTCCCTGAAGGAGTAGCAACGTCCCCAAGGGACAAACTTTGACTTAACTGACCCACCCACTTCATTCTCAGTTCAAGAATTTCAAGATGCCTTCTGTAACTGTCTTGATTTGTTTAATTAGTATTTCTTTACTTTGTTTACATATTTGCCCGTATCCTTAACATACAGGTTAATGATTGTTATGAAACTTGAAAAGGTAATCTGTTATTTTTTTATTGATTTGAAAATACCGCTGAAGACAAAAAATGAGCCACTCAATATATGGAGGAAAAAAGCAAAGGATTTTGCGCCAAACGTTTTTTGATAAAGCTGTCAGGTTCCAAACGAGCCTCCACGAGTTGCCTGTTCTTCTGCCGGGTACGATTGGCAATATGGCATGGGCGTGGATCATGGGGGACGGGGTGTACGCGTCCCCCTCACTTTTTTGGAAGGAGGGACATCTCCATCCTCCCACTTTTTCAGTAATATAACATAGATTACGAATTGCCCCTCCATTTTAAAAGCTAAATTGCGCCCAAATATGGCACCATTTGCCGTATTGACACTTTCCAATTTCCTTTTATTAGGGGGAGGGATAGCCCCCCTTAAACCTCCTCCAGGACGGCGATTCGCAAATGGTGAAAAGTTCCACCCCCCCCCACCTTTGGAGATGGATCCTCGCCCTTGCAATATGGGAAGTTTCAAGAGAAGAGCAGTGACTGACCAGAGAGGGGCAATACCACTTACAATTTTGTAAGTAGTAGATAAATTCGATCCGTCCAGAGGCAGGCAACTAGTGGAGATTAATCAAAATGGAAGTGATATATTCATATTTCTTTGCCGAGCGTATGACCATGCGGGCAGCTGAGTTTTGAAGCAACTGAAAACGTGAAGTTGGTGGCGCTCTTTACTACATAATAAGCTATTACCATAATCAAGATGTGAAGTAACAAATGCATGAATCAATCTATCAGTGTTGGTATGGTCTAAAAGATTACGAATTTTTGTCGATACGGTACAAAGAATAGCATGCAGACTGACAAATTTTTGAGACATGTGCGTTTCTTTCACCTGCAGGGACGGGTTTCACATGACTAATGCCGACTCCAGGGGTGGCGCCAGGATTTCCCCGACAGGGGGGCCAAGCTCCCCGATGGGGGGGGGGCAGCAACCCAAAGTCTCAACGAAGGAAATAAAGTGCCGAAACGATGTTTGAAGGAAAATTTTGGCGTGCGAAGCGCGCCGAAAGTTTTTGGCTCTTTTTGGAGAAAATTTGAAAAAATTGCCGGCATTTTCCATGGAAAATTTGAAAAAATGGGGCTTTGAAAAGAAATTGAAAAATTTGTGGTCTTTATTGAAGAATTTGCCCTAATTTAGACAAAAATTAAGTAAATCGTCGGGGCGACTGGGCGTTGTCGGTGACTGCATATTTTATCGTATACATAACAGCTCCCCGACAAAACCGAAAAATTTCCCCGACGGGGGGCCAGCCTTCCCCGACGGGGGAGCCATGGCCCCCTGCCCCCCCCCCCTCCGCTGGCGCCACCCTTGGCCGACTCTAAAGTTTGAAAGAAATCTCGTTTGATCTTTTCTAAATTTGCTGTAGAAATGAACTACTTCAGTCTTACTACCATTTAGTATTAATTGTAAAGGAATTTAAAGGTCCTAATAGCTATAGTAATGGTACTGCCCTCCAGTGCAGGTAGTAAATTCCTTAGCATTTTAACTCATGACCCATGACCCGCAAACTTAATACTTTCTTTAAGTACCGAGAATTCCCAGGTGTGCTTTTCTAGTATAAAAGGGAACGCGCATACCTTTATCGAGACTTTCTAGACCCACCCTCAGCCTCATTATCACCCATCATGGCTTTTATATAATTTCATTAAGGGCGTGGCAGACTTTTCGAACATCCCTAGAGAAACCAAAGAGGTACGTTGAATTTGTTACTATTTTTGCATTTCATGTAGGCATATATTTAGCCTGATAATTGCATCGTAATTTAAAGTAGATCCTCGGTGGGTCGGGAAATGGGCAAAGAAGGTGATTTATTGTCAAAGATGCACATAACTCCTTAAGTTGTAATTTTAATATTCAATTCATGTTATATAGCTTTTCTAGTTCGTTGAGAGTATATTTTGTAGTGTTGTACCGTTTGATAGTCTATTTTTGTATGTATGTGCAGTTTGTATTAGTCGTGAATTTGTATTGTCGAATTTACATGTTAATTGTCATTTTGTTCCGCAGTTTCCACGGAGGTAACAGAATAAACTTCGCTAATAAAATGAAGATTGTCTGTGACTTCTGTCGGGTCCTTTGGTCTCGTCCTATCTTGGCCTCACCGTCGGCCTCCCTACAAACTGCTATACTAATCGATTTTCAGCCATCCAGGTGCTAATACAATTCATATTTCAAGTATGAATAACCAATCAGAAAGTTTTTTACACAACAGTAAAGCTGCGTATTATCAGCGAAAAGCATAAAATCTAAATCATTGGCTGTAATAATATCTTCAAGTGGAGATGTATACGGGGTAAAAAAAATGGGACCTAGAACCCTACCCAAGGGGAACCCCACATAGTAAAGGTTCGTCATCGGAATTGTGATTTCCAGTACTAACGTTTTGGGTACGACCACGAAGATATGACTCGAACCACTTTAGTGCATTACCATTTATACCAAACCGAATGTGGGCGCAGAATTTTTCTCCCAAGACGAATGGGGGCGATTTTCGAAAATTTGCATTAAAAACATGAAATCTGATGCTCAGGGTAGGACTAAGGTTAAAAAAAAACAATGAAATTGCCCACATTTGTCCTGGGAAAATAAACTACGCTGCCCGCTTGTGGCGTTGAAGGACTGTCCTTGTTGCAAACAGAATGACGTGATTAGCGATGCTGACGAAATCATGTATATACTATTCGGGTAGGCATAATTTTACAAGATGCGTTGGCATTAGATCAAGAGATGGAGATTCTTAATTCATGGTGAAATGCATTTAACCGCTTCGTTTAGGGTGGTTGACTAAAATGTGAAAGCTATGAATGGGCGGATTCGATGGCAAGCTTGTTGCCGGGGCATCACTGAATCTAGGCTATCATGCAGCATTCTTAACTTTCAGATAAATCTTGTCTTAATCGCTTGGGATCGTCGAGTCTCGGTAGGATGGAACCAGTTGCTTTCTTGTCGCCTGTCATTTCATCCACAATAGCGAACAGTATTCTGGTGTTGTCGGACTGGATGCGTGTGCTATAGTATAGGTTTCTTCGCTCTTGCAGTCCTTGTGATAGGCTGTTCCTGGGTACATGAAACCGCAAGCTCGTTCCAAACGACGCAACTGAGCTCGAGCTTTGTTCACAACAACCCTCTTTTTCGGCGGTGTCCGGATGGACAGAAAGTTTCCTGCCGAAATTGACCGATAACATGCCATCGTGAGTGCCAAACGTTCCACTGTTACGGATATGTAATTTCTAATTGCGTCCACTAGCTCATCCCTCTTGACAGATTGCGTATTCCGTGAAACTGATTTTTTTTCTTGATGTCGAGCGATATCCGTCTTGAACGTGATCAGGCTATGATCGACAGTCACGTCACCAACTTCGCAAGTTTGCGACTCATAGGCGAGGGATGGTGATCACCAAGTCTAATGTATGGCCGCTAGCGTGAGTAGATCCGCTAACAAGTTGCACGAGATTAACACTAGATAATAAGTGTAGGAATTTCAGGGCTTCCTATCGTTATCTGTAGAATTGTCCATGCGTATGCTGAAATTTCCAAGAATTATGATACGAAACGGTGTCACCGTCGACTAAACGGAAGGGCGTTGTTGTGCAAGAAGTTCTCTTCGACGGCGGTAAATGAGCATATTGCACACAACAGTGTCTCCTACAGTAGCAGCCAGATCAGTTTGTTCAAAAAATTGAACAATCCAGAGATCATTAACTTCACGTACCGTGTAATGGGAACAAATGAACAGTGCAACCCCACCCCTTTTCGTTTTGCACGGGGTCGCTGATAAATTTCATATCCAGTCAAAGACGCCCTAAATTCACCAGAAGCACATTGTCGATTTTCTGCCATCCAGGTTTCTGTCTTAGCGAAAATGTCCAAATCATTCTCAACAAGGGCACTGAATAAGGTTAAAGTTTTGTTGTTAATGGATGGTGAATTCTAAAGACCAAACGAACGTGTTCGATTTTGATGGAAAGTAGATAGCCTCTGAACTGTTTCTTAATTATGTTCAGTAACTCCACGGCCATGTTTCGTATCGTTCGGTGCCTAGCAACAGTCATGATATGATGGCTGTAGGACTCAATGAGTAATCAATGTAAATCAGATTATCTCCTAAAGTCCACTGGAGATTTGTCACGGTAATAAGTGGGAATCAGCTGACTCGAGTAAAGGCTTGAATCAGACCAGAGAGTTCCTAGCACCTCCCTGATCAGACGACTTTCTCTAATATGACAACGAGAAACCGCATCACGGCGAACAGCAAACTGCCAACTACCCCGCGGAGCGGACTCTGTTTGCTCAGTTCCTCAGCTTGTTAGGGATATGACTGAACAAGAAATATGCCGTACAGCCTGCTACGTAAGCAAATCGCCAACAAGCAATTTGTTGAGCTACTAAAAAACTTCCCAGGTGGTTTTACCCGTCCCTGATCAGGGAACATCTTGAATACAAAGCAGTACACTCAACCGCTAAACCACCTACCCTTCAAAATCTGTTTCCTTCCTTCCAAGTGCATTTCGCCTTTGCCAGGGAATCATGAAACATTTTGGCTTACTGAATTGTTAGCTTAAAAAAATCACGAAAATTTCGAAAATAAACATACTTGAAAACGATGAAAATGATAGAATCATTTTGTATTTCAGCACCTTCCGAAATTAATTTTGTTTGAAATGAGAGGAGAACACCCGTCTACTTCAGAACGGAGATACGTCGCAGCACAAATAAAATAGGTCATTGAGAAGTCTTAACAAGGTTTTGATCAACCTGTTTACTACAGTTTAAAACTTCTCGCAACCTGGTTAAAAAATCGGTATGCCGACATTAAACTTAGTTTCCTGCATGTAGGGATTATGATGATAAATAGCAGAGCAAAAGTATGTAACAATGACGATTTAACAGGTTATTGCAGTTGCAGAATGTATCCTGAAATTCTTGAACTATCTTGGGTCATGAGGTAAAAATTCTGCCTTAAGCGGATGATACGTCAATTTTTAGATGGATCTTTCGAATCTCTTGCCTACACAGTAGAGGCTTTTAAAACTCAGAAGCATTCATCAGGCCTTAAAGTTAATTTTGATAAGACCAATAAGTTCCCCAAGGCCCTCAAGAAGGTAATAAACCTGATTTTTGTAAATCTTTTTCGTTTGAAATGGACTAGTTACTGTCCGTGGGGTTACGTTTGATACCGGTAATTCTAATGACTCTTTGTTCCGACTTAACTCTCTTCCAGGCTAAGCTTTCACGTCAGAAATTAAATTTAAAAAAGGGATCAGCGTGATCGCACCCCTATTGGTAGAATCACAATTGTTAAATTCTTTGCAGGGATTACCCGGTAAGTGTATTTATTCCAAATTCTCCCAGATCCACCTACTGACGTTAAGAAGGCAGAATAGGCTATTTTTCACTTCATTTGTTCTAGGGAACCGGATAAAGTTATGTTGCGTCGCTGGCCTCCAGTCTTCCTTCTTACATCGACAAGTGGGCAGGGTGGGGGAGGGGTAGAAGATCACCTGCATGGGCACTGGGGTAGTGGAGAAATAGGGCTGGAAGGGTGAAGTAGCCAGGAACCATTCAGCTGAAGCGTAATTATCTACACATAAGACGATGAGACTCAAATGAGAGAGAATAGGAACTGTAAGGTACCACTTTGTTTACTGAAACTGAACTGCACTCTTCACCAGCTCTTCTTTCTCGCTCACATGGTTAGGATTGTTACATGAGAAAAGTCTTTCGTAACCCCATTATAATGTAAGGAAACAATTTAGCCTAATCTCCCCACTTCCTTGGCGCCATAAAAGCAGCATCAGAGTTTCAGACCGCAATAGAATTATTTTCTACCCCTTGCCACCATACTAACAAGCCCTTGAAGCCCCCTCCCCCTCCCAATGAAAATAGGCAACTTGTTTACGTTCCCGTTTCTCCTAAATTTCGTAAAGCCTACTTCCTCCCTTCAGATGGCAACAATTCGGCAGCTCGTTACTATGCTATGTCACTGAAGTCTATTACGGTTTAAAGAATACAAGGGCTTAACATCATTACCAGACTAGTACGAAAGCATAAGTAGTCCATCTTGTACTGGTACTAGAATTTAAAAAAAATGTGCTCGCCAAAATGTTCAGAAGAATTCCTAAATTCCAGTTTCCATAAGCTGATATCAACGAGGACGAAGAAATTACATAGCAATTCAGCTGGTCAGGTTCTGCTATATAGCTTAGACTAGCTTCAATGCTCTACATGAGGAGGTATATGAACAGGAAGATTTAAAGTTGATAAGGACAAATTTGAAAGCGAAAAGTTAGTTCTAAATACAACTTTTCAAGTTGTGGACGTACTCTCCTATAATGATAATCGTAGTTTGTATGTTCTTGCTTTGGGAGCTGCATTTCAGTCAGGCATGGTCACAGTGTGGTTTGTCAAAATAGCTTAGTGTAAATTAAAGCAAGTCACTAAAATGTAAAAAGCAAGTTTTGAGAAGCGTTCAAGATCTACACTCTTCAGAGATGTTTTCGCCGTGGCTGTTGGGACTGGCGTACTTGTGTGAGGGAGAGGTTGCTGCAAGCCAGTGGTGAAGTGGTCCAGAGGGTGGCGCCCCTAGAACAATTTCACCCCAATGACTTAATAGATTTTAGCAAATCTCGCCCCCAAAAAATTATTTAGCCCTGGAAGCTATTCCTTCCCCAGCAGTACCTTGTCTGGCTACGCCCCTCGGCTGCAGTTCCCAAGGTTTTCAAAAGATATTGTTGATCCCCTTTCAATAAAAGGTAACTACAGCTGGCTGGCCAGACTTTTAAACGATTAGCAAAGAGAAAGGGGTGAATATCCTTTAAATTTATGACCTAGACCTATCCCAACAAAAAGCCTTTAGACACCGACTCAATTCTACAAACAAGGATAAAGCATATAACCTCAGAATAAAGGAAAAACAAAATACAAATGTTCATCAAGTTCGTCACAGAGAACACTAGTTTCGGATTCTGAAATGTTTGAATATGTTTTTAGAGCTATTCTCATTTGAAAACGAGTTACCTTTCATAAGCCTCTTTGAAAGAAGAAAAAACACATCGTCGGGTAAAGAGGTGACTTTTTATTTTTATTTTTTACATAGTCTCACTCAAGTCTGTCAATTTGATTGGATTCTTGTTTAATGAAATGCATGAAATGCTTTTAGCACTCAATAAAATGTGTCTTGAATGGTTTTTACATATTGAATACAGATGGGAAAAAATAAATGAATACTGCATAAAATGGAAATACCAGAAATTGTATTTTGTAAGGTTTGCTAATAAATCAGAGTTTTAACTTTAATGAAAGTTTCACAACTCGTCAAAATTAATATTTTAGCCACTGCTAAGTTATGGTGGCCCTGTAATTCCTAAACAGGACCATACGTTAGGGTTTGAGCAATAAGGACAGAAGTGGAAGTACAAAATGTCACTAGAGGCATGCAAAGCGACGAAGTCGGAATAAAATGGGGTACAATATGTCAGAATTTTGTTTTTTGTTCCCTACGGTAATTGCCTGCTTAAAAGAAGCACCATTTACGTTTGTGTGTAGGTGTGTATTCCTGTATAGGAGATGGAACAATTACCATGTTGATTAAACTTGAACTAAATTTTTTTCAAAGGTGAAACTGTTATGGAAATCTAAGAGGGAAATACGTAGACGTTACCATTAGACAAGCTGACAACCTTTTTCAAACTTTTCGTGATGATACCTTTGTATTACCAGTACTATAGAATTTATCACTGGAAATCAGACGAGGTGACTAGCAGTAAAAGAAAGCTGATGATTTCCTGTATGATGAAATTATTGATGGAGACTTTTAGGAAAGGAAAACGATATTCGTGCAATCACCTTTATAATAAAAATGACAACACAAGAGGGCAATCCACGGAGTAACATATTATCTCATTGCTAGCAGTTGCTGATTTCAGAGCAATAGTAACATTTAGTCACGTGCACCACAAGAACTGTATATAGAATATATATATATATATATATATATATATATATATATATATATATATATATATATGCGTACGTGCGTGTGTGTTTGTAGTGTCGCAAAGAAATTCTCGGAGGTTTATTAACCACTGATTTAGCAAAGTTTTATTTGAAAAAGGTATGAGGAGCTTCCGCAAAACTCCAAATTTTTGTATGCTATTCTCAAATGGTTTCACGCGCACCACTGTGCTTTAAAGTCACTTTTCAGGGAAAGTTCTTCGTGGTACTATGTCTACATCCTTCTACTAAAATCATGTGTATCTGATCTTTCCAGCCAGTCTAGAACAGGCACACGCACGAAAAACCCACGATGCTGAGGTGTGGAGGTCAAGAGGTTGGTCACGTATTTGAAGTTTAAGTGTCTCTTAAGGGCGTAGTTCCTTTCGGGAGCAGAACTCCTTCTAGAGTAACGTTTGGTTTCGCACTTTGGCCGCAAGAGAGTCAAGGGCCGGGACTGTGGAAAAAGTGTCTAAACCAAAACGTTACTATAGGAGTTCTGCATCCCGGAATTAGGAACTACGACCTTAAAAGAGGAGAGACACTTAAACTCAAATACTACTATTTTTCCCTGTGAAACAACCTTTGGACACCACACCTCAGGCATGGCGTGGGTTTTTCGTGCGTTTAGTAGCCTGTTCTAGACTGGCCGGAATTTTAAGATCATGATACACATGATTTTAGTAGAAGGATGTGAAATTAGTAACACACGAAGAAATTTCCCTGAAAAGTGACTTTAAAGCACCAGTTTGTCCACCCAGTTTTTAGCGCTCCAGTTTGAAAACATTTGGAGGAATCAGCATACAAAAAATTTGGGATAGTTTTTGACGGATAAGCTAATCATAATTTATCAAATAAAAAATTTGCTAAATCAGTGGTTAAATAAACACGACGAAATTTCTTTAGCGACAAATCAAAAGCTACAAAAAACACACAATGCACGGTTTAACAGACGACAATATATAAATACTATTAATATAACTTATATATATATATTATATATATATATCTATAATATATATACTTTCTATACAACAGTTTTCATACCTGTTGGGTGCACGTGGACAGCTACACAAACTAAATGTTACTATGCTCTGGAAATCAGCACACTTGTCTTGAGAGTAATGAGATTTTTTTTTTTTTTTTTTTTTTTTTTTATTTTTTTCAGTCGAAATTTATTCCACCGACTAGTCGAACATAATAACACGATGAATATATGCTACAATCTATAATACACGATAAAATACTTACCAGGAAGCTTCAAGATAGCGAAACAATATGCATATCTAATAATGAAATGATTTAGACAGGTTTTTTGAGGGGGCCCGTTAAACCAAAAGCAAGTCATAAAAGTTATGTATGGCCTCCCTAACAAGAATTCTAACACACATAAAGATAAACAAAAGTATAAAGCACAAAATCCACCAAAGTATGAACCATTCTGATAAACTGGAATGACCAGAGAAAAAAAAATATGACAGTATCAGGGACTTAATGTTTACTGTTTCCGTGGGGCGATTGCCCTCTTTGATCGTTGTAATTCCCTATACTTATTATAAAGGTGACTCGCACGAATAATAGTTTTCCTTCTAAAAAGTCTCCATCATAATTTCATCATAGCTGCGCCAAAATGGAAATCATAAAAGCTTTCTTTTACCTGTAGTCACCTCGTCTGATTTCCAGTGATAAATTCTCTTCCAGTAGGGTAATACAAACAGGCAATCATTCACGAAAAGTCCTTGAAAAAAAGGGTTTGTCCACGCCTCTGTCCTAATGGTAACGACGTATTATACGTATTTCCCCTATTAGATTTCCATAACAGTTCACACTATTCAGAAAAAAAAATTGAGTTCAAGGTTTAATCAACATGGGCTAATTGTTCCATTCTCTATACAGAGAATACACACCCTACACCACAAACGTAAATGCGTCTTCTTTTAAGCCATTGGCAATTACCGCATAATCGTACGGTGTGAACAAAAAAACAAAATTCTAGACAACATTAGAAGTACCCCATTTTATTCCGGGACTTCTAGGGTCGCCTTGCATGCCTCTGTTAGTGACATTTTTGTACTCAACTTCGGTCCTGATTGCTCCAAAACCCTAACTATTGGTAGCCTGTCTTAGGAATTTACAAGGGCCACCATTAAACCTTAGTACAGTGGTTTGTAAAATATTAATTTTCTGACGATTGTGAAACTTTCATTAAAGGTTTTAAAACTCTGATTATATAGCAAAACCTTACAAAATACAATTTCTGAGGGTATTTCCAATTATTATGCAGTCTTCATTATTTTTCCCATCTGTTATTCAATAAGTTAAAAAAAAAACCATTCAAGGACACATTTTATTGGAGTGCACCTATTGCCAAAAGCATATTCATGCATTTCATTAAACAACGAATCCAATCAACATTGGACAGACTTGATCCGTAGAAGAATATGTAAACAAAATTAAAAATAAAAAGTCACCCTCTTTATGACCCGACGATGTTGTTTTTTCTTCTTTCAAACGGAGGCTTATGAAAGGTAACGCTCGTAAAAAACCGTTTTCAAATGAAGAAAAGCTCTAAAAACCTATCAAAAATTTAGAATCCGAAAACTTAGTGTTTCTCTGTTGGACGAAACTTGATCGAACATTTGTAATTTTGTTTTTCTTTTAATTTCTGAGGTTACAGCTTTATCCTTATTTGTAGAACCTTGATTGAATCGGCACACTGTGTCCCCTACAAAGGTTTTTGTTGGTATTAGGTCCCTCCCCGCTAGTCGTAAAAATAAAACTATATAGTAACAAGGATATGGTCACCCCCTTTCTCTACTTTGCTAATCGTTTCAAAAGTGCCTTCTCTGCGGAAGAAACTATCTCCACCCCCGCCATAGAAAAAACTTGCAGCGCTTACGACAATACTTCGTTCATGCTTTTGTATGGTTTACAACATTTCTTTAGGCCTTGACTTTCCACTAAGCTTTGATTGCTTGACACTATGGTCTAAGGTTCAGATTTGGTGACACCATAAACAGAGAAACTTAAAAAAATTCGGATTTGGCAGCAAAAGTCAACAATTGTCATATCTATTTAGAAAAAACGGCGTAAAAAGTAGACAAACGGCGCAACCACAACCCCCCACCCTTTGATTTGCGCCAAGCCAGAACTTCAGACTCCGGTTATCCTGACCCCCCCCCCCCCTAGCCCCCTTAACAGAACTCCCCACCACGGTGCGCAGGCCTCCTTGGCAAGACAGTATCCCCAGTGAATCAGGGGATCCAGAACTCAGTATTTAACACATTTGCATATCCCCTTTGGGTTATTATCACAAACCACAAATTGACTGAGCTGAATACTGCTGCCGGAAGAAAATAGCATTTCCAAGGGCTAAAAATTTTCTTGTATATATTGCCCGTTGTAGCTGGGCCTTCAGAATGGGGTAAATACTCTGATCAGCAAATAGATATAGATTAATATTAAGAAGTCCCATTGCTGTAAGTCATGGTCCAAAGAAATAGTTTAACGGTATTCGCCGTATTAGCATGATGATGAAATGCAGTTTTCCTCGAATTTACCACAAGTGAGTTGCCTAGACTCTGTGCGAGGCCGCCCATCATACCTACAGCTATTCCAAAACTCCTGGAAGCGCTGCCATTGCCAACTTCACATGACTGCGTGGGCGTTATTGTGCCACAGCATTCACTACACGCCACCCAAAATAGACCTCTCATCTCGATCCACAACAACTATTAAGTGTACGCCAAAAAGCAAGCCTGACCAAATATTGGGACCACAAAGTCGTACCAACAGGCCCACGGCGTGTAGATGGCAGACGCCGACGAATGTCAAAGATCTTTATATTTTTATTTTTTATAGAGCAACGCTACCTATAGGAATATAGACCCAATTCAGACTACGTTCATGCTCAGATCTTAAGTCATCAACTTTTGGGCTCGGTGAAAAGGAATTTATGAGTATCGCCGGCAGGGCTCTGAGGGGTGGGAAGCCTAAAAAGGGGCGGCCAGCCACAACAGAGGACGCGAGTTAGCCTACGTGGGTGGGCCTATTCGCAGCTGAGACTACAGCCGTGTGGGACAAGTACGTGGTGATGCTTGCATCCACGGTGGTCGTGAGGAATCAAGCAACCCTTAACTGTTGTCCACATGGCAATGGAGGTGGGACCGTGATAAAATTTTTATTGCTAACTAGGCCCTGTCATACTGCACCAGAAAATAGGATGCCTCGTGGCTGGATTTTTACAGCCGTACGTTTCCAGAGGCTCAGGGGTGTGTAGGATAAGAAATAACTGAATGCACATCAGTGGCATTAGTAAATAATACCACAGTTAAAAAAATTATTGACACGCAACGCAATCTTGTTTTTTTTGTGGTTGGTCTTGGGACTCTGGTGTCCTGCAGGAATAACCAAATAGTTACTGAACAGTACGCTTTTAACTGAGCTTCAACTGTACGGATTCGTATAACCCACCTTCTTACACTGTTAGTATAACTATAAGAATGCATGGGTCCACTCTTTTAGGACTAATGTACCATATGTGCGAATTGTGAAAGCTGCGTTGGACAAATACTACCATCATTCAATCCGGTATTGTAATTTCGAATAATATACACCAGTTATTCGTTCCAATTTTATCACTGGATATATACTTCACCACCAATCAAGAGTGCCGGAATGTTTATCAGTGTATTATAATTTTAAAATTAATCGTTAGCTATAATTGAGATGTTATACCAGTAGATCAAATGAGATAAAGTTTATCAGGTATAAATTCATCAATTAATCGTAATAACAGATTATAATGGTATTTCATCAACCAATCAGAAACACTGAATATATACCTGTATTAATTCAAATATATACTGATATTTAAAATTAGAATATATACTGGCAAAAATTTGAATTTATACACTTTTACACTTATAAGCATAGCTGAAATTTTTAGGACCAAAGGAAGGACTTTGCACTTATCTGCATTAAAAGACATTTGCCAAGTCTGAGACCATGAAAATAACCTATCCAAGTCTTTTTGCAGTAATGAGGTATCATCCTTATCACTATACAGAAACCTTCCTATCAAAGAGCTTAGTATCATCAGCGAACTTACTAATACTAGATGTGAGAGAGCTATCAATATCACTGATGAAAATTAAGAAAAGAAGTGGGCCAAGAACAGAACCCTGTGGAACTCCACTTGTAACTTCTTTCCAAGAAGAGAAATTACCATTAACAACCAGGGCTGGAAAAAATGCACATTTTCCGGCATGCTGGAAATTATTTCCCGCTTGATAGTAATTTTTTCCTATCTAAGCAGAGCGCGACCATGGGTTTGCGCATAGCATACAGAAAATTTTTGGAAAAATGAAGCCTCCCAGACTGCAGGAAATGGCCCTTCCGGCCCTGATGGCTGCATCTCAGGCCAGCTGGGCTCGGAAAATATTTTTGAGAGAAGTAGCCGTCAGGTTTTTTGGTATCAGACTGTACGTGGTAGCCCGACAGGACTGTTTGAGCCCGAAGTAACTAAATTCACGCATATACATCTAGCACTCATAATACTGTACTTTGACATGTTTGTGCATGAATTACTTATCTAAAGTCTCCTTGTGTTTGTTTTTGTTTGTTTTTTTTTTCTTCAAAGTTTGTTACAGTTATTTTAGTTCTGTTCCTCTGTCAAGCAATCTAGGCTCAATTCTCTTTTGCTCCGTACAGTCATCCCATTAAGTTCAGCGACTACATTGTATGTACTGTTCATATATAGGCTATATATGAACGTCAAAAGACAGCTCGCAGTGTGTGTTTTGCACGCAGTGCGTGTGGATTGGGAACGTGCGGATACTAAGGCCGAGAAGTAGTGTGAAATTGCTGAAAATTTACTGTTACCGTAAAATACATATACAAATAGATATGTCAATTGACTTGACTTTTATGCTACGAGATTTCATACCTATCCCTTACATTAAGATGACATGCTTTCATTATCTAAAGTAAATTTTGGTAAAACAGTTACGCTACATAAACAATGCACATATTCCAACCACAACAATATTCTCTTGTCTCAAATCAATCGCCAAGACTTCAAATTTTTGGTGGAAAGACACTTTTTGGAAACAAAATTCACTTCATCAGCTCTAGCATCGTACACATTCTTTCAAGGGGTATATTGCACTGGGTGCACAGAAAAAAAAAATCTTGTATCCATGTCAATCCTGTTACTACCTTAAATACTAAAATGATTCCTACCTTCATGTTGCTCATAATTTTTCATTGCTATTCAAACAATTTGTTTCCGCACTGTAAGTTTCCAAATCTATGGCAAAAAGGGCAAAATATTTTCCATTTTTGTGTACCCCTCATTTGCTAGTGGAGCGTGCCATAATCCAGGCACTGCTTTGGCACAGCATATCGAAGAGAGCACCCATGCAACGAACGAACGTTCGTATGTGATAACGGCATGTACAGTGACTGCCGTATCGTACCATACAGTACATAGGAACCGGTACTGTACAAGGATCAGTGGGTACAGTAGGTAGTGGACTTTGATAAACAAGAAAGCAGTTTACGAGAAATTTGAACACATGGCTGAGGCAGGCCTACTTTCCATTGTAAAAGTTACAGTGACAAACTTAACACGTTACGGCACACTGGACACAAAGCCACAGTAGAAAATGGGACGTAGGACTGACTCAGTATCTGAAACATTTAACATCCTGTAGTCTGCACTGCATTAGCTGTGCGTACAGTAAGTGAGATTCATTAGAGGTGTGCGACCGCTGATCGAAGGCCGCGAGTGCATGACCAAGGGATTCAGTTAAAAATAAAAGAACAACACAAATAAACAAACCTCCTGGTAAGCTAGTAAATTAAAATGTTTCTTTCTTAAAGGTTTCAACTAGAGTAGTGATCAGTTATTTTCTTCATGTTGATTTTAAAATCATTCCAAAGTTTTACATCGTTACAGATTTTTTTTTGGACGCGGTGTGATTTCCTGCGAGATGCAAAATTTCCCGGCAAGGAGCTTCCCATTTTGCCGATTTTTTCCCACCGTGATTAACAACAACTCTCTGAGATCTACCATTGAGCCATGAATTTATCCAGTCAGCACAACTGCCCTTGATGCCTAACCTATGCAGTTTAACCATAAGCCTACCTAATGGAACTTTATCAAAGGCTTTTGAAAATCAAGGTAAATGACATCAACACTGTGACCACAATCAAGAGATAAGGAAACATCCTCAAGAAAGCTTAGTAAATTAGTAACACAAGATCTACTCGGTAAAAAACCATGCTGTGACAGATTGAGTAACCCATTATCTAAAACAGGGGTCTCCAGACTTTTTTGCTTGGTGGCCCAAACTTTCTACTCCGGAAGTTTGGTGGCCCTCATATTGACGAGTCGATGAGAGGATGGCCATTATTTTTTCGCTCCCGAATCCTTTTCGCGACCCTCCGAAATGTTTTCGCGACCCTCAAAAGGGTCGCGACCCCTAGTTTGCCGGACCCTGATCTAAAAGATAGGCACTTTTTGTATCGGAAAAACACCCCTCTGTAGTTTTCTATATTTTATAATATATTATAATAATATATATAATAATATTATAAAATATAATATAATATAATATATATATATATAACCTTAAAACTTCTTAACTTAATCAACTCGAACAAAGCGTTGTAATTGTCTTTATTCTCCGGGGGCATTTTTAATAAACCCCACACTTCCAAAAATAAGTTCAAAAAACCATCATTTTTGGTGAACTGACCGTTGTGGCGATGAAGGGATCTCCATCCCGGCCCCTTAGGATTATGGCCGTTTTCGCCAGGAATACCCTTCCCTGGTCCGTTCACTGCCTGAAGATTAACTATTGCCGAAGCCTCTTTAAGAGGCCCGTGACTCTTGAGTATCGAGGAGAGTTAAGTGTTTAGAAATTCGCCATGAAATTGATAACAAAATGTGAGCAATAACACAGATGCCAAATACTACATGAAAAGCTTAGGTTATTGGTTCCTCCTCATATCCGGATCGTTGAAAAAAACATTTAGCAAATCTATTATCTCCATTCTTACGCACATAATTACCAAACCTAGTGGACTAACATCCCCACACTTCCTTATTTTTTGTTCTAATGTTACTTATCCTACGTATATAAAACACAATACAGTACTTTGGCTCCCCACCTGTAAATTCTGTAGAATATTAGTCTTTTTTGAGTCTTATGTAAGAATGAGTTTCTTTAGAGAAGGGAGACAAAAGTTATGAAAGGATTCAAACGTATCGTCATAGATCTTCCACACTGCAGCCTTGTCTACGATAACTTGCTTTACTTATGTTGTATGTTCAGCTGTGAAGCGACCACCCGATGTCTTAGATTTTAGTTTTATAATCGACATTGCGAGTTCATTCCTGAACAACGCCCTCGCTTTGCTGCAAGGGTTCTGGTCGCTCAATGGGTATACTTTTTCTTCCTAAATCTTGTAAATTGCGATTGCGTACAATAGGCCTTTAGTTGGTTTTAACATGTAAGTGCACCTAGGAAAAGACAACAGGCAACCTCCAAAGAGTTGCTATTTGACGCAACTTCTTGATCGACAATATATACACTTAAGTGTGCGCTCCGAAAGTTCTTTGTAAAAGAAATGAAGCAAGTAAAGGTGCGTTCACACCAAAACCGAAATTTGCTGCGTTTTGCGGGCCAGACGCTGAAATTTTTTTCCTAGAACAAATAGGGGCAATTTTAGTCCAAGGTAAATTAAGAAAATCGACCCATTCGTTATGAGATAACAAATTTCACGTCCCGCCACAAAACGCAGCAGATTTCGGTTTTGGTGTGAACCAGGGGCGCAAATCCCGGGGGGGGGGGGGAGGGGGGCCTTTGCCCCTCAAGTGAAAAAGTGGGGGCCAAACCCTAATTTGCCCCCCCCCCTTAAATGTGAATAGCAATACTCATTTTTTTTTACCGCTTTGGGCACTTTGACATCCCCCTTTTATAAAACACATCACAAAACAAATTTTAGGGTAAACTGAATAGTATATGAAAGTCGTTTTACCAAAGGGCCCAGGAATATCATTGAAGCGAAAACCCGGCGCAGACGATCAATTTTTAGTCGAAAACATTAAGACAGTCTTAGTTTACCTTCACTTCGTTTTTCCCAATCCAGGCCCGAGCGTCTACCCCTGCATTTTGTGCCCCGTTTGTGAAACACTCATAGTTTAAATTACTTTTTGCCCTAAAACCCCTTTTTACAATTAAATGTTCTAAAAAAAGGAGCCTTACCTAAAAAAAATTCCGTTCGAAAATAATCTTTCGCAGCTTCTAAAACAAAACCCCGGAGCTTTCCGGGGCTTCGCCCCCGGGGCCCCCCCCGGGGGTTTGCCCCCAGATCCCCCGGGCCCCAAGGGGGCCCTGGACTCCACCCACGAGGGCTTCGCGCTCGCGGGGCAGCCCCGTGCATTTGCCTAACGGGGATAACACTTAGCAATTCACGACACCAATCATATACTGAATATTTTAAAGAGTAAATACAGATAATCTATAGTATTTCGGTAAACAGTTTTTATTATGCATCGACACTCTCTGAAGATGTGTTTGGATTATTGTCAAGGGCTTTAATTATCTTCAGAGGGTGCCATCAAACTAAAACCATGTAAATAGGGATTCTTCCTTTGCAGACTTTACTGTGACAATATTCAAGTGCCATGATTTTGAAACAATCGATTTGTCGTTCTAATGTTGATAACTTGCACTATATTTTAATGTTAATTTGTGAAAATAGTAAAAGAAAATGGAAGAATGGTTCCTCTTACTGCTTCTGCAAACACCCCAAACAGCTAAAAAATCTCATTACGCCTAGGCCTTTATATTGTTAAACACTGTAAATACTTTCCTGGTTTCAAGCATTATTGAAATACTCTTGACGAAAAACCTATTTTGTGAGCCTGAAATCACAAAAAATACGAAAAAGCAACTTTAATTTTTAAAGTCCTGATATTGTTAGACATAAATAAGTTATTTTTAAGTAACAGGATCGAAATCATGCAACCAAGAACCTCGAACGATGCTAAATGAACCTCTCTTAGAACACTTTAAACGGCTTTGACAATCAAATATCAGAACAGAAAAAGTAAAAAACATAAGAAAGATCTGAATATAACTGAGAATTTAACACGGGATTCCGTGTGAGCGAAGAGACCACTCTTAGTTACCATATCACTCTTCTGCCCATCTTTCGGGATTTTGCAGCAGTCCAAAGTGTTAAAGTGTTAATTAAACTACATTGACTAAAGGTTGAAAAGGAAAATGTTAAAGAGAAAAGTTAAGCAACGTTACAACAAAAAGTAGATGTGTTACTGATTGCAGGGTCAAAACAAAATACACTAAAGCATTATCAATATAAATGAGACTAGAAAATTGGTTGTTTATCCTTAAATCTCTTGAAATTGTTTACTTTAAATGTAAAAGCTTGTGGTAAGATGTCCATTTTTCGTCAAAAATCATTTTGGTTATTACTTCGACCAAACGTTGCAATACACTTTATAAACTGTTGACTCATCTATCCGGTTTACTTGTTCATGTTTCCGCATGTACTGTAGTGAAGTGTCATAAAAAAAGAGTGTTGTTAAAAACCCTGCAATAACGTCAACGTTTAACCATATAAACATTAAACACTGTACTTGGTGGCAATTTAACTACTGTAAATAGCTCGACTCACAGACGCGGGGCACGACGCGTATGAGGTTCAAAACACAATGCCGCTTGGCTTTGCAGTAATCACTTAACACTCGCAAATTTTGCTGCATTTATTTTTTGTAGCAATTACAAATCTTACATTCTCCTAGAAAAACTTTTGACTTTATACTGTTATATTTGTTGTTTGAAGATGCCATTTTCAATGCATTCTTTCACCAGTTGCTTCAAAAATTGGTCTTATTTGATAATAAGCTTGACAGATTCCATACTAAAAGTCTCTTTATACAACTTTTAGTCATAAAGGTTGAAAATTACCGCATTACCGCAATTAGAAGTAATTTAAATGCTAATATAGTTTTATGGGCTTATTTATACTAGTTAATAAACCGACTAATGGACAAAACAATAATTATTTATATTTCTAAATATTCTGATCACTTTTGGTAATGGCAAGTTGGTACAGTGGAATTAACACTTTAAAAGCGTTCGATTCGATGACCTCTTTAGTAGGTAAATTGTTTTCCGTTGATACCTTGATTACTAAGTCTTTGCTCTTAGAGCGTAGTGCATCATTAAAAAGTTTTCGATTGTGCAATCCTCGAGTGATTTGAGAATAGTCTCTATTTTTATCCTACAATCGAAAGATAATCTGTAACTTTCGTACTTCTCTAATTTTCTTACGTGGCAAATTAATATGCCATGGGAGAAAGTGACCCTTTTTACTTTTCTTTATTTTCATCTCAGGGCTTTCCGCCGAGGAATGTTTCTGGACACAGTATAATCTCGGTTGAGCGTTGTTACGGTGACACAGATAGGGAAACAACAGAGTAGTTACAGTACCTATACTGTATTGTATGACATACCGGTATACTATAGAAGTAAAAAAGGACTTCTAACGTTCTAAACTTGATTTGCCATTTTTAATAAAACAACACTTATAATTTATATATAAAATTTGCTTCACTAGCACCGTCAGGCAGATCGGTTATTCCGTCAGGAAACAAGTATGCGGTATGTTTGATAGGCTTAGAACGGGATATCTTCCAAAAAGTTCACCAGCTGCTAAAAGAGAAATGTCTACTCATAAAACTAAGTACATGGATTCAGCTGAAATTACGCACTCATATTCATATATAAAACAAATGGTTTGGTAGCTTCTGACTTTAAAGTTATGGTTCATTTATCAGCATGTGTAAATGTTTAGGCAAACAGTACAAGTCCTCACTTCAATTGGACACCGCGCTTCTTTTTTTCGTTTCTTTTCTTACTTTTTCGCTTGGTTTTGAAAATATTTTAGAGTATATGCACATGACCAAATTGTTGAAGGTAAACATCGAGAGTTAGTCCGGAAATTTGAACACGGTTTCGATTTCTTATGTAGAGAGAGAAACTGGCGACAGGTCCATTATGAAACCGATTTTTAAAAAAATATCCCACTTATCGTCTGAATTGCTAACCAACCCTTAAATTTGCTCAAAATGTCTAAAACGAGTTAGCTGTATACTCTCAGAGTTTGTCGGGTAGACCTTCTGTTCCATTTAGTTTCAAAATGTCTTTTATCAAACAGCGACACGTGCTTCTAACATGATGTTAGTTACCCCCTTCCATTAATAATTTGATAAGGGCCGAGGATAGCTTAAAGCAACATTCTTTTCTCTTTCTGTAATAGCAAAAAAAGTTCAAAGTATACTTTTTCACATTTAGTTTTCATGAAAATGTGATATTAAGACAAAGAGTGGTTCTTAAGTCAGGGGAAAGCATGATGCGAAACATATTTCGAGGATGTGAGGCTTGTCTTTCAAGAATTATTGATTGATTACTTGTCATTTGTAAAAAAAATTCAATTTAATTATAGCGTTATCAAAACCACGTCTGCAGTCACGTGACTGATAGTGTGGTTATGGAAAACATAAAATATGTAAGCTGTGTGAACAAGTGTCTGAACTATATTATAAAATGTATCATTTTCAACGTCATTTTTGAAAATTCGTTTATTTCCCTATAAGGTGAAGGTGCAATAAAGAATGACAATAACTGAACAACTACGTCACTAATTCAAAACATACTGTACTTATAAAAGTGTATTTGAAAAAATTTAAAAGATTTTTATGTCTACAGTTAAGACATTAAGCACACTGAGAAATTGTCATTTTCACAGTTGAAAAATAAGGCATTACTTAATCAACAACAACCACAATAAATTTTTAACAATTCATTAATTAAATTTATAAGCGTTTTTGTCTTCATTTCCTCTCTTCCATGAGATTTTTTTTATGTTTTTAAACTTTTCAATTACAGGATTGTTGTAGGATTGTTAAATCTTAGATATTTTACTTCAATTTAATAACTGAAATAATGGAACCGGTTACCTTGTCATGAAAATCCATTTGAATTAATTTGTCAAATACGAAAAATTCATCTTGTTAATGTGAACGGAGCTTAAAACTATTAGAAAAATGTCACAAAATGTCCCCAAACCGTACAACCCTATTTCTTTACAAAATTATTTCCTGACTAAATAACGAAGTTTGTTTCATACTTTATTGGCTATGGGCATGAGATAAAAAAAATCCCCAATCCGGTACAGATATATTCGTCTCCCCACTTCCAAACACTGAGTGCAAAAAACTATGCACGCTTTGTTAAAATTGTTACTACAAAACGGGGAAAATTTTGCATGACAAAACTTCTTGAAAACTATCTCATATATAAGAATAACAAGATTAAAGTAAATTGCATTAAGTAGGGAAAGAAAGCTGTATTTTAAATCCAGAAAAGAACACTAACTTCCACATACAAGTAGTCACGTGTAAAGATGCATTAATGGTATTCAAATAAGACAAATTTCAATAATTGATAGCTAAGGTCTTCTTCTCAACTAGCATTGTAAGAGGCAAATGGGTGATGGCTGAAAGTGAAATCAAATTGTAGATGTCATTCATGAACAATCCACAACCGAAAACAGCATTTCAAAAGAAGCTAATTTTTGAAAGATAAAGCACCCATTATGTTTGCTAATAAATTAATCTTAACGCTCAGGCGGCTTCAACTTTGTACGCCCGACACTTCTCCATATGTGAATACGGCAGTCCTTTTGGCTTTGTTCTTCCACCTAATTTACTATGATGCACGAAATTTTTCAGGAAAGTAAAGAATCGAATGTGAAAATTATAGCCATGTCGGATCAAACTCTTTGTAGTGCTTAATTACATTTATGATTAACTATAATTGCATTACGTATTATCAACTTCAAAACTGCTTAAAAATACATTTAAAGCTACACGTTGCACAGCTTAAACTACGGGATTACATTTTGTGGGCAGGTAGGGGGAAAATTTTACTACTCTGGGTTAAGCATTTAGAGACTCTCTATTGCGATAATTGTCTTAAATATAGCTTAACACTCAAAACCAAAACCCTCACCACTGTTAATACCCACTGAATTGGTAAAACTGTACCCAAATGTACATCTACAAGGATTTAGTCTTTAAACATCTCTTAGAGACCAGTTTGTTTTACAAATTAACGACTTCAAACAATGGATCATTAGTTAAGTGTGTTGTAGATGACGAGAAGTTATCAGAAACATGTTTTATCATATTCCAACTTTCAAACAATTTTACTTTTTCCCAAAGAACAGCAAGTATAAATGTGACTGTATTCTGTCGACAGGTCATTGCTTTTGGATAAACAAAAACAAAGACAAAAATAAAAGAGTTCTTTGTTTTGCTCTTTGTCTAATCGAATTTAACGTTCATTGGCCTCTTTTAATTAGAAACAAAGCAGTCTGAATGACTTAACAATAAACGGCACAATTACGAACAATAAAGACTGCACCTATCGAAACAAGATATTTTATTTGCAAATATTTTTCTTGCAAACAGTGCATTAATTTGGCATGCTGAAAATAACTTCTTCCTTTTATCTACACAAGAACATTTTGGTTAGGTTTTGTGTGCCTTTACATGTAAAAGCTATTTAAGTTATATTGTGAATAATAACACCTAAATGTAATACAAACAATACCAAGGACAGCAGCGTCTACAAAACCCCGTGTCCCTGGCTATTATACTATTTTGAAGTGTTCAAATAATTTGGGCTTGTTATTGGTGTTTATGCTTGAAAATCCAGGTTCTTTTAAATAGACCTTTTACCGATTGAGTGAAAGTGTCATTAATTGTTGAAAGCGTATCACTATTGCACTCTTATTTAAAATTAATACTTTCCCGCCTATATAAGTATATGATCAATTGTAAAAACATACACCCCCACCTAAAAGCTTACAAGAAAGTTTGTGGCCATATGAGTATGTGACCAATTGTAAAAATGTACACCACCTATAAAAGGTAAAACGTTCACAATTAACGTAGTTGTTAAACGCCAATTAACAAGTTATTTAATGATTAGGTCTAAAAATGTCTGAATTTGAAGATAATTTCTGTTAGAGGAGGAATGTCCTCAAATGAAATGTGTCAGCAACTGCCGTAAATGTTAAAAATGGGACATGAAAACAAAGAATGATTTTAGTCTAGACCTTTGTCGTTAATACGCTAAATGGAAGGACCCAACTAAATCCCTTAAGTATTTTATGAAACTATAATTTAGATGATTGCTCCCGCTCTGAAGGAAGCCTACTTTAAGTGACTTTAAATGACCATGACAAATCAACTAGATTATAGGATAAGTTCGAGACACATTTTCAGGTCGGGAAATAAACAGGCAGAAATAAAAAAATTCATAGCCTAATTGAAATGTAGACATTTCGTCCACAATTGTCGGTCTATTACTGTAACGAATGATAAAAATGTTTTGTTCTAAGCTTGTCAATGTTTCAGAAAGTGCGGCTTGAAATCATTTGGAGAGTTTAAACTTGCACTTCAAGTGTCCAAGTACCATTGACTGAATAGGGTGTTTAGAAGAAAACAAAGTTCAAATAGCATAAGAATTGAAGGGCTCATCCTACGAGTAAGAGAGAAAAAACTATTTAGCCAATGACACCACACGGGTGTCGAGAGTATAAGTCTAATTGTTTTCACCCTTATTCAGTTTTAAGAATCTTCAGACAAAAATAAATAATCCAGTCTTGAAACTAAAGTGAAGTATTTACCGCTCAAATAATCTCTTTAGGTTTTCGAGTAGAATCCACTTACCGTTTCTTAGACACCCTTCTAGTTTCTGGAGAGTTTTTGGATAGCGGAGCACTTCTCGAAGCAAAATCACTCCTTCCCGCTGATGATTATCTCTACTGACGAAATAAAATTGAGTTAGCGGAGATGGAAAAGTTCAGAACCTCCGAGTTAGCAACTTGCAAGACTAATGGACATTAAGTGTTCGCCCTCTCAGATAAATGCGCCGTTATTTCTTGCTCTTTGAATCTAGATTTTAACTTGTCAATCACGTGTGTTAATAAGTTACAGACAGAAGTTTTCACTTGTTGATGGGTATGGAAATGCGGAGGTGGATTTCTATTGGTCGATTTGACAGCGAAGGCGAAATTGAACGGTAATATTGGATCCAAATTAAACTCATTTAATAAGTTACATATCTCATCTTAACTGGTTTTTATCGGCAAGGTATCCACTGGCTGTAGTCAATGAATGCCTATACCAAAATGTGAATATTGATGGCAATGCTGTAAAGAAGGACATATTATTGTAGGTGAGAACGCGGAAATGACGGAGCTACTTTTTTGTGGGGTAGGAATTTTTATTCATTGTGATACATAAAAACATTGTGATACAGCAGAGAAGAGTATGATATTACAGTATGGTAGGCTGCCAACAAATTGTTGCCTTTATCATCGGGAATGCATACCACTGATAGATAGTAGCAGTTGTTTAATTTTAACCATGATTACTATAAAACTGAAAAAAAAACAGAGTATAGAAATCGAGAATAAAGCTTAAACCTTAGACACACAAAAAATAGCAATGATAGTGATATTCAGCAGAAATATAAGATTAGCTATGTTACAAAATGAAAAAAAACATGAAAAATTCCATACTATTGGGAAAATCATCAAAAGTAGCAGTTAACATTTTTCTAAGCGGTATTGATTTTTCATGTCATCACTTCGAAAAAACGAGTGGTCTTGTGTCAACATTAAGATTCGCTATGTAACATTTTCGAGGCATTTATGACATTTCTCTCAGTCTGAATAGTCAATCACCATTTACGTTTTAGCGCCGTACTACCTTAAGTCATGTTTCAGTGTGACTGAATGCGCGAAATTCGAGAATGTATTGTTACTCATTTAGAGGGGGACAGATATGTTTACAGTTTGGCCTGAATGTGATAGTGTATTCCTTGTATAGCAAACTCACATCACGACTTTAAGCACGGATTCCTTTGTTTGGACTTGTAGTCCTATTTATCAGCCTTAAAAATCCTCTCTCTTGCATTAAGTCGATCCAATGATTCCCTTACTTATTTTGTGTCGCTTATAAAAGCCAGCTACAATATCCCCAGAATAAGGTAATACAAGGAATAAAAAAATAGTCACAGTCAGGAAAAGTTGTAGTTTACCCGGGATGTGGAATAACACTAGCATAGTCTTGTTGGTATATGAGGGAAGATGATTTCTTAAACTTAGGTGGGTTAATTGTGGGTTCGACTAATCTTTTAAATTTATTCTGGAATAAACGGAGTTGTGCCTTTCACCTTATTTTTGTTTGCGGAACAAATCTCATTTTCTTTTTCTTAGTAGTGACACTGAAATAAAGTTTCGTCATAGCTCACTTAAATAATTCTAAACAACATAGAATTTAGCCAGATCTTAGAATTACTTATTTTTGGAAAAAGTTGTACGTTATTTCCTTTTTTTTCGATTTTTCATGATTCTTGATGACATCATATCATAATTTAATCAACCAAAGGAATTTAGGTCATTAAACTCTTAAAAATCACAGTAAGTTGTCTTGACCGCGTTACCCTTGCAAGATTACATAGGGCAGAATGACGTGTTTGCAGCTAGTTGCGGCAGCACGTATAAGCCTTTGGAAGAACAGAATTTGAACAGTTAAAGAACATGACCGTTTCTATACGGCCTTTTTATCAGTGATTTTGCTTTTAAGTGGTAAGGATGAAAGAGTAAATCTTGCCATATGGTATATCGTGATGAAATACCCTAAAATCTCTTAGAGCTTAAACTCGTCTGGGTTATGTTGACAACGCACTCGACCGCTATTGACTTTTGTACCACAGCGGCTTAGCAACAAGACGTAAGTAGTCGCGAGGGTATCTCGGCAAACATTGGCAAGCTTCGCTTCATTACAAAAAGTAGCAGAACCGATCTAATCACAGCCATAAGCAATCGGATTAACATATGCTCGCCATTTTTTCGTTTTTGCAGAGTTTCATATTTTGTCAAATGGAAAGGAGGTTGGTTTCGACTGGTTTCTATAAAAAGTAACTTTTTATCGTCTGCCGGTAAAAACATAACACGGAGATCGCTTTCAAAGAATTCGAGGTGAAATTATAACCACTGTGTATGCACTTATTATATTTCGAACTTAGTTCATAAATTTTTTATGAGAGCGTATCAAATTGATCAACTACACTCTTAGGATTTGAATAGCAACTTGCGGTCCCTCCTTTATTTGAATTTATAACCTCCTCTGAATTTGTGTCGAGAAAAATCTACTACGAGAAAACAGAAAAACCGTTTATGAAAGCACAATTGAATAAGATTAATTAATGGGGCACATCTCCACGGTGTTACTTAAAAGCGCATGCAACACCCAATATCACTCAATAACTTACACCCTATGTTCGGTCACTGAGACCAGTCTAATGACCCAGATCTAGGTAAATTAAACCATTTTTGATTGCAAACCTCTCCAAACAGGAAAGCAAAGTATCCATACATGCAAATCACTTCCAATGGCAACAAATTATGATTGCCAAACTTGAAGAGGCTTGGTATCGTGAACGGACGGAAGGAAACTTTTAAAAGTCAAAATCGGTTTTGCTTGTGGCGATTGACATATGTGTACGGATGATTTTGGATAGAGGATGGCAATCTAATATTTCCAAAACATGATTAAGTTGCTGTTTTTAGGCTAAACCATGTCACTTTTGTGAGCGATCGGACTAAGAGAAACGTAAAGGGAGCGCGATTTTTTTCTGTAACAGAAGGCGAGGCTTCTCGATTGCCCGTATCGGATCACCATTAGTATTCATCGACGCTCGATAGCAAAGCGTGCGGTCCCATCCAACCACTTTAGACGACTTATTAGTTTGCCTTGCACCCCAATGAACGAAGAGAGTTCGTGGAGTGTCACTTTATTACAATTGCCCCGATAAGGGGTGCATTGAAGTCATGGGATACGAAACCCACTTCAGACATTAAAATAGGACTTGTACAGTAAAACACCACACTAAGGCAGTCTTCCGGCAGACCTGCAGCCTAATGTTAAAAGCACCAGTGTGTGGTTTTCACGCTTTGCTGGTTATGCAGTTCTTTTAATGGTCAATTACTGACCTAATAATCTAGAATGCTTTCAGTTACAGACAAACTGATATAGGCTACACCTCCTTATTTAAGTACATAAAATAGTAACAGTGACGACAAAAAAAAAATAATATTCAATTCTGAATACTCAATTCCATTGTGTTTGGAAAAAGTTTTACCAGAAAGGTATGGCAAAAAAATAAATAAATAAATAAAAATAAAAAAAAATGAATCAAGAAGTGAGATCAAGAAGGATGCATATATGTTCGAGTTCTTTTAACCAGCCCGCCATAGGAATACACGCCAGTAAAACAGAATTTATTACAAAATTGTAACCCATTCTCGATAACAAAATCTGAATAGTGTATTCACTGGTCATAAAAAGTCTGTCACGAGAAAAGCGACTGTTCTGCGTGAAATATGTTTGTTAAATTTTTATCGTAGCTCAGTAGAAAATCTACGTAAGTATCAACCGGTGTAAATCAAACAGATAAGTTGCGATGGAAAAGCGATATTGAAATCGGGAGAAAGATTTGCTTCTATGTCGCTGTGAAGGGATTGTTTGCTCTCAAATCATTCCCCATCTGGCGCAGTGGTACAAGGATCATTTATCGTTGTGAGTGAGCTTCGTAAGACGTCGTAAAGGAGAGTGGGTTTTCGTATTTGGAGCGTTTTTTTTTTTTACCTTGTAATCTTCTACTTGAAGGGGACATTATAGGCAAACGCAAATAACCTCGTGAGATAAGTTGTGGTCGTAGAGCATAACTCAGTTAAACAAAAGTTGCTTTTCACTCCTGGGAAGGAGAGAAAATATTGCAGGAAAATTTATTTGAAAGGGGAACTGAGAGTTTTGTGTGATACTTTGCAATTTGCCTTAGATATGAGAAAACAATCACCGTGGATGTATTAGTAAAACATTACCGTTTACATCAGGTTTGAGGAAACATGACCAAGAACGTTGGTTTAGTAGAAGGGTTACTTCATTTAATATACATCACTGCTATGAAATTTCTTTGATTACATAAATATTAATAATTTTGACATGAATGTAACTAAAATCTGCTAAAATTTGGTTAAATGTCCTAATTAAAATTTGATACAATATCAAATAAGTTACTGTTCCCGAAGCGTTTTTAATTTCGAATGGCTAGTTATAAAACCATTTGCGATTGACTTACTTTATGTGAGTAGTGACTTGTTATTAGAGCACTTCCCTGTTGTGAGAAAAATCTGGTATTAAACCACTATGATGGAAATGTACAATGCAATTTTAAATGAGAAAAACCAATGGGATGTTACAATTATTTTGAGAAAAAGAAATGAAAACTTGATTAAATATTATAATGATACAACTATTATTTTCGAGATATGTTTATTTAAAATTTGAGTTAATGGCAGATGACTTGCAACAAGTGTAACTGGCAAAATTTGATTTTTCATGCCTCTTCGTTGCTTAGAGTTCCCCCTTTTTTCTTTGTGTTTTGTTTCAAATTTTTTCTCCTCTTAAAATAGCTCTTTCCTCTTGAGAATCATATTTCAAAAATGTTGTCCACAATGTATTTCTGAAAGAAGGGTTTACTTGGTTAATGGTGTCACTGAATACTATGTTCATATGGTTCTCTTTTTATAAAGGGAGTAATAAAAAAACCTGGAAAATGTAAAGAGATCATGATATCATACTCCACTTGTCACATGACCTTATTTGGAAAATGGCAGCTCTCTTGCGAGATATGAGGATACCGATATTCCCATAACAAACAAGATATAAACACACAATGGCGTTAAATTGAAAATGTGCTCTTCTTGTTAACATTTTACTAAATATTCTTCATTCCTTTACAGATGTTTCTTCAGTAAAGGTTAGGTCTTTAAAAAAGATGTTTTTTTTTCAGTTAACTACATTAAATGTTGAACGAAATGCTGGGCTCAATTGCTCAATTTCGCACCTTTAGGGAAATGCTCATTTCTGGTGTCTCTGGAATAAAGGCATATTTTACTATTTGTGGGAGCACATTTTGGTATTTAAAACAATTAAGTTAACGTAACTGTTTTCATTTTGTCACCTCATGCTTCAACGAAGTCCATCTTTGTAGAGTTAAGATGAGTATTTAAAAATTCTAAAGAAAGTTTGAAGTACCTGGACATTATGACTTTGACAAAGATAAGCCATTAAAATTTCAGCGGTCAGAATACAAAATGTTTTAAAGAAGAAGAAATAATTTATTCATAACTTCTATGACAACTATATACTTTTATGAGAAAATTAATTATATAATATATGCTTAATCGGAATTTTTTACATCATTTTTTGTGATATACAGTAAATTGATATTGAGGAGATCCCATTTCAAAGTGAGATTATTAGAAAAAGATAGACTCACCTTAACAGTTTACAATGTAACTTTAAAGAACAAGAAAGTTGAACATATAAGTTTCTTTCAAAATTCTCCCTGAATTCTTAGGAAAATCTCTATAAGCCAGGTAATCAAAAATATGCTTGACTTTTAATCGTTTTTGGGCACATATATCATCGTTACAATTAATTTGAATTTCCAATCCCTCTCAAAGAAAACTTGAATGGGGTCAATTTGACGTACATTTGACGAACCTCCGAGACAAGAGAATATCGTTCACATCATACATCTCAAAAACCTACAACATATTCATTGAAAAGTGGAATAGCCTATCTTAACTATGTCTTAGGGTAAAAATAATTGTAAAACACTGAAAAATGATGTTTTCAAAATCCAAGGCATCGATACTAGAACAACCCAACCATTCCATGCACCTGCTAACGTAAACACTTTACTTATCCAAACAGTTTAACCTAAATTTGGTCGTTTTACAAATGGGCAATATTTTCTGCTTGGCTAACTCTATGAATGGAAGATCGCAAGAGGCGAAGACAAAGGAATGTGCACCCTGAAGAAAAGTATGCGCGATAAGCTCTTTCTTGACGTTCAAAACCTTCACACTTGGGTTGCTTCAATGGGCGCTCTCCGTTCTACGGACGGTCGCCGCCAAACTCTTCGCCATATGGCGAAGCTAACTACGGTACGAAAGTTAAAACTTCTGTCATTAGTCGAGGGAGGATAAGTTTTCGTCAGGGAGAATTTCAACGTACACTCGTAAACCACAGTAAATGGCGCACCAGGCTCTGTGTTGCAAGGGCGACAGTCGTCGGAAAAGAAATATGAGAGTGGAAGAATTTCATCGCCCGAGGATTATTTTGGAAAAATGATAAATTAGTTATTCATGAGAGATATTCATAGATGTCCATCAGTATCTGGATAACGCCTTGTTTTTAAGAGGGACAGATGTACCGGTAATTTTAGAGCAAGAAAAAATCACGGAATCCCTCTTTCAAAAGATGTAAAAGACAGGGCTGCTTTTTAAACGTTTCAAGGAAATCGGAGAGGTATTATGCTACATTTTTGAAAAGTACCAATGGCAGTTGTGGGAACGAGAAGATAGTTTTTCATTTACATGATAAATCGACACAAAGTTATTAAAATTTAAACGGGGTAAAGAATCTATTCCCTGTGTCGTAATGGCTGTAACTGTAAGAAAATTTGTTGTGCAGAAAGGTTTTCCGACCATATTCGCCAATTTAAAAATGATAAACAACAATTGTAGCTAGGAAATTAACGATAAGTACTGGGGAATGGAGCTGTAAAGAAATACTGAATATTCATAACAAGTACAGAATTTGTCAGGGTTATATAGCCTATTCCTGCATGGCTAGAAAATTGATCTAAAGAAGTAAGTAGGAAAACGTTTAGGCTGTTTTACATTGGTGTAAAGGCTGTTGTAAATTTATAAATTAAGGTATCTTTCAGATTTTGAAGTGGATAAATCGAAAGGAGAGTTTAATTATGTAGATGAAGGGATATAAAACTGTCTTTTTACAATTTAGACTTAAAGAGAAAAAGTGCACCACAGCCAGTCAAATTTTGTTTCCAATAGAAAATAGATTACAACCATAACAATAGAGTGTTTTATATGGGGACGAGCTTATCACAATAATCGTCAACAAAGTTGAAAACAATAGAAATACTATTGAAAATAGTACATAGACACTGTGACTTTTATGTTTAGGCCTACTCCGAATCTTGTAAAAGGTTTTATCTTTTAACTTCAGTTTGAAAAAAATCTCCTCCGAAATGCAGGTGTTGAAAAGCAAGATAATTTCAGACCTTTCCAGCATACATAGGTATACCTGATGTTTCTATAATGAGTGCGGCATTTTTTTTCAGAGAGCTAATACGTGAATAGTTTCTTTAACTGTTTTAAGGCATTTATGTTCTTGGTGTCAAATAGATAATAGGTAAGTGACTCGAACAAGAAAGGTCAGGGCCAAAACCAAGTTATGCAAACAATAAACCACGATAAACGCGAGCACATACCTAATGAGATTTACACAATACCTTCGAGGAGTATGTCTCAAAAAGACAGGAGTGTCCGATTATCCTATGTTTGAATTTCATAGAAATAAATTCTCCAAAGACAGTGATGAGGCAGATTTCTTTACAGTTGCCAAAGTGTCTATAAAATTAGTCCACTTCTTATTATATGTTAATTAATGAAACAATTTTAGTCTGATTGACAGTCTATTTTTTTTTTACTCTGAATGACGTCATGATTGACAGTAATATTTCTCTTCAATTCATTTCACAATTTGTTCGTCGTTTCTCGCGTTGATTTTCTCTTCAAGTAAACAATTTACAACGAGGATCAAAGCACATGTGTACATTTCTCCCAGAATATTCTTCATCAGTTAGCATGTGACCGTAATTAAATGCTGATGTCACTTTTAATTCAAAATAATTTCATATCAGATTTTTTCCCCTTTTCGTTTCATATAAGATAGCTTCTGTGGACCGTTTGTTCCTCCAGGTTTCTTAATTGCGTGCTAGCTCATCCTCGATGGAGCTCAAACGTAGAGTTTTGCTAAAATTTCTCCGACTCTAGTACGCTAATGTGTGTTCAGTTGAGATAATTTAGACACTCCTTTCAGATTATCGGCTGATCGAAGAACACGTCAATCAGTTATAAGCATCGACGACATCTAGGCTAGAAATATGACCGACCAAATTTGTAACCAATATCACACCAAAGGTGACAGAACGCGTAGATTGGTAAACACAGTCCAGGAAACCCCTACATAAGCGTTGTTTTTTACCCAACTGTAGACGAGCGGAGATGCAATATCGCACACGCGCAAATTTGGTGGGAAAATTCTTCCTAAAAGGGCCAATTAATGACTTTTCTTGCTTTCAATGCAAAGAAAAGGGAGAAGAAAGCGGAAATTAGGGATCGGGAAAGAATAAATAAGTTGTCCATTTAGAAAGGCCAGGAAAGGAAATTAGAGACAGTAAGTGGGAAGAAGGGAGAGACGAGAAAGGGATGAAATTAGGTGGAGACAGTGAAAATGTTCTATACCTGGCTGCCCTGGTGACGAAATTAATGGTTTAATGCAATTTATGGTAAGGCAGCTTCAGAAGTGCTATGTCAATACATGTTGAAGATGCTATAAATTGAGCGATTTGCTGTCCTTTTTTTTTTGATTTTCCTTAAAATTTTATTGGAAAGTTTTAGTTTAAGCTTATTGGAACTAAAGGATAGGAACGAAATCTGTTAAGATGTGCATTAATGTGAGAAACGCTATATCAGAGAATTTAATAACAGAAGACGTAACATAACTAGATAAGATTGCAGTATGTGTTTGACGCAGTCTGATTTTAAGTTTATTTTTCGTATTCAATGACCACAACCCTGCTGGAAGCAACTTTTTGCATTCTAGTGTGATTAAAAGGGCCTTTGTTTTTGCTTTTCAACAATTATTCAAATATTCGTCGGAAGCCGAAATTTTGGTCATATTACGTTCAAAACTGTTTTGGAATGGACTGTATATACGTATTCCTGCCAGTTTCCTTAAAGGCAGTAGACAGTCGCCCCAAAATTTGCTTTGAAAATCAGCAAATTCTTGCAAATCTCCTCTTATTGCATTATTAGCACCTCTGAAGACGTTTTGAAATAACTATTACAAACAATAGGTAAATCAAGGAGAAATTCTCCTTGAATTTCACAAGTCTCTGACAAAAACATTGTCACATGATCAAAATCAACCATTCATGAACTAGAGTGACGGGGCATACTAACTCTGATTGGGGTGACTGCTATTGCCTTTAAGCAAGTTTAAAACAACCTTTTTTATGAAAGGTCACGTAACCTAGAACCCGCAATTCAAAGCGGTTCTAAGTTTTTCTAACTAAAAGGGCATTGAACGGAAATAATTCCAAAACCACAATAAAAAATAAAGAAAAGCTAAAATGGCATTGACTGAAAATAATTTCAACACCAATTATAAAAAAAAAATAAAAAATTGCAATAGTAGTTTTGTATGGTCGATTGATTCTCAGACAATTGATAAAAGGTCCAGATATTAACAAATGGCACTATTTTATTATTAGGATGGTAAGAAGTACAGTTATATGGATGAAGAAACACAAAGACGGACATTTGGGCATTTGTGTGTTCCAATTAGTTGGAAGATTTATAGAAGCATAAAGGTTCATCATGTATAAAAATTGTGATTTCGTTGTCTAAAATATTGGGGTTTACATGTTTTTATTTAAGACGAGTCTAACTTAGTAGGCAATTTCCAAATCAAGTTTGAGGTTTCTAATTTTAGGTGTATTTTGGAAGTTGTTTTAATAAAAAAAAGGAGCTAAAAATGAATTTTCTAGTCACCTGAAATGAAAGTCCATACGCTGCTCCAATGGTTACTATTGCTTCTTTTTCACAGTTTCCTCTTTCCATTAAATAACAATCACATACCTTAGAAAGTTTAATAGTTTTCATCCACCTTACAGGTGTAACACATATCTTAGTTTGGTAAAAAAAAATTAATTTAACTTTCTGCAGATCAAACTAATATCTGCAAAAATTTGGAATTAACAACAACATAAACAAAGAGGCTTAAGTTAAGCTTAACATTCGTGAGCACTCTGTGAAGTAACTTATTATAAGTTGGAAGATAAAACGCTGATCTCCAGTATAAAAGTGTATAAGTACACATGAAAATATTATAAGATTTAAATTGTTTTGTTGTGTATTACGTTTTACTTCAATGTTTGCATCACTTTCCTTCGTACAATTTCCTTTCACAGTAAAAAATATCAATCGCCGGAATCATTTTTTTTACAGAATCATTCACACTGCATGGTACCAACAGCCCAAGCCAAAAATTGATAAAATGGTTTTTACATTATTTTTATCCTAATGTATGTGAATGAATGTGTGTGAAAGTTGAATATTGCATTGTCTCCCTTCGTTGTTTAAAACAGCTTAAGATCGATCGATCCATCAATAAAACCTCTAGTGTGTTTTACGCTCGATAACAAATATAAATAACCGAAACTTTATCAGACTCTGAGAACACCTTTTTCGCTCTACAATACTCTTCAAAAAACTTATGGAGAAAAACATACTCAGGTTTTCCTTTTATTTGGCAATTAAAGTATACCTTATTGAAACTAAAAGACATCAATGGCATAGTTTGAATGTTGAGATCAAAGACTATGACTTTTTTATATTCTGAAGAATATATATCTTGTTAATTAAACATATGTATAGATTCGCTTTTAAAGGTCATGTATATTTTGTTCATTATTAGTTACTTAATAACAGGCTAACAAAAGGTTAATTGCTTTTATTCCAAGTATTTAGTTAAACTGTATCGGTTTCAATATTTCTACAAAAGGATACTTCCGTGTACAGGTCATGATTCCATATTCATCAAAAATGAAGAAAACAATTGATGTTACATTAATCTTTAGCGATTGTGACCTTAGATTATAATTTTAGATTATAATTTTTATGACTTTTTACGGGTATGACAATTACAATTGTTTCTATTTTCACTAACACCTCTTTCTAAAATGATTTGTAAAGAAATATAAATTTATTCAATTATTAAAATTTATTTCATATTTTTGTGTCTTCCTTTCCTTCTCTAAATGTTTATGAAAATTAAAGTAACGTTAAAATATTTTCAGATGTTGTTAATGATAGACGTCGGGTGACTTAAATGAATATTAGATGTTACGTGGTTATAAAAAATATCAGTTACCGATGTAGCATTGTTAGAAACAAAAGACTAAAACATATAACTCACAGAAATGTTCAGATTTAAAGTAAAACGAGAGGTGCTTGTAAAAATTTCCTAAATCATTTCTGTTGTTGCTATGGTGATCGTACAGTACAGCATGCATTGGCCTTGACCAAAAAGAAAAAAAAATGATCTCTTTTCATCCTTATAGTAAATCTTTGTTTTCCAGTAGAAAACTCAGGATCGCATTTAACGTTGTTGTTATTGTTTTTCACTTCACTTTGGGCCTTACATTCTAATAGTTTTTACTTAGGGAAGGAATTTAAAATACAATTTACTTTCAATATTTTTTATTATAAGCAGTAATACATACGTCTTATATCATTTCACTGAAATTAAATCCAACACATTTAACAAAAGTCCTGTAATTTGACTTCTTCTTGCTATTGAAATAATCATTTTGACAAACACAAGGATTTTTGTTTAAAATGATAAAATTCGTTCACATCAGTAAGTTGTTTTTAAACAACTATTTTTAAGTCATGTGGAACTATATGGATGTTCTCTTAATTCAGATTAACATCGCTCTGTATTCTACATTTTAAAATTTTATTCTAAATTATCAGTATATTTGAATACTACTTTTACAGTAATTATTTCAATTATTTCTATCATCATTAACCAAGCTGTTATTCCATGCACGAATGCTTCAACTGTTTTCTTTCTTCTCATGTTTCTTAACAGAAATAAACAAAATAAGAAGACAAATAATGACAGAACCACCATCACTGATCTATGCCTTTTCATTTAACAAATTCAGGTCTTTGTTGATCCCCGACATCAATCTCTTACTTTCCGTGACAGACAACTCGAAATGTATAATTGATTACCCCCTTAGACTACGATCTATTCATCCTACAACTACATTCGGCTAAGGCGGACAATAGTAACAAACTTGAACAACTTTGCACAGATACTTTACCTTAGAGTAACGAGTTCTTTTTGATGGAAAGTACTATCCCTTTATGAATAATACAGTTTTTTTTTTTCATTGCAAATGGAATTCAAAAATTTCGGCTTTTAAACTTAGTTTCGTCTAGTTTTAGTTTCGGCTTTGAACAATCAAGTTGTCTCATTTTTGGGTGACTGATGTCACG
Organism: Holothuria leucospilota; assembly: GCA_029531755.1. Lineage (NCBI taxonomy): Eukaryota > Metazoa > Echinodermata > Holothuroidea > Aspidochirotida > Holothuriidae > Holothuria > Holothuria leucospilota. Next base: position 52,743,067 of record CM055963.1, on the reverse strand, counting down.
TTTATCTAGGAAGCGCTAATTTAGTCTTGGGTTAAGTAGAACTGACATGAAAAGATTTCAGAGACGAGCTGAAAATGTTAACGAAATTTCGGTTATCGTGCCAATATTCCAAATGAAATTATGCAAGAAAAAAGCTTTTTCATACAATAATAGACCAAAACAGATTTAATCATACATGTCAAGATCATGGCTTATGTATTCTTAATATCCAGTAGGAAATTAATGTTTTTGGGAAGGTTTTCCGAGATAAAATCTATTATTTTCAACAAACTGCCATCGTAAATATGAACCCATCTTTGCATAGAAATTTTGCATTTTTTGTCTGCCAAGGTTAAAAGCCCATGATAAGATCATTAATTTTTGTAGGAAGGAAACCACACATCTTTTCATTTCAGCCACCAAAGATTGTATTAAAAGCCATTGATGTGAAACACAAATTCCACAGAACGCCGTGCGTTAAAACCAAATTACTAGTAAAACAGCGGAAAAGACATAAACCTTCAAATGTTCTAAAAATAAGTCAGTCAAAGGAGCGGTTTTTTATCATATGATGCATTATTTTCATGTATAGGTTAAACTGATCTCTCATCTGACTAATCGACGTAGTTTTGTCTTGCTCATTTATTTCGAGCGTGAGGTATTTTATTGTTGTGGAAAATCAAATAATGGTACTACATGAAAAAAATTATTTGGGCATTTACAACCCGCTTTGGGGTATACTGGACAACATGTGAAATATATCTAATATTTCTCTTGCACAGGTAAATGTTAATCACAACTTGTAAGTACGTGCAAACACAGTAAAAACTTCTTTTGACGTCATCAGGACACAGGTAGACTCTTCAAAACACAAATATTATATTGTGGAAAATATGGTCGTTGGTTCAGTTTCATGTCATATAAAGGAAGCTTGGCACTATTACGAATATTACGTCAATATTGTCAATATTAAGTGACTGTAGGAATAAAGTCAAATATGACGTATTTTCCTAAACTAGTAAGTGTTTTAAACTCGCTAGGCTATAGTGACTGAAGTGATTATATATCAAGGTTATTATGCCCTAGATACTTGACAGCTTCGACAGATCGAGTTTTTGGTTTTTTAACTTAACACAAGATGTAAATTTCTGGCATTATTTTTGTAATAAACGGATAACCTTGATTGTTCTCGCATCTTTAAAATGAATACTCTCTACAAGGCCACAGAATTCTTACACGCCATTTTTGTGATGAATGTATATTTTTGGTATTTTAACTTCTCAAACTCTTCCATTGTATCAATGCTTTTGAGAGGAACAAAACATGCAATGTTCTAAATATTCATAAAAAAGGTGTGGAATTTTACCTTTCCAATTTCCAGTTATGTATGTAGGTCGTGGGTTTAATTACTGCACATGAATATGTAAAACAATAATATTCATTTTTTCCTTATTTACATTTTCCCTTATTTATAATTGGAATCTATACTCTGATTTACGATGTTTGGAAAATATTTAATTTTTAATTGGCGAATGATCATACCAGGGTGCACCTCCCTGATCAACCGAAAATACACCTCACTGTAATCCAACACGTATAAAGGTCGTTTCTAGTCTTACGCCTTAACGTCAAGTGGACGGCTCAATGGTCTGTATAGGACGAAAGTATTCGTAGGCCTTGTATTTGTATACAAATCCTTATAGTTGTAGAGGAATCAATTGAGAAGCAATTGATTCTTCCTCTGAATCCTTCTCAAAGTTCAACTATGTCCTCTTCAAAGTTCTCCTCCAATCTGAAGGAGCTACTTAAGCACCTCCTAGTTATCTCTTCGTCATGTATCGTGCCATCTCCCTCCTATCTTCAATGTATGCAATCTCTCTAAAGAGTTCGGCCTTTTCGCTGATCTCCTCTACGCAATGGCTATTGTCACTACAAGGCTTGTAAAATGGAATTCACCCACAACGTGCGCATCAAGGCAAATAGTGTAAAAAAATATATAAAAAATACAAAAGGAACGAACCATCAGGAGGAAAAAAAAACTAAAAGAAGTGTAAGGCTGTAGGAATCATTGAGTAGGTAAAAGTGTTGCCTGTATACCGACCTGTCTTTTTACGATAATTGGCGTAAAGAGTAGTCTTTGAATAATACTAAGTGCAATGTTCAACCAGAAGAAAGACAAAAAGTGATGTTATATTTTGTGTATTCATGAAATCGGGCGTAAATCGTCCAGTCATCCGTCTAGTACTCATTGATGGCTTGTATCGACGAAACGCGATTTCGTCGACGCGGGAGCCCTCGAGCTTACCAGCCAAATAATCGCTCCGATAGCACGCGGGCGTGACTAATTATCGCCTGTCGTACGACACATGTTTAAATCGACGTCTCAGTTAACTTCGGCGCTTTGCGCTTTCATGTCGAGCTTTAAATTAACACATCTTCCGTTATTTGTTTGTTGAATAAAAAAACTTTGATCCGTATTGCTGTCGTTTTACTATGTTTGATAGTTCTTTATCATAAATACATTAGGACCGTTTTGACGAGGTGATCAAAATCTTCCGTCCGACAGACCGGTAGAGTTAAAACACGAAATGGCATTAGAAATTTATCAATATGGTCCTTTTGTAAGGAAAAAAAGGTGATGATATTCGATTTGGCGACAACTTAAATTCCCTGCGGAAAAATTACAATACGCATCATTTAACCCCTCATAAGATTTGTCCGGTCAAAGGGAAATAAATGCGATCAATAGCTATGAATGTTGATTTTAATGGAAACCAGTGCATTTTCTTTGCTTAGATTCGGTTGGTTAACTAAACTTGCCGTTAATGTAGGATTCAGTGGTAAGAAGGTTAGGTCATATATTATGTTATTTGTCATAATGGGAAGGACTTTGTAAGTTGTTGAAATATTTATTTTTATGATTTATTTCTCAAATTTCAATAGGGAACTAAGTCTGTACGTATACTTTTCTTTGGAGGCAGTTGAAGCCGGATGACCAAATATTTCTTCAGGTTATTCAGAACAGTTTGTTTAACCGAATTTAATTAGATAAAACAGATCCATAAAAGGTAATACAAAGACTGATATAAAGAATATATCCGAACAAAATGACTTATTTTTCAAATTTAAATCAATAAAATACCTGTAGCAAAATGTTGTCTCAGTATGACACTAAATCGTCTGAAATTATGCAAATTAAAGAAGATGTATTGCAATGATCAAAAGTTACAACGCCAATGCATAACTTTTCTAGAACATGACCTTACAAAACACAGGGGATTATTTACTTTTTAAATCCTGTCAAAATTAAATTGGAGACATCAACTTGTCATCAGGCATCAATGGTCGGAGGATACGTTGACTCTACAAGTACACCAGTGATGCGTTTAATATTGCTCCTCTATTTATCCTCTGGGTAAGTCACCGGTACAAGAGGAAGCAAATTAGACACAGCAAATTTGGAAAGATCAAATAGAACGATCGCCGGCGGCTAAACTTTCCTTATAGTGCACGTACTTACTAAAATGCTCAGTTAAATAAGAAAGCGACAAAATTGCTTCCCGTTTTCCGGCCTTTCCTAATAACAACTTACGACGTTTTAGAAAAGGCCTTTGATTGATCGATATTTTTGTGCTTTTTTTTTTCTTCGCCAGAGAGCTCGTCGTTGTAAGCTTTGAGAAAAAAGTCATAAAGTTTGTGACGAAAGGTACTCAAGAAGGTGACAATCAAAGGCAAACGAAATGTACTCGAGTAGAATCTCATATTTCCCGCCTTCATTTGTTCTCCCTAGTTTTCTCCTTTTGAAACAATCTCGTCAGAACAAAATAAGAAGTGGTTTGCTTCATTTGAAAAGAAATGTAAAGCGGAGGAAAAGGGTGAATCTGCAATTCAAAGAAGGGTTGCACAGCCATGTTCGAAAGTGGAGTGTGAAGTAGGGATTAATGCAGGCCGAATGACGCATACAGATTAAGATTCTGCAACATGTAACAAGCAGAATTTGGAGGCATGGTCCCGTCGCGACCTGCTCTGGAACCCACATTTCGACGGTTGAAGAATCAGATATTTCTCTCAAGCGTGAGTCACTAAGCAACAAAAATCGATACGCAATTATTGACGACGTTTTTAAAAATAGAGGGAAAAATATCTGGTTGGATGTAAGTTATTTGAATGCAGTTACCGCACACACGATCGAGTACAATTATACACATGATGTATTTTATGACTGAAGAATAAATTTGCATCATGGATGCATGTTAAGAGATGTATTCTCCGTCGCTATCAACATCTCATGTATAAAAATTTCGTGGCAAGAAAATAAGATTCCTCTTGGCAATTGTTAAAGGTTACAATTGTTTCAGGTTTCCATTATTAACAAATGCTGATGTATGTATTTGTTTGTCCGAATATTATTGTATTAAAACAATAGTATATATTCGTTGTATTTTGTATTCGTTAAATTATAGACCATTGTTACTGTTCTAGAGATAAACGTAAAGAACTTTTTATCTGTATACAGCTTAAACTGATGATTTTATCGCTTTTAAAATAAAAGGCAAGTTTCTTGTCACATGTAAAAGGGATGCATTTATGCAACGACCAGGAATGTAAGGTACATTAGAATGACTTCTTCTCCAGCACATTCAAGCCAAGAACGCTTCAATTCCTGACTACTAAGGATAGAATAGTAGTTCCATACCTTTCTCTTTAACGGATAGCTCTCAGAAAACACGACCTTTATGACTTGTTTTTCGTTGTGTGCATTCGTTGGCAATCTCGGGCGTCTAATCACTCGCAATATGCGATGAATACATTGTTAAAAAGATACTTTCAGTAGACGGTTGCACTCTGCAAACTGGAGAGCTCCTTTCACGAAACAAATGCGGCATAAAATAGAGCCCTCTTACTATGCGGTGGAAAAGTGACATAGGAAGTCATGCATACACACGGTAAGGACCTTGAGCAGAATCTTGCATAATCAGGGGAAAGCAAGGGTTTAAGCGCCTGCTTCTTAATTCTTTGAGCATTTTGCTAAAACTACGAGAATAAAAATGTAGTTGACAAGGAAGAGGTCAATTTTCAAAGCCATATGATCACGTTTTTTTTCAAATAATGTTTCACATCCCATGATAAATAGGTCTAGTTTAGTTGTACTGCACTTGATTTTTGACAAAAATGCCAGCTATCCCAGTCGCTTTAAATGTGCTGCACCAGTCTGTATTGTTCTCTCACTGTCTCTACCGTTTTTCTTTTTTTTTTTATGAGTAAATGTGAACAAGCAAGATGAGTTTGTTGACATAAAAACTGAAGAAAAGTAACTTTGAATCCTAGCCACACATTCTTCTTTCATGTTTCAAATATACGGCCTCCAAATTATAGGCAAAATTAAAAGATACGCGTATCACAGCATTCACTTAGAATCGATATCGTACTTTGTTCCCGCGAAATAAGACTTCATTCATTCATTCATTCATTCATTCATTCATTCATTCATTCATTCATTCATTCATTCATTCATTCATTCATTCATTCATCCATTCATTCATTCATTCATCCATTCATTCATTCATTCATTCATTTATTCATTCATTCATTCGTTTGTGCGTTCTTTCCTCCATTTTCTGTTCCTCCATTTCTCTATACCAGGGGTGGGAACCTTTTTCCTCTGAAGGGCCGATTCGATAGTCATAATCCGCCCGCGGGCCCATATAGTGAGAGCGCAACAAGCTTTTCCCATGGGGCGCAGGCCTATGGTCCTAGACAGGACCTGGTGAGGCGAAGCTCATAGGGTTTTTCAAGTTTGTACAGATTTGTGGGATAATATCTTTAAATTACATTGAATTCGAAAGGCTACAGAGACCAGAAATATCACAACATGACCATTTAACTTTTTATGTATGAAACGCATAGTTTTGAAACCAATGTTATTCTACTTTTTAACTTTGAAACCACTCTTCGGTGGGACATCTCTGCCCCCCCCCCCCCGGAATCTACCGGAATAAATACATTGTCCACCGAGTTTCGTACTCAGAGTAATAGAGAGGCCTATATGCATATGATAGCATTTTTCCATTGCTACACTGTAAAAAAATTTTCTGTTTTTTTACAGATTTTTTCTGGCAGCAGAGTTTCCAAGCTTTTTCTGTAATTTTATATTACCGAAATCCTCGGTAAAATTTTACAGGAAAAAAATGTTATTTTACAGATTTTTTCTGGCAGCAGAGTTTCCAAGCTTTCTCTGTAATTTCACATTACATATCATGCTGTTAAAAAACAGTGTTTGCCTGTAAAATTTTGAATTGAAGCTGCCGCTGTATACGTGGTATACAAGCATGTATGGGACTTTTCCATAGTCCGTGCTGCATAGCTACCCTTTGAAGCATCCCCCTTTCTCTCGTGCTTTTTTTCCAAACGTCCCCTGACTCTCTGGCGAAGAGCCAGGGGCGAAAACCAAACAATGCTCCCGAAAGAGTTCTGCTCCCCGAAGGAGTAACAACGTCCCCAAGGGACAAACTTTGACTTAACTGACACCACCTGACAGTGGTCCCGTTCTAGACTGGCTGAATAGAGTAGGTCCCACCTGGGAGCTCCGCCGTCGTGATCACGGACACTCCTGCGCCAGGTAAGTAAGACCCCTTTCTCTCGTGCGAGAGAGCCAGAGGCGGTAACGGTCCATAATCGTTAACATATGCTGTGTGCGAAATGCGGAATGTCTTATATTAATTTGACCGGTTAGTTACAGTGAAAAATGTTACTACATATTTTTTACAGAAGTAAGGTTCACTGATCTTATTATTTTCTATTGGTGTTAATAAACAACTTATCTTTTCACCAAAAAAGTGTCTTTTGTTACAGATCTGATTAGTGTAGGACTGTTATTAGCGTCAATTTACAAATTTTATTTCAAAATTTGGCCACGCCCACTTTATTAATTAACTTCCCCTAAAAAGGGCTTTAATTAAGTCTACACACAATTCAAGGTTATCCAATGCTTTATTATGATATTTTTAATAAACTACACCCGCAAAGTCTTTACAGTGTTATCTCTTAACCAGTTAGATCTATTTTTAATTTGCATTTTCAAAACAGATTTTTTTCAGTAAACTACTGGAAATACGTGAAACCTCTGTTAAATTTACAGAATATTCTCGTAAATATGAAAAAACAGATATTTTCGGCAAAATTTTACAGAAATTATCTGCAAATTTTTATTCGTATAAAAATACAAACTTATTCCGTAAAAGATGTGATATACGGAAGACTTCTGTAAAAATTACAGGAATTATATGTAAAATAAGAAATACAGAAAAAATCTTGAAAATTCTACAGAACTTTACTGTTAATTTGGAGAAATTTTTTACAGTGTATGTACCCTTTCCACGCAAACTTCCGATATCACTAGAAGTAGGCTACAAGGAATATGCACCTGTTTTGTGTCTAACGAGACGGTGGGGGTGCTACATTGTGGGTACTAGGGTTAAGTGATACATTGTTAGTGTTTCGCATCAGTTTTACGAGAAATGTGCAGTGAGGAAAGTGGTACGAGCAGGATAAACGATGGGCATCGTGGGCTTAAAGATTACTATCAATTACTTTTCAAGTGATTCTGAATTTAATTGATGAACTGGCTCACGGGCCGGATAAAATGGTCTCGCACGCCCCCACCCCTCCTCTATTCCTTCGTTCTACCATTCCTTCGTTCCTTCGTTCCTTCACTCGTTCCTTCTTTCGTTCATTTATTCGTTCCTTCTTTCGTTCATTAGTTCATCGTTCATTCCTTCATTCGTTCATTCGCTTGTCAATCTGTATTTTCACCAGCTGGGCGCCACAAGTTACAGTCTCTGATGAGACATGAAACAATCTTTTCATCGGTTTACGAACTGGACCATCTACTTTTTTTCTCATATTAAATGGTGTTTTAGGATTAACATTTATTGTATCATTGTTTGTTTGTGTTATTAATTTGTAGTAGAGGATACAAAGGCTATATAGTTCCGGTTTAGTGATGATATGCAAAGAAAAAAAACACAAGAAATAGTGATTTCGCAGAACATAACATTTGTGGGAAAAACGGTGATGCTAGCCTCATATATAAATTAGTCGTGTTTGTCTTTACAATTCAATTGGGGTCTCCGTATAGAAACTACAAAGTTAGCGATGGTGGGGGAGGGGGTAGGTAGGGTTTACAGTAGCAGTCGTCAATGAAACAAATTTTCACACATTGGTAGGGGTACGTACGTTTTGCTCGACTTGAAACCATGAAAGAAAATAATTGTGGTCATATCGTATCTCAAAGGTGCGTTCACACCAAAACCGAAATCTGCTGCGTTGTGCGAGGGGGACGCGAAAATTTTTATCCCAGGACAAAAAGGGGCAAATTCATTTCAATGGAAAGTAAGAGAAGAAAATCACCCCATTCTTTCTGAGATAACAAATTTCGCGTCCCGCCCGCAAAACGCAGCAGATTTCGGTTTTGGTGTGAACGCACCTTTAGGCATAATGCAAGTCTCCTTTCATGTGTAGCATTTACAAACATGCACTTAACAAAACTAAGCGAGATTTTGATTTGCTATTTTGTATCATCTAATCAGACTTATAATTGCTATTTATGGTAGAAGGTATATGAAAACTGAAGAAGAATGGTCGATTCACTCTACTTTGCCAGTCATCACCCTTACTTTTAATACTTACTTTTAATTATTACTTTTAATTAACACAATATCCATGTATAGAAGGATGGAGTTTTTGAACCAGTCATTAGGAGAAGATTAATACAATTCTATTTAAACTGTTACGGGCAACGTTACTTATGTCACAAGCCATCTTTCTAACCAACAAATATGATGGAATAAGTCAGTTCAGAGTCTCTACTGCTCATGTGCTGCATCTTCAGGTCATAGGTGATAAAGGTATAGAACGCAATCGAAATGTACACACTGTGCGTAGGTCTGTATATTTTTCCATTGAGACCGGAGTTTCCTCTTGACCCCTTATAGGCTTATACCATTCACGCATTTTGATACTAGAACTCACTCATGACACTTGACCTGTAATACGCAACAGATACTCATCAGATAAAAGCCGTTTACAAAACTACATTTTATCGAAGAGTGCATGAACAAAAGTCTCTAAAATGTATCACTGTGAACTAAACGAAGAGAAATTTCTAGATCCACTTTAAGCAACCGAAGCGACATCTTCGAATTACCACATGGATTTGGAATTTGATAGAATTCGTTGACCGTGACAAAGATGATTAATTAATTGTACATTTTAAAAGAAAGGACAATACAAAACCCTACAATTGGTGTTACAAACCAAACCAATATCCGAAAAATTATAGGCCAGTTATATTTGTCAATAAGAACAATGACGCAACGTGTTCTACACTCTTTCTGCTATCCTTGTCTACACACGTAGAAGCTAAATCCTGCCTAATTGGCAGAATATGAAACTGGAACTTGACATACTTGAGTGATTCCATTGAAATAAATAACATTTTTAAGTTTATTTTCGAAACGAAACTCCTTAGTAATGGGGGTTCAAGCTGTTTCAAGAACTTTAAATGAAGCAAAATGAAAACGATTTCTTTCTTGTATAAAGGAGTTCAATGGTGCTGTAAACTCTTCCTCCTTTCACTTCAATACTACTCAACAGGATTGAACTTGTAAAGTACGGTACTTAAAATCACCAGCAAACACCAGACGACCATTTTCGATTGTTATTAACATATATTGTCCTATGTTGTTAAGTGGTTATGCCTGGTGCCTTTCTGTGTCACGTGACCTTAAAATGGGATAGCTCATACTCTAGTTTAAGTATTTGAATTTTATTTTGATAAAATTTAGCATCTAAAGATGTTAATACAAAGAATATTTTCTCAGATTATAAAATTTTAAGCATTTAGATCTCTCCTCCCCTGCAAAGAAATAAAGGGATATAAAATTCCACCTTCCAATATTATACGATCAATATCTGAGGAGCTTAAGTGAGGACCATTACATTTTATTCGAATTACGTGTCACCAGAGTAAGAGAAAGCTTAATGGTGTATTTCATTGCAATTCACTGAATGAATATAAGTAGTTCTTCAAACCGTTAATTATGTGATACTTTACTGTTATATGTGGTTATACTGATTAAGTGTTTCATTGTTTTTAGGCAATTGAACGATTTGTTGCAAATTAAGACCTGGAGTGCATTTCTCTTTACAATTAAAATAATCAACACAGTAATTGGTAAAGATATCCTTCAACAAAGAATTTCATTGTTATAAATTATTATAAAAAGTTAAAAATTAACTATTTTGAGGTTTTTAAATGAAGTTTTGAAGCACTAATAATGACTTAAACTATTAAGTTGTTCATTTTAAGTTATATAAAAGCACTTTAACCTTTGTTTTACTTACCAACTTTGGCAAATGGAACTGGAATCCAGATCAGTCATCCATAAAAATGAATAAGTTTAAAAGTATCAAATACTTTAAATGATGAGTAGGCCCCACGTAAAAAAATATGAGCATCTCAGGTTTCTAAGTATATAAGAAACCTTCTACGCTTTTCTTTCTTTATTTTAAAGTTTGCAACAGTGACGGTCACTTTTCTAAAGTTGTCAAAGAGTTTTTCCGTTGAGTTTGATATATTGGGATTACTATTACATTGTAAAGCGACCATAGGCAAGTTTAAAACTTGTTAGTTTGACCATAACTCATCGCGGATGCGAAAATTGACAAAGTTGGTAAGTCTTATTATTCGTCATTCTGAAGTATTTACAGGTCTTTTATAGACAATTATTTCTATCCTTTGTCCCCCTTTTGGGAGAATCTAGTGTTTCCCGATGGTTAGAAATTGGTCATGGGGGCCGCCATTTTGCCTATATTTACCCACAGTTCCACACGTTCTGTACATTTTCAGTGCCGAATGGTTTTTGCAAGCCCCTTGCAAAGTGTATAGGTTTAATGTAATGGAATTTAATGGTAGGTAGGTAGGTAGGTAGGTTTCGGTAGGTGTATTGTGTCACATCTACCGAAAGCTTGCATCCTAATTCATGGTTCAGTACGCCTTTTTTTTTGAGCAAAACTTAAGTTCTTGAGTGGTCTTCTTTTTTGCAAAACCTTGTCTATATTAGGCTAGAAAGCCTATATACTGTTTTGCATAATTTTTCTCTCATTTGGAAGAATCTGGTTTTCTCTCAAATGGAAGAATCTTCCGGAATGATGATAGCTTGTGAGTGAAAGTACACCCGGGGTCGTGAGCCTTGTTATATTACCTGTATTTAGAAAGTTTTCATCCCTATGCTCATTCCGGATAGGGAAAAAGTAAATTGTGTTTTGGAGGACATGCACTCTTTCTTGGTAGAACCAAAGATAAACTTATTCCATTGCTATGGTGCATTTCTCTTATTGTTGAACCGTTTAAAAACTTCGAAATGGACAGCTTTCCAAAGCTTAAATTTACGGTATAAACGCTTTCTGGCAATACTTAAACTTTTACTTAGGAATCAACAAAGTTAAAGAAACATCAACAAACAGTAGGCCTAAACAAAATATACACATTAGTTAAATTAAGGGCCTTTCAGTGGATAGGCGGTATAACGTATGTTATCTTGGAATGTGCTATTTTCATAAAGAAGTTAACTATTGATCTAACTCCTTGAATAAAGAGAAAAGCTTGTTGATGCAGTGAGTATTTTGTTTTTTCTTCGTTCTTCATTTGTGGTGCACAACTAATTAACTGCTGCTATTAATGGTCAGCAAATATTTAACTTGCTTTTATATCTTGATAAATAAACTTTATTCCCTTTTCTTCCAAATTTAAGTCAAATGTACAAAATTAGGCCGAATACGGTATTTTAGATCCACTTTCATGTTTTATGCATTTGCCGTGTTTGCTTCAAAGTATCACTTTCAATACATATTTTAACTTGTTAATAAATATAGGCCTATATCTTCCATGGCTTCTGGCTTTTTAAACCAGGCCATGGGTCGCTAGTGTGGCTAGGATTCTGTCAATCATTTACTATGTAAAAAAAGAGTTCTTTTAATTTAATTAATGCTGATGAATACAAGTTTGGTTAATTTTTTATCATTTTTAATACCTCTTTGTTTTGTTAGCCACTTTAACAAATAAACCATTACCGTACAGCTGGACACTCAAAGTTACCCCACAAATAAAAAGGTCCTTTCACTCTATTATTCCGGAAACAAAACTTAAACTTGTTTTGTGGGGGAGGGGGTGGCAGTGAAACAGCACTACTTTGAGTGAAGTATTGTGTAGACTCCAGCGTTGTTTGGGAAGTAAGCAGTCGCCCGAATAATAATATAAAACGTCAGCTATAGTCTTGCAAATTTCCTTTACTTTTCTTTCTTCCATTGGAAGATTTTCTTACATTTTCAGAACATAAATATTGCAAAGTAAAGTAAAAGCAAATGAAATATTCCTTATGCCTTTAACAATAAAGAAAAAAAAACATTTTTAAAAAATACTGTCACATTTAAAGAAGCCATTAACCACTTCTTAAGAGTCTCGGCTTCTTTTAATAATAATCCTCTTTTAAATGCAAAGTTCCATTCATCCCCAGATAAAATTTAGTTTACCTCACCGCTCTGATATTATTGCCCTTGGTCTATCATCAACATAGCCCCCTAAAGTGACTCCACACATCATTGTGATATATAAAGCATACCGGTATATTGTAAACTCATGATATAACCAAAAACATTGGCATTGCTAATTTGCACAACTTAAATTTGCTTTCCCTGTTTCGTTAAATTATTCTCAAAGCGAAGACAGAGGGTCTGCTAATTCTTCATCTCAGCTGAATATTCAATTCGCTGAACTAATATCACTAATCCTTGCGTAAATAACTGTAGCTTGCCATGATATCTACAAAGCTATCATTTAATTTCGCAACGGGATCAGTTTGTGAAACAAATATTCCAGAGTTGGTTTTTAATTAGCTTCAAGTCCTCGGTACTTTTAAAACAAAGGATACTATTTATCTCAAGACGTTTTTCGCTAATCAGTGGACAGATGTAAGAAGTTAATGTTTAGCTTACTTGTCATTAAGAAAGATGCTTAGTTCGCCTTCCAACTTATCTGCCAACGGAGCGAGTATCCGGTGAGCAACCGAGAATTCTACCTTCAATCTGATCTTTGCTCGGAAAGAGCAAATAAGATTTTTGTCTTCATAGAAGGTGTTTGGCTGCCACGGTAATATAGGGGTGTATGATTAAACGGTCAACAGTTGGCTGTCGTTTCCTCGAGAGCAGAACGAATCACTGCAGCTGCCTGGGTTTTCAATGAAGTCAGTTTGAAATGTTAGCCGAAAAGACGGGACTTAATATTAAAGATATTCTAGTAATATTTGAAGACCTTAATATCGACCTGTTTGTATATTTCATTTAGTCTAAAGGTTACTCGAACTATTGCTTTTATGTTAACCATAATTATCCATGATTACCGCTCCTAACGTGTGTAATTATTTGTAAGTCTATGTTATGCTTGCATATCTTCGGCAACCTTTCGTCACGTTGGCAAATTGGCCTATCTGCTATTAAATCCCCGCACAATCTGCAAACGTTTTAAAGAGAAGGCAAGGGTGCATCCGATGCTAAAGAGCTCTGCCAGTTTACTTCAAAAATAAAATAGTCAAAGCAACATTAAATTAGTCACATGACAATCATGTGGACTAACTGAAGTTAGATTAACTTTTGTTGCTAAATAACTTTTCATTGTGCAGGCTGTCACTCCTATTGCTTTTTTTAATATGCAAAATATCACAAATAATGAATGACAAGAACATACCATAAATCGCACATAAAACAAGATTATTTTAAACAATCACCAGGTATGTAAAAGTACTATCTAAAAACGCCCTGGACAAATTAACTAGGGTAGTGGTCACATATTATCTAACCATATTCTTGTCAAACTAACCAACAAATTCTGGTTAAATGTAACCAGTAAAATGTTGATTTTTGACTTGGATTTGTCACCAGGCCGCTTTAATTAATGCGAAATTAATGCAAAATTTTCACTTTGAGATTTTCTTATTACTTTTGATTACGAAATGGCTTCAAGTTGAAATGGTGATAACGATCCAGGTTAAAACTAAACAGTGTAATTTTAAAGTGTGATTTAATATTACCCCTCTGGAAATCTTGATGCAGTAAAAACTATAAAAACTACATAAAATGCCACTCTGTCTTTTATACTTTAAACTAATTCAATTACTGTTGTAATAAATGCAATTGACGCCGTATATTATCATTACCAGGGATATATCACTGCATAAAAAGAGCAAAAACAGTGGAAACCATGCTGACAGTTTTGTTTCCGATGTGTAAGCTCGCCAGCGGCCAGGTTTGCAGGCCTCGGGGCCTCTTTTGTAGCTGTTCTCTGCACAATGTCAAAATTCCAAAACATAATCATACAGTTACTTCTAAAACATTGCTTTTTCAAACTACAGTTAGTAAGCCACCACGGTCAAAGCAGGGATCCTGAGCTGAGTAGGCTACATTAGGTCAAAGTGCATCGGTAGATAACTACAGATAACAACAAAGCAAGTACAGGTTTTCAAGGTATACCTGCACGTCAAGGTGATCACTTGTAGTGTAAACACGATCTTTCCACATGATGAACTTTTTACATCTATTAAATTTATTTTAGAGTACTTACCAGTATAAGAGTTCCAACTTCTTGTCCCTTTCTTGTAGCAATGATGCTGTCCCCACTTCTAAATGGTCAAACTCCAAAAATGATAAGAGATACTCCAGAGCTGTATCGTAAGATTCTAGTGTCCAGTATTGTGTCACCGGGAGAGAAGCACTCCAATTTTGTTCGTTTTTTCCCCTTAACTTGTGTTGTTTTTAATAGTTAGACCACCCTGACAAAATAGCGACTCTTCTCCGCCCAACTGAAAATACCTTTCTCACTGTTTTCTTTGAAAGTTAATGTGTCCCAACAATATCTTTTAGCCCCTCAAAATAAGTCATTTAGAGCTTGCTCATCCAATCGGCGCTGGCCTTTGTAAAAGTGTCGCCATCATTGTCCGCCTCTCGCTAACTCGTCCCAACCACGTTATTTAAGTCCTTACGACGCCAAAGCCCAAGACTGTGAACTGCATTCAAGCTGTCTGACTTGAATTCATAGACCCGCTCAGTCAAAAGGTTATTTGTACACATTAGCGTTTTGACTAATTAGCCGAATAGTAGTTTATAAAAAGTAGTGCGTAATGCAGTCCTCCGTCAGCTAGGAGTTAAATGGTGTTTTCATGGAGGCTATCCTCGAATGTATCAGTGCAATGATCATAATGACTGTATCAAAGATTTCGATTGACCACAAAATGTGCAATCCTAATCCTTCTTGATCATAAAATCGATGACTTTCACAATAACGTCCTAAACACTTTTCCTCGTTAATAAGACAAATTTTCACTAAAAAGCGCTAGATAACAGAAATTCCCTTGTTGCGGTGCACTTGAAAATTAATTAAATTTCCCCCACCTATCAATCATTTTGGTTTTGGAATACGGTTTAAAACGAAACACTATTTTCAAGATTCTTCTGCACTTTCTCTAAAAGCTTAAGTATCTACCAATTTACGGGGAAAAAGAGTAACTACTTACATCCATGGTATCAGGAGAGTTGAAGCTAGAAACAATGGGATGAACTATACGGACATTCCTCAGTATAACGTAAGATTCAACCAAATCACCGTTTTGCCCTCATACTGACACAAAAGTCCTCATATGGAGAAGGGTGTATGACATGTATTTCATGAGATGTTAAGTTCAAACCTAAATGAAAATTGGAATTTCTTCTTATGTATCAATATAAGAAGTAAAGTAGTTTATTTATTTTACAGTAGGGCACTATTTTTCGTCCCAAGTTGGTGTTGATACCCGATTTCCATATGGCCTCCGTTTGACCTGAGTTAATAAGTAATGTTTAAGTGGTTATGGGTAAAATGACCAGCAACTAACCATAGACGTAAGTTGTCAATTCTTTTTGATTTGAAGGTGATAAGTTGCAAGACAGCCTACAAGGAAAAACAGTGATATATTACAGTAGCAATGTATGCATTAGATATAGTCTATCTAAGTGAGGGGAAAAAAAAACTTTATGATAAAATTGCTTCAAGGAGACTCTGAAATCTATATTCTGATGTTTTAACTGCTTCTTGGGACACTGTATTATTAAGGATATTTTCTGATCCATGTGGGACTGCAAACGTAACAATAAAAACACATTAAATGGCTTTCATTCTTTGCTTTGTTTTGTGAACATTTTACACATTCACATTGTCATATACTTCCAGCATTTGTCAATTGAAATAACGCTATATAACGTATGTAAAAATTATATGGCGATGCTACTTGACGTCACGCATTTCATTTTGTCTCTTCCACCATACTGCCTGTGTATCCTTACGAGCAAGGAGGTGTTATTACACATAATTACACATCCCAGGGCAAGGGTACACATTATTGTTTACTCATCGGGACCTCGCGATCCCTCAGGTTGGACTTGAATTTTAATTGGACAAGGGGATAAGTCTGGGCCAGCTAGCTTCTTTTGAGATGACAATGATTTTGTCATTTTCTATCACAACAGGGACTAGAGAGGCAACATAGCGTGCGGTTTTCATTATGGCGGGCAGAGCGGGGTGGAACGACGCCCGTAAGAGGTAACGCCCTTTTAGGTTAACCATACCCCGCGGAGCGGACTCTGTTTGCTCAGCTCCTCAGCTTCCATATGACTGAACAAGGAATATGCCGTACAGCCTGCTACGTAGGCAAGGTTAACCATTGATCTCTGCATGGTATGAGCGCATATCAAAATCCTATATGGGGTGAATGTTTGATGGCCAACATGTCGAGCAAAATAAAGTAAGCGTGACTTGTTTCGGTGAAGAACTCCACCGCCACTGAGAGAAGAGTGTATAGGTACAAGAAGGATGTGTAATGAAGATACTAATTTATTTCTATTTAAATATGCTAGTTTATCGGGAAAAAATGAGTACGATTCCCCTTACTTTACAGACACCCTTCACTACATGCTAGGCGATGGCTCTCCTTTTATGATGACCCAGGTAATGCAGCCTTAAAACTACATGGACTGGGCTTGGATGCATGTTGTCATTTCATTAGATCAGGGGAAGGGAATGGGTAGGCAGGAAACTTTTATATTACCTGGTACGTCATTTCGCCCTGCTTCCATTTCCATTTGCTTCTTTGATGTACTCATATATGCGGATTATTTAAAAAGAAAGAAGAGCATCAATCTCGGCAGTTAAAAGAGGCAACCGTGTTCATTTATCGGCAGTGGTCAACTTTTCATACCCTACAAAGTGAATCGGTAATTTAATAATATAAAATGTAAAAAAATATATATAATTATTAGTTTCACGGTATACCAACGGGTACTTAATGTACAATTTGGAAAATAGATGTTTTTAGAAGTAACTCCCTTTTTTAATAACATTTCTTCCGTATTTACTTATGGAACGTGAAGGAAACACACTGAAGAGAGACAGAGGGTAGGGATAAGCAGGGGCGGCGCCACGGGGGGGGGGCAGGAGAGGCATTTCCCCCCTATGGTTTTTCAACCCAAAATATAAAATCGTCCACAAAACGTTTTGAGATACATGGTTTCGTAGGAGGTGAGGTGAGATGTTACAGTACTAGGTATGTCGCCCATCTATCACAATATTAGTTAAATTGTTCGTTACAATATACCTGAAACTTGCAATTCCTGCACGCATAACGTTTTCTGTTTTCTCCATTGTTTACGTGAATGCAGGTTTAGTATTACATAAACACTAAGGCCATTATACATAACGCGCAAACAAAAAGAGCATAGGAACCGAGAGTAAAGCTAAAACAATACAGTAGAAAACCCTAACGCCAAGTTATTGTGAGACCTTACACATATGGTGTCACAGAGCAAAAAGTTCTCCCTCTCTTAGAGAAAAGGTGCGTATCATTGCAAGTTACACCAAAAATACAGACAGCTAATTTGTGCATCAGGGGATACGCCTGATCCATGAATCTCCATATAACCAAAACCCCAACCCTACCCGTAACTCGGAATATATTTTCGTCCGAGGGAATCTTCGGTCTTTAGTGAACCTTCGACCAAGTGAACCTTCCGTCTATGGGTATTCCCCCCTGTCCGGGTTATGTTATGTTTGGCAATCTCAAACATTTACTGTCTCTCCATTCCCAGCATGTGACCATTTAAAGTTTAGAACGTGAACATATATATTAGGGGTATCATGAGTCAATCACATAATGAACATTTTGACAATGAAAATATAAGTAAAACATTTAATAACATGAATTAAACTTTGAGGTAATATTATATGTCTCCCTTATTGCATAAGCGTAGGAAGCAGGGGGCTGGGGGCTAAAGCCCCAGTCAAAAATCTGGGGGGTTGAAGTATGCTTCTGTCCCCAGCATCCAAGGCCAGAAACCCATTATTTGTCTCTTTAGTAAAAAATGTAAAAAATTTGCAGTAATTATCCTTAAAATTTGCCCAAATTGTTGCACCAAATTGCATCTGAGGACCCTCAAATACCCCAAATTTTCCAAAGGTGAGGGGTACACCCTTCCCCTTAGACCCTTCCCCAGGACGGCGATCCCAAACAAGGTTTAGCCCCCCAGTCTCGAAAAGCTACCTACGCCTATGCCGTATTGTGCTTTATTTTGGTGTTGTCTCGACTGAGTAATCCACAGAAAACGAATTTTAAATAGTAGGTGCATGGCCGTACACAACACAATCTTTACTGCGTGAAGAAATCTTGAGTCAATCAGAAAAACAGCAAAGAAAAACAGGGTGATGCCACATGGGGCAGGGGGCAACCCCATAAATTATGAACACTTTCTTCCATATATGATCATTTCAAAAAATATACCAAAGATATCACCATTTTGCATCTAAGCAATCTTAAATTAATAAAAAATATTCTCAAAGGGAAGGGGACACCCTTCCCCAGAAAAGCATCTTTCCCAAAACAAAAATTAAAATTACTAAATTATACGTTTTCCAGCCAAGACATATATAGACATATATGTTCAAAATAAGTATATCAAAGACATCATCATTTTGCATCTGAGCAACCTTAAATTAACAAAAAATTTCCCAGTGGGGAGGGGACACCCCTCCCCTCAGACCCCTCCCCCAGGACGGCGATCACTCCTCTCATGCTTTGCCTCCCCCCTATCGAAATATCCTGGCGCCGCCCCTGTTTTTAATTGGAAGAAGGACGAGAAGTAAGCCTAAACTTAGTGGGGAGGATTTCTGCCGTCTGCGACGAGAGATTTGGGCCTTTGATTCGCTAAAGAAAGCATGAAATTTTGCCCAAACTACATGTTACGAATGTACGGATGCTTTGGATCATGTAAATACTGTGCGTAATGTATTTTGGTTGAATTCTGACGTTAACTGTAAAAATCCATTGTCAAAATCCATTGTCAAGGATTTTAAAACAGGAGAAAACGGATATTTCGTCTTGTTCTTTTAAGCAGGTAACAAGATAATTACGTAAGAAGAGCTTACAAGGAACCTATACCGCGGAGAATGATGTCACGAACCTACTATAAATACCCGATAACTCCGATCTGACGGTATGTGCTTTTACAATCACACGATCTTGACTTTAAAACTGTAGACCCTACAATATGATAGCCTATAACATGTAGGTTGTATATCCTACCATACTATATCCCTTCATGTTATCCAGAACTGTACATACAGGGCCTACTTAGACCCTACGGCACAAGGCATTTTCAGGTTCGATGGGCCCCTCATCAGGCGCAAATGTCAGAATGTAGTGAGGTTAGTTGAGGAGGAATAATCTATGACACTATCTCAGTAAGGTGCCTCCAAACTCTGATGTGTAGCTTACCAAGAATGTTTTGCCAAAATGCGTCCCAGATTGCCAGAAATGACACTTCCAACTGCTCTCTAAGTTTTAGACAACATATTTCTAATAAGTACGAGTACAACCAGTTTGGTCGAGTACAGAACAAGAAGTTTAAATAATTAGGCTTACTTTAAAAAAAAAAACAGAATATAACGTTTTAATTATCTTTTTTTTTTGTAAGGGGCCTCTGACAGCGGTAAAGTTGCAATTCCCTGTGTGCCCAGTTTTGCTCTCTATAAAATGGCGCTAGTGAGTACCAAAGGATTGAGTCAGAGACCTCTGCTCTTGAACATCAGGCGGACAACTGCTCAGAAGAAAAGAAAATTTGCATATCATTAAAACCATGACTTTATGGTTACAAAATGATATGCAGTTTCAAATAGGTCCTGAAAAAAACCTGAAAAAAAAAAGGAAAAAGGAAAAGATCACCTCAGTTTTAAGTCATGAATAATTTATCTTTATTCACCTTTTCCATTGTCCACTAGTTATTCGATTAAGACAAGTCATCTGGATAAAAGATACTCTGCATAGCAGACGTTAATGATTACGTCACGCATACGAAAGGAGCATGGAAACTGGGAGTAAAACAATACAGTAGTAGCACTAGCGCTAAGTTAGCCCATTGTTTATACTCCCAGTTCTCATGATCCTTTGGGTGCATTTAGCAATAATTTAAGTCTGTTATTACGATAACGATATTAGTACCTTTACTAATAATGTACTTTAATTTACCGGAACTAACAACGCCCTCATTTTGATCATGACGTTTATGGTCTTGGCTGTTTTCGTCGGTACCTTACGGACAAGGCTCAGGCTTCCACATAAATTAAGAGGATTTTATGTGTGTCAGCACCATGCAAAAGTCGATCTGCCCCTTATATCTGAGAATGAAGTGAATTGCTTATTGACCAAAGAAAGTTACTTATTGACACATAAAAGTCGTAAATTTGTGAGGTTATGCTTTTAAATTCTCAAATATTATATCGCTAAATAAGACTGATTTACCAAAGCAATATACCAATCATTGAAAACAGTTACTAAACCCTTTCTTGCACGCATGCGTTGTTCGAACTCAATTATAAAGAACTTTCAACAAAAGAGTATCTATCTGAAACCCACGAAAGATTAACTGTATCCTTTAGAAACTTTCCAAGTGACGTCAGCCCGTCTCCCATATAGCCGTTCTGACTGTCACAGGTCATGCGCAGAAGGAATGTTGACGGTACGGGCGCAGGGCTCTAATAACGTATACAATGAACACTCGACGCCAAAATTTGCAGTGAACACAGAAACGCTCAACTCAGTGTTGTCGGTGGAGAATATCTATTGAGGCAGGATACATATGACAGAAAGAACAGAGATTTAAGAAATAAGCACTCAGTCATGTTAAAAAAAGTCGAAAATGGAACTTATCTGTCCAACTTAATTCTTTACACCCTGTTCCAAGATGTTAAGACGTCAGAAAAGCTGATTGCAAAATTATTTTTGACGTCATAGCCTGGAGGTACAAAGCTAATAGCCTGGTTTTTCTTTTACGTTAATCTCGTTGGAAAACCATTTACTTCTCGCTAACCGTTTTTAAAAAGCAGCCACGCACGTCAAGTCACTCATCAAAATATTGAACTAACCACACTTTGAACAAAATGTTTTGTAGCTGCAGAAAATAGGCCTATCATGGTACTGAATAAAAACAAATTCAATACAAACAAAGATAATTATGTATTACAGTTCACGAAGAGGCAATTCCAGATTATAGGGAAATTTTTCTAGGACGCACAGTGTCATAGCTTAAGTTCGTGAAGCTCGTTCGACCTTGAGGTTTGCGTACCCGTGTATAAGAAAGAAACTGATCTTTTTACAATTCCCTAAACCAAAATTTCCGGTCAAAATACTGCCACCTAGAGAGACCCCCCCCCCTCCCAACTCAAAACACTGTAGCACGTAAATAAACCGAGGGACAGAAGGTGGACAAAGAAAACTTCACTTTTCAACCTCTGCAATATGTTTGTTTATTGTTTTTAATTTTAGACTTACATGGGTATCCTAGAACTAATAACGTTTTCCGATATCGTTCATTAATTAACGTACCCTTTACCCTGTGCTGTGAATTTTCATTCAGTAGTACAAGTTACTGTAATTCAAAGACGAAACAAACCCCAACTTTTTAAGTGGACACATATAATATCAGATTATGAACAAAGTACAGCGAACAGCATCATCGTATCTTAATTGTTGTGCTTTCGAAACAGTGTCATTTCTTTTCTGCAAAAGAGGCCGCCATTTGCAAGAAGGTGACTTTATGATGTCAAGAGCCACAGCAACTATGAAAATTCCTGTGTAGTTCTTTGTCATGTGTCATTATTTTCATGGACACAGTGAGCAGATTGAAGTTTCTTTTTATATAAATAATTTGTGAGATTCAAAACTGGTAAATGATGAGTTCACATTGTACGGGTAAAGAGAAAATGCCGCAGGCATACTGTGAAAATTATATAGGCTACTTGCTTCAAGTTATTTTTTATGCTATTGTTAAACACTAAAAACCAGTAAGTCGATAAATAATGAAGAAGTTTAGCTGCTCGTTGCATCATGTTAGTTAACTTACAGATTTTCATCATTATACAAGAGAGCTTTCATCTAAGATTTGCTTATCCTGTACAAAGCATCAAAATGGGGACGGTGCTAAAGAATGCTCCCCCTCCCTCAACATATTTCAAGGACAAATACCCCTTCTTCGTCTTCTCTGTGAAATATATCAAATTCTTTCAATAAAAATGACTTTTCATTATAAAAGTACTTTAAAAACTGCTCAAAATTCAACATCAAATTGCATCTAAGGAAAACCCAAAGGAAAAGGTACACCCATCCCTGAGACCCCTCCCTAGGACGTAGTAAGGAACGTTCAGTTCCTTCCCCAGCTAAGCACACTTTCCTATGGCTATGATATCCGCCATTGGAAAAGATGTGAGTAGTGGGGAGTGCAGTTAATCATATCATTCATACCCCAGGCAGGGAACATTGTTCAAACTGAGAATGATTATTTTAGCAAATAGTTGAACTAACGAAAGAAGAAGTGTAACTAACTTAAAGAAAGCCCGTAGTCAAGGGGTGCTTGGGAGGCGCCTTCAGAAAAGTTTGCATGTGGATGACATGTGCTATCAGTTAAAGGGGATATGGCATCCCCCAAACCATGGAGTTGCAAGCAGCTCCCTGTCCAAACATATTTAGGAATAGCCCTAGAGTTCTAAGTACAGTCGATGACTTCACTTTGATTGACATCTATTCAAACAATATAGCTTCACTGTGGTTGGTCAACGAAGACTTGTATAGTCATTTGTGTTTCCAGTTAAAGGGAGAATGCAGTCACCCTAATAAAGAATTGTATAGTAGACTATCTTTATTCCTGAATGGCTCTTGAGGATCATGTGACAGTATTTTTCTCACTCAATTGTAAAATTTACAAGGAGCATCTGCTTGGTTTACCTTTAATATGCAATATTTATGTCCTAAAATATTATGAAAGATACTTGGAAGAGAAATAAGAAGAAATTTGTGAAATTTAGCTATTGTTTCAAAATAAGTTTGGGGCCACTGCTTTTGACCTTTTAGCTCAAACACAGTCACTGTGTGTCAATATATATGACCTCGAGCAAATTAAACTCAGCGCAGGCTAGTTACTTGGCCTCTGTCTTGGAGGTGTACTAGACAGGTGTTAAATTGGAGGAGGGGCTAAAAGTAAACTTCGTAAGGAAAATTTGACTGTCTGGGATGAGATTAGAGAGCCTTTAATTGAAGCCTTCGTTGGATGTATCCAATATCGTATCCACTGTGATATCACTCTGGTTACTGAGGTGAAGTTTTGCAAGATTAACATACGAAGCTATACGTTTTACATATTCTTGGCTAAGGAGGAGATTGTTGACATTTCATTGTTGTATGGGATGTCGGCCCAAACCGATACTAATTACGGATAATTGTTCCAACATTTTTCCTCGGAAGAGATTTCGTGACATACACATGACAAAGATGACGATATTGTCAAAACATTTTATGGTAAATTCTCCTAGTTTCTTCCTTTCGCCCTATGTGGCATGGAAATGATTATTGCATTTTCTATAATGTTATCAAAAAATAATTGAAGAAGGGTGCAACTGTAGTTTCGAAATCCTTTTTATTTTTATCTAAACAATTGTCAGTGATTCAATTAAAGAAACTGACCTAGAACTATGCATAACTATTTTAAAGCTTTTTTTTTCAGTAACAAAATGACGTATTTTCTTTCATTGGTTTCTTCTCATTGTTACAAGCTTTAATTGTTTCCCTTCATCTTTTGTTTTAAAACTATCTTATGGGAATGCAGATTATTCTTAGCCTGGCTTCCTGTCTCCCGTACAATTATGATGAACAACTTGCAACGGGCAATTAAATTGTGAATCTACTTTCGAAGAAAAGACAAAATGAAAATGAAACTGACTTTAACAAAACGCCTTAAAAACGCAAAGTATCGTGAAAGCAAGATATGAGGTAAAATCTTTGTTTATTTTAGTCCTCCATTTGACAAAATCCCATGTCATAAGAGTTTGACCTTAATTATTAAGAAAATATTAACAGAGAACAGCTGAGCCTATATAGATATCGTAAACACAACCATGGCTTGTATTGTTTCACACCTTCAAGAATGGAAGAAGAAAGGTTATTCAGGTTCATGCAGAAAAACGAAAGAAAGAAATTATTGGATTCACGCAACAAATCGCATCTTTGTATCTTGTATGCTTTGTCACCTATGGGTGCACGAGGGGGGATCCCCTCCGGCACTTACAGATGTCATTTTCATGGCAAAATGTCAATTTTAAGGCAAAACGGTCATTTATCGGGGCAAAATTCATGTCATGGTTGTATGCCAATTACGGTATGTACTTAGATTTCAGAGCAAATACCTGATCCCGTACACTTTTAATGGTTGTTAAAGTAACAATTTTTTTTTACTTCCTCGTGGTACAACTACAATGGCATGGGGGGTTGGGGCGGCGCTGCTGCTGACAGTTATCATAGGGTTAGCTCAGGTGCGTAGCCAAGGAGAGCGAAGGGGCCACAACCCCCCCCCCGAGCATATATTTTTGGTATATTCTTATGTCTATTTTTACAATATTGCTAGTGTTTCCCCCCTATTTATATGCGGTAAATAGGCTTGGGAAGTGCCATTTCCAGCGACCTGGGAGGCATTTTGGGCCAAAATTTTCTAGCGCTTTGCGCCAACCCATGGGCGGCGCAAAGTGCTGAGAGTCTGTCTATGGGCTTCGCCCTCCTTGAAAAATTCCTAACTACGCCCCTTTGCCAGCCTTTGTTGTTGAATTGAATTTATTCAAAAAGGTTAAACTTGTTGACCATAAATATACATCAAATGTGCAAAGCAAGTTGCACCAAATTGCATCTAGGCATCCTTTAAAGCAGGGGTCGGCAAATAAAGGTCGCGACCCTTTTGAGGGTCGCAAAAATATTTCGGAGGGTCGCGAAAAGGATTCGAGAGCGGAAAATAATTGCTAAATTTCTCATTAAAAATAAGCAATGGGAGTGATTCTAATCTAAGAACCAGTGATCTGTTTTATTAACACCGCATAACCAAGTCAACTTAAATCAAACTCCTCTCACCGACCCGTCAATTTGAGGGCCACTAAGATTCCGGAGTAGAAAGTTGGGGCCACCAAGCAAAAATGTTTGGAGACCCCTGCTTTAAAGGAAAGAGTGGCACTTACAGAAAAGATTTGCCCTCATTGTTAAACCGTTCAGTCTCACCAATAAACTGTTTCAAACAGTTGTCCTTCCTCAAACTCAGGCCCGTAACCGGACAAGGTATCAAAGGGGGGGGGCAAAGGATTGGCTTTCAGGGGCGAAACATGTCTCTAGGGGGTGAGATACTACTAAAGTACTTTAACGCAATGGTAATTTGTAATTTTTTAGGGGAGAAAATTTGCCAGGAGTGGGATGGGGGCTGAGTCCCCCCCCCCCCCTTGGCCACGTACTTGCCCGAAATATAAGGCATTATTACAAAATATCAATGTGTTTTTATTTGAAAATGAGAAAGATTTGTTTAACAAATTACCTATGAGCTACAAGTAGAGAATATCTTTCTGTCAGAATCTTATTCCTTGAAAATACAACTTCCTTATTTTACATTCCCAATTAAATAAAACATGATTTTAAAGTTATGAAAATTTTCAGTGTCACTAAAGCAATGTTTCGTTTTAAACGCAAACATCCCTTAGAACCGCAATCTCAACTTCAGGGCCCCGTTCGGTAATTGTCCAGGGAGGAGAAGTTAATTTGGGCAATGGTTCAAATTAAAGAGGTGGAGGTCTAAAATAATACCAGAGAGTTCCCACCCCTTGCAGACTCTTATAATAACAATGTATCATGTTAAGTGTGAGAGTACTGCCTAGATTAGTATCGGTAGTACGTACAAGCTCTTTATTTGTAATCTACAGAAGTGTTTCAAACATGGGCGTCCGGAGGGGGGCCTAGGGGAGCACTTGCCCCCCTGGAAAATCAAAAACTTGAAAAAACGAAGAAAAAATAAAGAAAAAGGAAGAAAATATAACATCAACATTTCTTAACAGTTCACTCAGTCTCAAAACAGGAATTGAATAAAAATACCAACACTCAGGCCCCAGCAGCTCCCCCCCCCCCCGGCATATTTTTGGTATTTTTTAAAGTTAATATTTACGATATTGCTAGTGTTTCCCCTTTTTATATGCGGTAAATAGGCCTTGGAAGTGCCATTTCCAGCGATCTGGGAAGCATGTTGGGCCAAAATTTTCTTGCGCTCCGCGCCAACCCATGGTGGTGCGGAGTGCTGAGAGTCTGTCTATGGGCTTCGCCCCCCCCCCCTTGACAAATTCCTGGCTACACTTTTGTCAACATTGTGTGAAAAGTAGCATCTAAACTCTTTTCTGGGAGTAAACTGTTTCCCATGAAAAAAGTTGGGCCCCTAAAAAATTTGGCCCCCTCCCTGATTTTTTTTCTGTGGACGCCCATGGTTTCAAACCTTTTTGAATTTATTTAAGCAGACTCGTTTTACCAACATAAACGAATAAATAACTGTCTCTAGAAATGTCCAGTTTAGCAGGTTATATATGGAAAAGTGGTACAGTAACGTCATCCAAGCCAATATTACATGCGAAACACAGACAAGTTACAGTTTGAGATTGCCTCACTTCAATATTTAAGGGAAAGAAGTTTTTAGGTAAATATATCTAAGTGTGAAAAACACGCTTTTCAGCCGGACTAAAAGAGGGTCATGCATGACAGACCCTTGATGTAGCGTTCCAAAGGCTGAAGATTGATTACGGTAAGTCTTGGTGTCCTTCAGGGGACGTATCCCCTTTGGGAAGCAAGACTCCTTCGGGGGTAACGCTTGGTATTGGCTGCATGAGGGGAGGGACTTCTAGAAAATAGTATCTTGCTCAAAATCAGTATTTTCCTTGTTAAGTCTATCCATGATTTTATGTTAAATTTAACCCGAATATATGGTCGAAAGATGCGTAACCACGATTTTGTTTTTTATATCTAAGATTTTTAAAAGAAAATAGTTCATACAGAGGACCGTACCTATAACAAGACTACAAAAAGGTTACGAAGACGCACTGAACGTTAGCTTTGTTATTGCGGTATAGCATCTGTGTGCTTCAATGTATGTATACATTGCACGCATGACTTTGATTGGTTATAACGCTTACCATGATTGGTCAGTCAATTCTGTCGTAGTGATAGGGTTCTTAGCAGTAAGGAAGTACTTCCGTCCTAAAAAAAGAGTTTGGCTACTTCAGAATCTGTTTTGCTTGACAAGAGATGTGGACTGGGTTCCTCATTATAAAAGCCCTTTTACAGATATGTAGTAGTGGCTCACAAGTCTAACTTACAGATAGTACATCGATCTTAATAACTCCACTAGTCCCCCTGTTCATCCATAAAATGTTAAATGCATATTATTTCCTTATTTGTTCGTATATCATGGGAAGTGCTGACAGAGATAATAAGCATTGCCTACAGTGGAAACAGTTGATGATTTGAAATACCCTCTAAGTATTCAAATTTTTCAGATTTGTTACATCTATTTAAAAAATACACGGACTTCCAGTCACATCAAAGAAATTATAAGCATAGAATCCAAACTCTTATACCTACATTGGTACGGAAATTGACTCCTCATGGAGATGCAAATATCGGGGCGGAAGTGTCAATTTGACATGCGCCACGTTCTATCTGGCGTTCTGCGTACAAAAATAAGAACGGGTTTCAGAAAATTCCATAGACCTTATGCATATGATGTTACAATGGATAAAGTGCTCCCTCTTCTGGAGGAAAATGGCGGAAAAGCGCGTATCATTGCAAGTTACACCAATAAATGCAGACAGCTGATTTGTCAGCCAATGGTATACGCGCGTAAGCTACTACACGTGCGGCGAAATCCACGCCGTTCATGCACGTGTGCTTCATTGTTTGCACCCAAAATGACGTCAGTGTGATGTCAATGCATAAGGTCTATTGTTAAAAAAGGTTAACGTGCGTGCATTTTTACAACGCGTTCTATTCGCGCAGTATATATTTCTCTGGGTATTATCCGGAATACTTAACGCCCACTTAACTCCCACTTCTACGTTCTCCGGGAAACAAACGCGCTAGTTGATTTCCAGTGCGTTACCTAAAGATACCATAGAAACTGCCCAATGAATAAGTCTATGAACTTCATACCAGTCATTGTGTGTTCATGTTTAAGTGTACTTATGTGGAATGCCGCCAGGAAGAAATAAACTTCTTCTTGTAAGTGGAATTTATTGAGGAGTGACACTTTTTACATTTACAATGTTTCGAAATAACAAGTATTAATACTTTGCAAGACATTCGTTGGTCTGTATGCAGTCATGTTTTCAAAACGACTGAACAGTGATCAGCACTTCCACCCCTATATTTCGGCTCCATGGAAAGTCTACGAGCCATTTTAAGTTTGGAATCTATGTTTAAATAATATCTTTGAGTCACATCACGAATAGTGCCCTCTGTTTCCACCAGGCAATGAAGCTTTCACTTTGTTAACAGTCATGTTTAATTATACACCAGATATTAGCAATGGCAACAAGCACATTAAATTGACTTTTGTTGACCGCTGCCGATGTCCGTATCCTGTGGATTGGGATACTTTTGTACAGTTCATCGATATGAGAAAGAAACAGCATGTCCCTTGAGGGGGAAGTGGAAGACACCCCTACGCAGGCTACTAAAAACAACTCTTAGCAGTTACACGTAAGGAAAACGTTGTGACTGAAATTACATTCATCTATAGTGACTACAGTCGTCTAGTGACTACATTCCTCATTCACCGGGGGGGGGGGGGGACCGGGGATGATACATGCGTTTTGCAGCACCCCTGCCTTCCAAGTTTACGGACATCTAAGAAAAATACCTTCCAATATTTAAAGGTTTGGCATATAATCTGTTAGTGATTTCGGAACCACACCGTCTACATAGTCATCTACACAAATGTTTTCGAACGGTGTTGTGTCTTTTGAATTTATTCAAGCAGACGCATTTTACCAACATAAACAGCGCCATCTAAAGGATGCCTATCTTAGCTGGCTATATATAGATATAGAGAGATCATAAATGGTACGGTAACAGTTTTTGATCGCCTCTCGAGGCTTCAAGTGTTGTAAAACTTTTCAACAAGGATCATGCTACCTCTCTTATATACACTTACAAATGACATTTCCTAGCACTTTCAAATTGTGACTAAAGGTTCAAGGTTATGATATACAAGTCGTTTGGCCACTCAGGAAATACTTAAAAATGTAAGGGGTGTTTAAAATGACACAGCATAGAACTTTCAAAACCGTCTCTCTTTTTTCCACCTCAGCTCTTAATTCTGAACCCGAAACAGGAAAATGTAGTGTAACAGAGAAAGAGGAGAGAGAGAAAGGTATTAACGATCCAAAATGTACTGTGAAAATGTGATTTACATTGGTTAATCTGCCACAGAGCCATGGGCGCAAATTCCGAGGGGATGAGAAAGACATAATATACCCGTACTTTTTGGAGATTCTCTCCTAGACATTAACGTTGTCACACAGTAATTTTAGTGATTCCAATAGAACTTTTCCCCTCCCTATCAGTCTATCACACCCACCACAACAAATATATCACTGTCGATTTATAGGTAGAGGGAGCCCTAGCCACCTCGCTCATTAGAGCAGAAGAGTTGCTTTATTTCGACGAGCAAAATACATACTATTCCAGGGCAAACGTACATTTCGGGTAAAAGTGCCCAGCCTTCTAATAGACGAGTTGGGAAAATGCTTTTCACGCAATGCATCAAGGGATGGGTCAAAGATCAAGTGTACCACTCGTCTTGACGGACTGTTGTCATGATACAACTGACCTTGTGACCCTACCGGAAGTACTGAATTACCCAACTCGTCTATTGTCGATTTCTTAGAGAAGGAAGGCAACAGAAAATTGGAGAGCAGGATTGTTATTAATGCTGTAGAAAGCGTACAAGACATTTCCATTGAGAAATGATAAATTTAATGTCACTTTCTTCATACTGACATTACAAAGTATTCTCGAATATTTTTCCCTGCTGTTGATCAAAAATACGTAGCTTACTTGCTACTAATTAAGTCATATTTGACCAAATTTTCTATTTTCTCTTTTGTTTTATAGATTCGTTGATGTCATGTTGATAACGTTTATGGACAATCTCTAATACCTTTCCCAATCAAGAGAAGAAATTCAGAAGCCAGAATCGTCTTGGCAACCGTTTCATTCTTGTTTTCAGTTCTTTGATTGACATTCGTGACTGTTTAATTAATGTTGTCAACAAAAAGAGTATAAAGTAGAAGCCTTATTGAGAAGGTAACTAGATATTACATGTGAAAAACCGTCCCAATTTAACTCGAGGGATAAGTTCAATGTCTCCAGGAAAACTGAAACCAGTGTAAAGAGTTGATTCAAAAGTACAAACTACTGTGATAAAGTTCATTTGTTACAAGAATTCATTTTATAAAATATTTAACACGCCCTTAATAAATTTTCATAAAAGTCGACCGCATTTCCATCTTTCGAAACTTTTGTAAAGACACGTGTAGAGTTCATGACAACTATACTTTAATCAATAAGAGCATACGTTCGGACAATAAGTTATGTTGTGCATTATCTACGAAGAGATAAGGAATGAAGTAAGTCAAGACTCCAGCACTTAAGTTACATTACACATAGTGCCCTATATGCGCTTATTTACCCAGATACAAGAAGACAAAGTGGCGGCGCTCTCCCATCAAACACGTTGAAGTTGGGCCGTATTCTCGCCGACTGATGTGATGATGGGAGCGTTTTGCAGCTGAACGTGTTGAAGTTTCCTACACAACTCCTCCTGAACAACCCCGAATCTTGCTGTCACGGTCAGAGAAGATGTTTGAGGGAGTGGGGGGGGGGGGCTATTTCATTTTATTTTAAATTAAGTCATCCAGGGGAAGTTATCCGTTTTAGGGTGGAAGTTGTCCGGTCACATCATAAAGCTAACCCTGTATTTTCCCGTAACGATGTATACCATCAGTCAACACAAAAGACAGAACTGTCTGTTGATTCATCAATCAGCTTTACATTGGTGCTAAACTCCAAGAACGTACGACGCTACTATGTATACCTACACACGTTTGCATGTACCTCATCTTTGAGGTACTCATACCACCGATTCCTCCAGTCCACTCATTCAACCCCCCCCCCCCCCATCCTCCGACCGTCATCACAAGCACCGTCCTCAAGCGCTGTACAGTGTCGCAGCTTAAAACTACAGAAATTTTATGATCTCAATTGTACTGCCTTAACCACGCTTACAATAGTTTACCTTTGGACTAATTTCCACATTTTACTTTCTTAATTTCGAGAAACTCTTTTAAGGTTGCTAAAAGCTTCTACCAGCTACTGACGGCGCATGTGACGGCACTTTCACATAGATACTGAGCATTTGTAGCTACTCTGAACGGGTAGACGTTTTTCTCTACAACATAACCTACAAATTTTATCTCCGTGCAACCGCTGATAAAGTAACCATTTTTCATCACATTAATGTTAGCATAGTGCATAATATGGAAGTATAATAAAGTGTTTCAGAACGTAAAGACCAAGGGATGAAGAAGTTAAAGAGGGCGCTCGTTTTATTCTCCATTTAGAGCCGTGTATACGGTTCTTTCTCCATTTAATCAAATGAACCATTGTCGTTGAGGTGGAGGATTTTAAATACCGCCCTCAATTATGCTTTCATTGTGAGGCTCAATCGTGGGAGTCCTACGAAAAAGGTGTTTTCTTATAGAAGGTGGCTTAAAATAATAGCTGTGCTTACGACTTCAATGAATGAAATTTGTGAACTTAATTTTCGGACCAAGTAAAAATTGGTATACAAGCTTTTCTTCAACGGAGGTGCTGATTAAAAAGGATGAATGCCGGTTTACATGGATCAGCCTTTTCTTTAAAAATTTTACTTATTAGTTGTCATGGGATTAACCAAGCTGAGGAAATAAAATTAACATAAAACTACTTAATTTGAGGATCAGTGCAGGAAATATGTGGTTTCAAGGACAATACCAGTAGCACTCCTTTAAAGGTCAAAGTCTATCATAAATATAGTCTGATGCTGGAACTGTTTAAATTCCGAAAGGCATTCTTCATCATTTTAAACATATACTTGTCAGAATTTTTGGTGGTTCTCAGTGTTTCTCAAAGATTCCCATCACTATTAAAATTTCAAGGCAACCCGAATTTACCAGCACATGTTAACCAATTAAAAGTAACAGGTGGGAGAATTTTTCAACGTTTTTGACAAAGATTTGTCTTGTGACCTTTCACCATTTTCAGGAGATCAGAGGGTTTGGCACAGTATTGAAGAGGCGGTTCGATGAATGATACTAACTCTGCCGTGGCCGGATCCCTATGAAGGGATTCCCAATTTGGGGCAAAGTTCCGTGTAAGGTTAGTTGGCGTGTGGAAGGTTTGGATAGTTCTTTGGATCCGGGTAATTTATTCATTGGATATGGATAAAATGGTCCAATGTGGATCATTCTATCTAAATTTGGACAAATAAATTATAAGATTACGGATCAATGCCCGACTAATCCGGATTGGGTTTATATTTGATCCGAACATTTGAAGAGTGTGAGCCCTATCGCCTTGACTACGTCCCTGTAGACTCAAATGCGGTGGAGACCCCGGTCTTCCCTTCAGAACCTTGCCTTTATACATAGAGAACTCTTAAAAATGTCAACACTTTCCTTTTGGTAACCCTGTGTGCGTAATTTATTTTTCATTTGCTTTCTCCCGTGTCATTTTGACAACGTGATATCAACCTGTTTCATCACTTTTTGTCACCGATGCTTAAGTCGTAACGGTTAACATGAGGAATATCGTGAGCTTTTCTCCTGCTTTAAGTTAGGCTATACGCGTACTGGGTGGTGCAGGTGGCTGGGTACATGCAACCCCACTTCAAGCAGTATATTTACTATTTTCGGCAGAATGTGTGCTTCTTTTCAATCAAACTTGTGACATTTTTGCATTAAAATCCCCCCCCCCGGGCAAACGTGCCCAGCCCCAGTTGAAAGTAATCTTGAACTACGCTTATGGTTAAATTTCCAGTGTGTAATTCCATGTGAACAGTACGCCCGTAGACAAAGAAGAGGGGGGGGGGGCAGGAGACGGCGCCCCGAAAAAAATTTTCGCCTCCTAAAAAATTCAAAATTACTATTGTTTTATAATGTATTTTAGTATGTCTACCCCCCCCCCCCCGGCATAACGTACATATGACATATGTATATTAAAACTTTTTGATCACTTGCAACGGGCTCAAGCTTGTCATCATGTCATAAATGAACGCTGCTCACATTACCAAATGTGAATACACACCAGAAGCGTAGCCAGTATTTTTGTCGGGAGGAGAGGAAAGGTTCAGACCACACTATCCCAATGACGTCAGAGGTGCAAAACCCTGGATGTAAGATCCAGGACCCCTTGTTGGTTTCCAAAGACAACGCTTCGGTGCGCAAGGAACTATATCGGACTATTTTCAGAACAAACAAGTGAGTTGGGGAATTACTTTTCGCACCTAAGTCATGGCAGGGTGTAATTCCCCAACCTTTCATTGGCTACTCGTTTGACACAGGCTTTAATCGTATAAATATCAAATAAAAAAGTACATCAAACTTGACAAGCCTTGTCAAACAGAAAACAACTGGTCAAAGTATATTCGTTCGAAACTTTTATCTGAATTTGGCCAATCTTGTGGCTGCTTGGATGCATTTAATCTCTGTTGTTTTTAAACCGACAATGTCTGTACTTTTTGCAAAGGTTCATCCAATAGACCCTTTTCCAACTAGCACTTACAAAGGATTATGGGATAGAATTTTGGTGTGCGTCGTTTTTCGCCATAGTAAAATGTCATTGACAAAATTAACGTGTACCTAAACTCTATCACACAATCCTTTGTAATTCCTATTTGGAAAAATTGTCTATGCAGGGACAGTGGCGTAGCTACGGGGGCATGAGGGGGCACGTGCCCCCCACGACAAAGCCGTGCCACCCCAGGTGCCCCCTACGGAAAATTTTGGAATGTACAGTTTCATATATGTTCTTACTATAGAGAGGGAGAGAATTCAAACATTGTGCCCTCCGAGGAAAGGTTCGTGACCCCCCAGTGCCCCCTGCTCAAAAAATCCTGGCTACGCCACTGTGCAGGGAGCCTGTGGAAGAAAGTATAACTTTTTTGTTGTCTAGCTCAAGTGACGTATTGCCCGCTGCTACAGGCGTGAGCATGTTGCAATGCGTTTCTATCTCCTTCTCCCTCACAACACATAAACATGTACATGGCACATTTATTTCACCAAAATTTGTTTAAAAGGGGCATTATTGGGCCAATAAACTGATGAACGACATAATTTGGAGTAACACCGATAAGGAATTATATTGTTTCCAATTGCAAAGTATTTTTAAGGAACATGGCATCTCTCCGGATATGATATATGATATATCCTTCCCAGTCTAGCCCCTATACTCCCCAATTTGATCGACATTGTTTATGAATTAGTAAAGTTGCTAGAATTGCAGACTGAATTTGGTACGCTCTTAGCTGCAGCTACGCCTAATATATTTTGTGTCCATGTCCACAATTTTGAATATGCCCCAGAGCTATATCGAGGGATGTGGCGGTGACAAGTCCTGCAAAGGCGTGACCCCTATCTACGTGGAAACTTGTAAATAACAAATTTTCCCGGCCCAGCCTCTACAAAAATGAAATTGGATTGTAGGATGAACTACTACGGAATAGCTCTATACTTGTAGATACCTCATAACAGGCTACACGGTTGTAATTTCCTACGCGCCCCAGAGATTTGTTTTTGGATTCTCCCTTATAACCTTATTCTCCCTAATAATAAATTCGTAAAAATATTTAAAGTCAGATCCAACAATGAGGGAAAAAACAAGTGATATTAGTGGGATTGGTCCAACTCAGTTTAAGGTAAATCATGCATGCTGTGAAGCGAACACTGCGCTTCTCGCGTTTAGTTGTAGTATGAACAACATTTGACTATTAAATCTCTACAGATCATTATCAAACTTCAGTTGTGGAAATGTTTTCCGAAATGGGCAGTCGAAGAACGACTCGGAAAGTATAACTGAAATTTACCGTTTTTATGGAGGATTATTATACTAACATGGCTTGTGTATCTGAAGTAAGTAGCCTATTGTAAAGAATTCCAAAAGTGAATCCAGGTGGGTAAGTCACGGAAAGAGAGTCAATCTCCATGACTTGAGTGCGTAAAAATAATGCCCCCCAAATCACCTGTTTCTTGAGAAAATATCCCGATATGATTCCCTGCCCATGTGACTTGCAGTCCTCATTGCAAAGTGACTCTCTGAGCCTGTCCTTGGACCCCAAGCCTGTAAGGAGGGCTATACAGTCCGGCAGTGCCTCTGGTAGGAGTGTCACTCGGGTAGTGTGATCTGAGTCACCCACCAACTTTACTCCTGGTTATACGCGCCCGGATGAGCCCATTGTTAATGGATGGCTGAGGGTCTCAATAGGATACCTACAGCAGTCTAAACACCCTCATGACAAACTTCCAATATTATTATGAAAAAGTCTTTTTTCTTCAAAATATGAACTAGGCCTTTATAAACTTGCATTTGTATTTTAAAGAAATGCAAGTTGAGCACAGTTGTTCAATATTTATACTGATACGGCATCATAATGAAATAAAGAATGGCAGCATCCTTGCAACATATCATTTCAGTTTAAAGCAAGTACCTTCAAATAAGATGCTGTTCTTAACCTTTCATAACTTTCAAAGTAGACACTATGAACAGAAACTAACAGGAATAGCTAAATTATTTGGGAAAATGGAAAAAGAATGAAATCAACCACCGAAAAATACCCAAGAAAACAAACAGATGTAGCTCTGTAGATTCATAATGGTATAGCAATCTTTGCATTTTAACAAAGTTAAAGAAGTTTTAACTATTTTAATTAAAATATGTAAACATATTTCCAACTAGGGCCTATGCATAACTGTAATTGAATCGTTTTCCTGCAGGGGGTCTTTTTAAGGTTTGCAAACATTCATAAAAAATATCTTTTTTAAAATCATATTTGTAAAAGGCAACATTGTATTTTTCAGTAGCCTACATATTTTGGTTGCTTAAAACTGTTATATGTAGATGGTAGACATCACGTGACCAACATTTACGGTAACCTAATTTTTATTTACTTACAACACAATGACACATTGGAAAAAGACTGTTATGACGTAGACCTATTGCCCACATCGAAGTTAATTTAAAGTAGCACTGACATAACACCTGTTAATAAACTTTTAGAAAAACCCACAAAAGCACATCAACTCGATACTTCCCGAAAACGTCTTCACTAATTCAGAAAACAAACCTCCGCAGAAAGCTTGAATTCATTCGGGGAATGTGAAGGCAAAAAGGTTGAGGGAGGGATTACGGCTGCCTTTTGGCAGTCGATAATCGATGTCAATTTGCTCATTTCAGCCCATCAAATATTGTAAGGCGTTTGAAAGGCCAGATAGCACTCGCCATGCAATACAACAATAGCGACCTGCCAACCTGCCACTCAACACCAATTACCTTGGAAAAGCCTAAACGTAGAGAATCCATACTAGGGACAATTCAGCGTGGAGACACTATAGCATCTCATTGATCAAGAGATCGGAGATTGTATTGAGAAATAGAAGGAGGATGAAGATCAGGTAGATGGTTAAAGAAATGAGGAAATGAAAATAGTTAAAGCAATATAGTGTAAGGTCCAGTGAGACCCTGCACAGCTGGCGGCATGATCTTTCCCGAAATCAAGGAGATATACATAAGAGTTTGAAAAGCCGGGTTAGCAAAATTTACATCTGCTCCGCAGGTTAAGTTGAGGCTGGACTAACCATGGAAGTACCACTCATTTCCATGGACTAACGGTGTTGGTCCAATATGGCAAATGAGAATGTGAAATCGTAAAGATATATACGTAACAACAGAAGAGGTATGAGTATCACTATGAGGACAATGTGTTGAAATTTATCTGACAAATGCACTTGGGGAGATTTTTCTTTGTTTATAACAAGTTAAACCCGTTAAAACAATACCAAAATGTACTGCCAAAGTTTCCACCATCAGAACACGTTTTCATCAGCCAGAACACATAGAGCTTCTACATTCATTGCGTCACCATCGTATTCAAGAAATTTTGTTTGGATTTCATGTTACAACTGAACTTGCCTACTTTTTTCGACTAGCCACATTCTCCAGGCTGTTGCAATACCAACCAGACTTTGGTCGTGTATACCCATTGCATGATTGCCAGTAGTGTAAGAGCATATGCAACATGCCAACAATATGTGGAGAAACCTTCAAACCTGTTACGATATTAATGAAGAATTACAAGAAACAGCAAGCTTTTCCGTAAATTTAATACCACTATACCGTGGTGTATTAGGTATCTTTGGGAGAATGCATTATGATTACGGTACATAGTCTATTCCAAACTGCGGAAGACTTACTTTTCTGTAGTTGTACATCAAACTGTACAGTTGTAAATTTGGGCATTAACCGTACTAAACGTTAAGTACGTTACGATTTTACAACTAAAAAAAAAATAAATTAAAGGGCTAACTGGCTAACTCGCTAACAATTCTTTAAACTGAACCCTGCATGCAGGGTTCCGTGCACGGAATGATAAGAACCATTTCTCTCATGTTAAGAAATAAAGACACCAGAAAAAAGAACTAATCCAAACAGGATTACCTGAGCTGATACCATACAGGCTTACCTGAGCTGATAGGATAGGAACATGAATATAAACAGGAGGGAGACGAGGCACGTGCCCCCCCCCCCCCCATCCCCCAACTATTTTGTTGAGGACAAAGTCTCCATATGCTCCTACTATTGTTGGTTCTCCCTCATTTATGTCCCATTCTTGTCGATCTCGTGTAACATTGTTACAATTTTCTTTACCTCTTTAAAAATTTGCTACCCCTACCGCAGCGGTTCGTTTGTTTTTTCTTGGTTTAGGCTATAGGGGTGAAGTATGAACCACACGAAAGCCACTTGCATTAACTAAGTGTGACTGAATATTAAAGACAAGTCAGCATGAAGTCTTCTGAAATTAATTCGTGTAAAGTGTACAAGCCTTACATTATGGAGGCCTTGACTAGTCACTAGTCTAACCCGCATTTTGCAATGCACGTCAAACTCTTGGAAAAACTTGGGTTTTGCAATTATTTACTACATGTACATAAAACTTTTTTTTTTGTTATCTCTTTATTCACGTTCTTTAGAAATATGTTCCATAGTTTGTCATATGGCTAGTACAAAGCAAAACAAAGAAATCCTCATGAACAATAAAGAAGAGTATCGGCAAATAATCCATTAAAATAGACAAATAGACAACAGAATACTTGTAGCACGAGGTTCTGACTTCTTGTTATTGGTGCACAAATCAAACAAATTTTATTTTCACAAAGCAAGGAAGACGTTTCCTTACTTATTGAAAACTTTTCCCGTTTTGGATTTGAATAGCTGGGTGATAGGTCCGGACACTCTGTGTGAAAATTAGAAGTGGTCTGGTCATGTATTTTTGAAGCAAACCAGGCCCTAAATCTTGGGGACCATGGGGTAAAAGTTGCCCGGCAAGCGGCCGGCAGCACCTCTGCTTAATGTAAGGCTTGATAACGATGAGGTGCAAGCTAGCTTCCACTAGAGAGCTGTCAAAGCAACTACATGCTTCAATTCAAGTCTTCCTCATTCATCTGTTCATACCAGTAGACCAGAGACGTGTATAGGTAATACATGGGCACATATAATTTCTCAAGACATCATGCTAGGTCCCTTTAAAGTCCCTTCGATCTGTTGTGTCCTTGGCGCCCGATCTCAGCCAATTATACCCGTAGTATCCTCTTGGATTTTGAAAGAACTTTGACAGGGCCACTGTCCCGCTAACTGGAGCTTAATTAGTTAAATTGGCCTACCTTTGTAGCATCCCTGTCTGTCAAGATAGATTTAATGACGGCTGTGGTTGCTACATAGGAGTCACCATTGTACACAGTCCTGCTAAAATAGGATTTATCAATAAACGAAACTCGTTATTTACTTTGGAGGACCGTGTTAAGTTTGATTCGTTTCGGCTCAATGAATTATCAA
The DNA here is from genome assembly GCA_029531755.1 of Holothuria leucospilota. NCBI lineage: Eukaryota > Metazoa > Echinodermata > Holothuroidea > Aspidochirotida > Holothuriidae > Holothuria > Holothuria leucospilota. The sequence goes on along the minus strand of CM055963.1, from coordinate 52,703,420 downwards.
AGGACCGAATGCCCATCGAGCCCTTTCTAATGAAGATTTGTATGAATCAACAACATGACATGCCTGCCGTATACAATATACCCTATCGCTACTCACAAAAGAGATTGCCATAGTTGGAAACACATTCTGGTCACGACAAAATAAGTTTATTGATATATGTTCAAAAGGTCTTTCTTAATTATAGCAATCACGTGAAATCCTTTCCCTACAAAACTTTAAGAAACCAATCCAAAAGGCAGATGAAGCAACGAACGTAAAACTGCCCAGTTCAACTTTGGCGTCAAAAAATTTTTCAACTAAAGAAAGATGGCAAAAGTAGTTGATAAAAACTTTTTCAACTTAAAGTGTAAATATTTTAAACTGCAACTTTTTGCAATAAATAGTTCGTTGAAGTAACCTCTCAAACAATTTGTATGGAAAAACTATTGCAATTGTTCTGTTTTCTTATCGATTGACGCGATATTTGTGCGGCGCTGTTCAAAATTGAACCCTCGCCACTGTTCAATGTGCACAAGATATAGAGACCCTATAGTCCCACTATAGGGTCTCTACACAAGATATACAGTATACTGCCCCCATTTCAGTAAAACTTTAGCCCACGGAACACAATTGCTGTATAGGTTTCCATTCAAAAATGCTCGTCGTAATGAAGGGAGGCATCGGGGAGAGGGTAAACAAAACTTTACCGGGAACAAATGATTTACTATTTCATGGATTTTGCTTCTAATTATTTTGAAGTTTTATGTCAGCATTAATGTTGGAAGCATGTGACCACTCAAGCTATATCGTGATTGGTTAAGAAACTATGGGTCATTTCCTTTGATTCATGGCCTTTGGAAGGCTTGTAAGATTGGGGCTGAATCATTCATCTTAAGAGTTCTTTGGCATTTTTTTAGGTACTTTTGGAAGTTTAAGAAGGAAAAGCCTTTAAAACCAGAGCTGTAGACCCGCGGCCTCCACCCCTTGCGCGACACCCTGTAACTAAAACTGGTTCCTTTTCGTGGATCAGGTAACATTAAATAGATAAGCATTGATGAAAATGATACAAATCGCACCCGTCCTAAACATTTTTGTTAGAAGCCTTGGTCATATAACAGAGCCACAGGCATTTGTATCAATTTTTTCCAGTACTCTACTCTGGAGCCGACAAATGAAGCTCATTAAATGTTGCCTTTCGACTGATATCCCTCACTGCGTATAGGCGTCAACTCCAGTTCTTTTTGAAAGTAGCAAACAGTGTTTTTTATGGTAACTTCACAATTGTATTTAAACATCAATCTTCTACGAGTCTTATGTACCTATGTTTTTCACACAAAGAATTAGGCAATCATCTCCCGTCTGCCCCATTGTTTGGGATATTCATCTCAAACGAGTAAACCTCAATTGATAATATTAGGCGGTTGGTAACCTTCTTAAAATAAAATCTGCGCAGCATTTGCAAGCCGGTATATAGAACAAACCACGGAAGGCAACCAACCATTGGGGGCGCCGCGCCATATATGTTGGTCGCGCGAGGCCCAATTACATACTCCCTCACTATACATAAATGGATACAACTTCCGAGTAACGACATTCTGTAACCACATAGTAAAAGACGCCCCGGGTAGATGTTTTATTCTCATAATCTACAATTTAAGCTTCTTTTATATTAATTTGTAGAAGCGAAAATAATTTGGCCAGACCGCAAGCCTTCATAAGACCTCCTTTTCAAGTATTTATGTCGGACACGTTTGCAAGTATCTTCGGAAGGTTACTGACTTCGAAGTAGGTCGGGTCACCGACAGAAAGTTTGAGGTTGTTGCCTCTGCAAGTGTCATTGTACGTATTCAGCATGACTCGTAGTTTTCCTGTCATTTCTCAAATTTTGTTAAATAATCAACTTTGGTTAGCTTTTGAACCTATACCTATTTGTTCCCTAAAATCGACAGAATTAGTTACAGTCTAATCAATAATAAGTTAAATCACTCTGTCAAATTATGCTCCAAATTTAAAAAGGGGGTAAAAGTAAGTCACGAGTTACTAAAGAATCAGAGACAATTATGAAGCATCATGAACGGTCTTTTTCAAAAAAAAAAAAAAAAAACACCAAACAGTCAAAACAATCCCTTTTTTATCATTACATGTTTACAACCGTAGAAAAAATAAGTGGTAATTTTATTCTATTCCTCCGACTTTTCGATGTCAATTTATCATCAGACTGACTACCTTCTTTCAAAAGAATACATTTAGTACTTACTTAATGTTCTGGAAGGATACAAACAGGATATACCGGTATGTGAAGAGTGTAATTTAACATGATCTAAATCTATAGCGTCAGCAGGATAACAAAGAAACCATTAGTAGAACTTTTGTCATCACAGAATGTCCGAAAGAGTTTTACCCTTGTGACCTTTGACCTGTAATAACCTAATGTGTATCGTGCTGGAGTTTTGGGTAAAAGAAATGGAAATGGAAAATGGAAGATTTTAAGCGAGTTCGGTAATTTCAGTATACAATGCATGATGGGAAGGAAAGTGGAAAGTATACCACCACAGAAACTGCTTGTGCAAGACTTTTTTTGTATACAAGCAGGCACAAGTTTTGAATTTAAAATAATGGTTCTCTTGACATCAATCTCTGGTTTAAAAGTCCTTATGGAAGAAAAGTTCTTTTGGAAGTGAATGTCTTAAACTTGCCCCAAAAGATTGAATAGTAGGACGTTTTTACTGTGGAAAATATGACAAAAGTCGTTCGAAGCATTTGTATTTGTGCCAAACATCAGAAGACTTGATCTGTGGTACAGTAAAATCCCCGGATTGTGAATTCCCATACTCACTTAGTGCACTCAAAGATCGATGTTACTGTGGAACTGTATTGTTTTCTGGAAGTAAAATTCCTTAGTTCATCGACCCTTGAAAGACATAAGCGTAATTCCTGTAGGAGGGAGGGAAGCTGAGGACTTTTGCTCAAAAAATTTTGATCAAAATATGTCACAAGTTTGCTCGAAAATAGCAGCATAATTTGCCCGAAAATAGCCAATATTTAGCTCGAATGGGGGATGCATCTCTCACCCCTCCGCTCCTCGTCTCCCTGTTAGCAATTTGCTTTGCTGATAGTTGACGTTCAGGTACATGACTATATGTTGACAATCATGCACTTAGTACCGTCTTCCATGGTATGTCACACAAGGAAGAACGATTCAGAGCATGTAAATGACTGGAAGTGAAAGATACAAAGCAACAAATGGGACAAGGAAACACTGATTTTTTTCCAAAAAACGATCGAAAAACTTTCTCCGCCTTTCGGGTGAGAGGAACATTCTTTACAAGGGACCCTCAGGTTACACCAACTCCTGGTCCGACGATACGACAAAAGACGGTAGCCTCAGAGAGCCAATACACTGCAGCGTTACTCTTGATGTACCGTATTCGATTTACGAGTCAACTGTTGCGTCCGACTCACTCTTCCTCACCGCTATGCGGGGAGCCTCAACTGCCCAAAGAGGACAGGGGGTACTCTTCTTTTCTTCTCTTTCAAATTGAGGACACCTATCGCAAAAGCTTTAGTCGTTTTGAGTTTTATTTCATTACAATATATCGGAACACGACAATTAACATCCTGTGGCGTAGTCAGAATTTTTCTTGAGACGTAGTGGGGTTTCACTTTGTCATGAAGGGGCGCTTTTCCCTTTTGAGTTTTCTGTGGGGCGGCTGGGGTAAGGAGACTATTGTGAGGGGCGAAGTGTCCATGTTCGTGGATCATGACGGACGGGGGGACGCGTCCCCCTCACTCTTTTGGAAGGAGAGACATCTCCAATAAGTCCCCCCCACTTTTTCAATAATATAACATAGATTGTGAATTGACACTACATTTTAAAAGTCAAATTGCGCCCCAATATGGCACCATTTGCCATACAGACACCTTCCAATTTCCACTTTTTCAAAGGAGCGGGAGAAACCCCCTCTCCTTAGACCGCTCACCAGGACGGCGATTCGCAAATGGTGAAAATTCCCCCCTTTCTTGGAGATGGATCCACGCCCTTGGAAGTGTCCTAAGTGTCCTCAGCTGGGCCGCTGTTGATATATATATATATATATATATATATATATATATATATATATATATATATATATATATATATATATATATATATATATATATATATATATATATATATATATATATCTGGTTGTTCGTTTTGTTATTTTTGGACACATGAGTGGGTAGGGAGAGTTATCAATCGACATCCATAGGTAGGCGTTTTGAGTTCATCTTAAAGTAATTTTTCTTATTATTCAACACATAAACAGGTTACCTTTTGGACCTATAAAAATACCACACGAAGTTGATCTATTGCATGCTTGTTGAAGTACCAACAGAGTACTTTGTGATAATCCTCTCCATCAGAAGACCTTACAAGTTACAGGAATTGTGAGAAGAATGTCAAACAGGACATTGAGAAAGGAACCGTAGGGAGTCGGTCATAAAGTCATGACCGTGCCCTTATTTAGAGCTAAATTTCCGCTTAATTAACCTGTACTTCGCCGCAACATGAAATGAATGTATCTATTATCTAAAAAAGAAACAAAGTTAACAAAATGACTGAAAGGAGGTAGCTTTCGGTATAATTTGTACAAAGTTCACATTTTATTTACAAATAGTAATTTCTCTTTTCTTCAATAAAACACTATTGTTGTGACATAATTTGTTCTTAAGACTTTATGCTTACAACATTAACTCACAGTAACTTTTTATAAACAGTAACAAGTAGGAACATCTTTTGCACTTGGCAACTCTCTGAAACACAATTTGCATACCTCTTGTAGAAGCCAAACGCGTTTGACAAAAATACATTTATAACATTTTGGGTGAGCTAATTTGCGTGGTTTTACTCTAACATATACTTCTGATACTTATAGAAACCATTCCATTAAAACACTTGACCGTTGTAACATAGTTTACAGGTGACCGGTATGATGTTGTACTCTGAATGTAGAATAGCCGCGGGGGGATTGGGGATCCCATGCCCCTTATGTTATCCTATCAAATAATGTTTCGACTGGGTTCAACAATGGGGTGCCACGTCTAAATCCCTTATCCATCATGCTTCATGAGTTGTCAGGTATAACTGGCGGTAAATGAATCGTACTTAATTACATTTTTCGCTTGTCTCCCAACCCTGCCTTAACTTTTCTTTCAAACTGCTACATTGGTATCGATATCGTGCCCTCTGACAGAAGCTTGGGGGTCTATTCCCGAAAAATGTCGAAATTAGGAACATTTTCAAGCAATTCTTTGAACTTATTTGGTTCCCCCGACTCGCCGGCTAGTCTGTTCTGTTCAACGGCCGACAACTTGTCTGCGTACACTTTTGCAGGAAACATCTGTTCTACAGAGATTTAATAACATTGAAGCCAAATTGAGCGTAAGTAAGGCGACGCGAGCGTCTGATGAGCAGCCAGATCGTGATGTTTTTGTAACTATACTTCAAAAACAAAGTGATTTGCTCACATTGGTAGAAACATTCACGTATAAAGCGTGAAATGACTCTCTTATAGTTATACATGTCAATTGATCGATAGAAGGATAATAACTCTAAAACATTACGACCTTAAATTGTGCATGGAGAGGCAATCCGACTAAACGACATGTGTCAATTGGTTTACACAAGACAAGTCCCCCCCCCCCCCCGCAAGTATTGATAGTAAATGAAATGATAATTTGTTACGCTTGTGCTTCAGTCAAAATAAAAATCGATTCAACTAAAAAATTACAGGCAAGAAACGAAGCAATTTTGTTACATTAAATCACTGAAAAACAATTTAAGCTTACAAAAGAAGACAAAAGGTGGAACAGGTGACACTTTGAGCATATTTGAAAACAAATCCCACAAATCGTTCATGGAACTCCGTCATTGGAGGTAACATAACAAGTTATAAACCTAAATGATTTACTGGCAGCTATTCTTTTAAATATTTTTTTAGCTTGAGACGAGCTCGGTAATACTTCAGATGTGTTTTAATTATCTAAATGAGTAATTACATGAAACAAAAGAGGAAAAAGGGAAAAACCTGAGGCACTGTTCAATTGTCAAACTATAAAGAGATAACGTGTGTACTGTAGAATTTAATACTGGTTGCAGAAAACGTCGGGCTTTTTCGGAACTGCCTAGGTTGCCATATTGGCGTTTTAAACGCCAAAACACTCAGAATTTGAAGTTTTGGGGAGTGCGTTAGGCAGTTAGGTTTCATTTTTCTTTTGTGAACACTTAACAATTACCAACGGTAAACAGTATTTTGGCGTTATTTGTCAAGTTTTATATTTCCTACTTCAAGATGCATGCTACTTTGATGCCGCACTTTTCACAGAAAACAAATACAACTGAAAATAATTCTAAAAAATTCTCATCAGAAATGAACGGATGGCCACGGTCGGTTATCATAAAACGTGGTTATTTTTCAACCCGATCTTGATGTTTGCGCAATTCTTGTATGGATTGTGCATGTCAACAACTCTGCAGTTGACGTTTCCAACCATACTGAACACCAGATTTGGCCGGTTGCCTCACAGAAAAACTAGCAAACCTGGAACCTTCTCTCAGATATCTGGTAGTATGCTGCGAATATTATACAACGAAAACTTTCTATTATCTCATCACTACATGACGGCGAACCGTCATCACTCCACAAATGAATTTGTAATTGTTCGCGACTTTCTTTGAAAACATGAGACTTTTCTTGAACTATTTTTGACAATTTCTGTGCAAAATACTTTGGTGTGATTAACTCGTCGCCAAGAAGTTACTTTGCATGGAAGCCCCTACGGGTGCCTATGACGCAGAAAAAGGAACATTTTTGGAAAACATAAGTAGAAATCAGCCAATTTGTCGGAGCTTTTAACTCCTTTAAGTTCCCTATTCAGTTTCGTCTAAATCCCTCCAGCGTTGAAGAAGCCAGTGATGTACTACTGTGCTTGAAAATGGGGTACGTCACGGCTGGCTAAGTTGAAACGCAACGCCACAGGGAAGGTTACTGAGAGAGAAGTCGCGAATCGTTTAGACGAACAAAGAAATGATCCACTCACTAACGGACAAAAATATACTAAAATGTTTGTTTTTTCGACCAGTTACCGTGAAGAGGTCGAAACATCCTTGGTGTTGTCATTTCCTCGTATATGAGTTTGAGACAACGGAAATAACGTAATTAACAAAATCCGTCTGGTTTTTGTTCAAATTTAAGGACGCAGATCAAAGTAGGGTATTCTGGTGTGAATTGTGAACCATCCCTCTAAAGGCTGGAGACAAAGAAGGGTCTTCAAGGTAAATTTATTCGATGATTGGTGTTTTGATGTGTGGTAATAATGACTACAGATATAATTGATTGAAGTACAAGCACTTTCACCCCCAGGATATGACCTTATTTTAATACTACCTTTTAGAGACAAACTGAAACTTTGTACTCAGCCCTAATACCTCTTTCTATTTCTCGAGGGTTTCTTCAATCACAAAACAGACTTACCGTAAATTATAGGAACTATTTTTTACAAGCATTTACGATAAAATAACTTTGCCTTTAAGCTGCCAGAGAAATATAACTTTTCAAATTTCCTTAAAAATGTACTGTACAACTGTAAAAAATCGCTGTGTAAAAAAACCTTAAGGGATTCCTTGCAAGCCAAATCCCATGCGGGTGCTTGATCTACAATCCACGAAATAAATAATTATGAGTTGTTATTTTTCACTCTTCACAGTACAATAGTGCTATATGAAACAGTTAGAAGACAAATTCAGCTTCTTTCAAATGTTATTATTTCAGGCGCGGATCCAGAGTGGCGATTTTTCGGCTTCAGCCCCATCCCATCCCCCCACCCCGCCAGGCATCACCTTTTTGAGACGGTTCCAAAGCTACACTAAAAAGGTTGTGTATACTAATTTTGATTGCTAGATGCCAGGAAGTACCATTTAACAGTGTCTAATTTAAATTTTTCCCAGACCCCCCCCCCACCCCGCTCTCTTCGAGGCTTCGTTATTTGACGCTCATATCTTTGAATTTTGCCCTAAACGTATCAGCACCCAGTTCCCCCCCCCCTTTTTTTGTAAAATCCTGGATCCCCCCTTGATCTTTTGGCATCTGTTCAAATTGCTATGTCTTTATACTTAGAACTAAAAATTTAACAGACAGATGAAGACGCATCTTACGATAACTTCTGACGTGGTCAATTCGAATCCTGTACCGGTTTGCTTGTTCATTACGTCACGTGACATACAACCAAAACAGAAGTAAGAGAAAAGTCGCATTATTTGTTGATATCATACTTTGGAGAAGTATATCAAAGTGAAAATAACAACGAACCCTTCTTTGAAGATGTCATTTTCTAACAGAAACAAATTATCACCGTATCGAGTTTGCTGTTTGGGCCCACCGCTTACGTGGTTGAATGGTGCACAACGCCGAAACACGTCTTACCTCCGAAAACTATCTCAACTGTCTGGAGACAATTTTTTCACTTCGGTGAAAAATCTATAGATGAATATGACGATGAAACTACCGCCAACTCCGGGGGAAATTTTTCTCCCCCAGGGAAACACAGCAGAGATTTGGTTGGAGATCCGTTTGACATGTGATCAGATATAATGAGAGGAGACTTATGATGTAATTCAGATGACGTCACAGGAGGGCTTGGAATGGCGTGAACTATTGGCGAAGAAGCGGATACGGGAGGGGAGGCAGGGATAATGGTAGGATTAAAACTCTTTTCAACAGCATCTTTATCCCGACGTTCCCTGGCTCGTCTGTTTTGGAACCAAATTTTTACCTGTTGGTGAAGCAAATGAAATCAAGTTGGTACAAAATCAATATACGACCATCCTTAAAAGTTTTGGAAACACTGCGATAGGATGAGAATCGCAAATGTTTTAATTCATGTCAACTTTTATGAGACGTGAAATCTCATGCCGTACCTCTCAGTATGGTAGTAACTTCGGGTTTTCGCGCACAGTGCACGAGATCCTGTAGGACTTTTCTTTAAAAGCGATGTAGAGCAATTGGTTAGTCCTTTGAGTTTGGAAAAATTCCTATTCGTTGTTAATGTAACCTCAGAGTTGTAAAGATATGTCTGCGCAAAAGCTTTCATATTGTAAGTTTTAGAAGGGAACCCCAGATGAAGCCCTACTCAAGCCCTACGGTTTACCTCTTTTGTACAGAGACACAGCAAGTGCAGAGTGCCGTTATTTCCATCCGTCTGTTACACATTCATGAATGGTAATCTGCATTTTTAGGGGAATATCATAACATCTATCCCAAGAGACAGACAAAAAAGTCACAGGTCTGCAACGGGGGAGATTCAAAGGGGTCGGATTAACCCCTCCCCCTATGACTCTCCCCTCCCAGGGCTGTATCGTATTCCAGCTAACCCAAGCTCGAGCCAATTCTGATTCCAGTGGCCACACTTCCGGCCAGTTCCGAGCTCAGGACTCTTCGATTCCGAGCCAGTTTCGATTACAATATCCCAAATTCGGGGCCCATTCCGAGTCCGGCGATTTGACAATCTAGCGTATCATACAGATGCTTTTTATAATATTTTTCAAGCGCTTTTGATTGAAAACGTCATTTTTTAGAAGTCACTTTCATAGTCTGTGCTACCCTGACATTGAGTTGTCTGCATGCGACCATTCATGTATTGAACTGTATACTCATAAGAATGTAGCCCTAAATAAAATTTATTTCTGTGGACTCGGCTGGAATCGGCTCCGAGTCCAGCTGCAACCAGTTCCGGGCCAATTTCGAATCCGGGACCTTCCATTCCGGGTTAATTCCGAGTCCATTAAAAAACTGACTCTATTCCGGAACGGAGTCCAAATCTGGACTCAGGCGTTACAGCCCTGCCCCCTCCTCAATGAATTTTTCGGCACAGGCCAACACTTGTACATAAGTTTACTTTAAAATTTGCAAACATTTGTACAGTTATTACCTAAACATCCGTAATTATACACAAATTCTCAATGCAACACCCAGACCAGACTCTTACACCTGGACGGCGTTCACAAACATAAAATTATTCAATTGTTATAAATTCTACTCCTAGTTCCGTTTGCATGGAAAAGGGACCCTCCTTATAAAGCTTGGTTTCCAAGCTTGATCCAAATATTTTTAAGCTCACCCATACAGCAAACATGCCCAATTCTAGGAGAGCAACGGATGTAATATTACTTGTTATTTTGATAATTTACATTTAACGCTGGACCACATGAAAAATTGAAAAATGATAAAATTATGACCAGAAAATTTATCAAAACTTGACATTATTAAGATTTTTACTAGAAAGAAAATTTAAATTTAAACAAGTTTTTTTTTTATTATCATTATGTTAATTTTTTAATCCTTACGATTAGTTTGATGCAATTTTATTTTTTCCACAAATCTGAGAGAAATGAACATTCTTGGCACTTAAACAAGTGACTACAGAAGTTCCTTTTCTAATTTCCTCGATTTTCAGATTCCCTAGGTACTTTTGATATCAACTTGTATTGCTAGTCATTGTAATAATTACAACTCCCCAATCAAACGTCGACAAACTATGAGTAGCGATTTACGGAGCTGAAAGTTTGTCATATTAGGAAAACGATTCCACACTGAGGAAAGCTCATTCGCGAGACCTCGGTCGATACTAGTCCCGCTGGGAGAGCGTACTTTACAATTAATTAAACGCGGCATTACCACAGCATGAGGGTCAATTTGATGTTATCGCGAACATTATCGGCGTCGACGGGTAACAAGTAATTAATTGATCTTACCTAACACCGTAGGGTGAAAACAGTAATACAAGTTAATTATTGGATCAAGGGATGTTTTTTAGTAAAGTGGACATCATTGGAGGAGATGTTAACATTTGTAAATGAATGACGTAAAAACAAATGTGAAAAGGACGGATGGTGGATTCTGGACAGAGGTAAAGCACAGTTACTAGGCCTATGCACTCAAGTTGAGGGGACCTACTTTATATAAAAAAATGTTTAGTTAAAATATAGATGAAACATGGCAACCTTTAAAAGCCGAAAGATCAAAATCTTTTCCAATTATTGAAGTAATTGAGGAATTTCTTTGGGCAAGAATATATTCATTCTGTAATAATCAAATGCTACTGCAATTTACTTTTGTTTGCATGTTAATCCTAGCAGCTTTGAGTACAGTTAATTTGTCATCAAGGGAACTCGCAATATTTTAAGCACAAAATATTAAAAAAAAAACAAGTAGAGTTTTTAAAAAAAGAAACAAATAGAGTAAGCAACTTATAGTAACAGCCTGCTGGAATGGCTTCACAGGGGACCACTAATGCTGTTATCAACAAGCATTTAAGATCAGAGCATGACATGGTATCGGAACAATTAAGTGACTACTAACATTCCTGTTATTAAAATTAACCAATTTCATTCCCTTTATCCATAGTTTTTTCATTTTCCACGTTGCTATATTTTCCAGAGGAAACTTGTAAGTTGCATACATTACCAGTCAGTCTACATTTATATGTTAATTTCAAGACTAACCATTTAAGGAGTTTTCATTTGTATGACTAACCAACTTCTTCACTAATGAAGTTGTAAAATAAGTCAACAAAGTGCCGATGTACAGTATGTTTTTGATGGACATTAATGAAAGCCCCCAGAACATCATGTGAGGAAACACCTGTTAATGATAGTGATTGTAGGTATATGGAGTCATTTAAGAGGTGAGAGACGAAGAGTTCAAGAGTAAGACAGTTCTGGGGTAGGGAGGAGAAGAAAAAAGGGAGTCATTAATAATTAATGACCTTTGTAGTGTTTTTTAATATTCATTTTATATTTGTATATTTGCATATTTGTATATTTTATTTGCATATTTGTATATTTTATTTGCATATTTGTATATTTTATTTTATGTACGCGCTAAGCCTGCTGAATAAACATTTCCCCTTTGAGTTTTCAAAGCAACATAGTGCTTTACAGACAAAGTTAATTATTTCGCGTCACAACATGTAATATGTTACTTTCAATGAAAGAATGAAATCGGCTGGAAGTTACACATATTACTTGGAAATGCTCTTTAAGAGTGAAAATAGTTTCTTTATATTTCAAACCATCCATCCTTTTTTGAAACAACTTCATTCCTTTTCATATTCTACATAGATATCATGTATGTACGAAATGAAAACACCAGAAAGATTTCCAAGCACCTTCCAGCACTTTACTTGGAATAATTTAATTTGTAGATATTCCTAATTTTTCATACCCATAGGCCGATTGATTTAAGACTGTGGTAGCATTGCATACCGACTGCCCATGTCAAAATAATTAAATGATTCACATTAATTGATGTTTTGAAATTGACACATGCATGAGAATATTTCTTGAATAGAGAAGAGTTTACTCTTTTTAACGTAAAGAATGCATTGTCTTTTTCTTTCATGTTCTCGTTGTATAGTGTACAGACAAGTTCGATTAATCTAAAGGACCATAAAAAATAATGTTTGATTTTTTACGTCATGCTTATAAAATATTTTACTTTATTTCTGTGCATTTGTTTGAAAATAAGTAAAGAATTACTGTGTAAATTTTTTTCTCATTTGTAAGTGAAAATTATACTCTTCTATTAAAATTTCATTTAACATCGTTATTTAAAGTTCTCAAAGACATCCCAAAGTTTGAAGAACGAACAATTCCAGTTTGGTGTCTGACTTATCTTAAGAAATTCCTGTCTAACTAACTTTAAACTTCGATTGTTTAAATTTTCTATACACACAATGCAATTAAATATCGAATAGTTTCATTTAGGCATTCCAATAACCTGTAACTCTTTGATTTCAAGGCCAAAATCTCTGAACACTTTACACCAAAAGCAGAATCTCTTTTGAGTAAAATTACACCTATGTAAACTAGCATAAAACTACAACTTCTCTTCAAAGACATTACCATCCTATCTAGAAACAAAGTGAATAATAAACGAAATATTTACCCTGTTTTCCGATAAATTTAAGGCCGTGGAAAGTTCGGCAACGTCGTAGCTGCTCAAATAGTGCGTGCAACGGAATTTTTGTTCTAACGTAGCCACTTGAGCCGGTGAAAAAGGAACTCGCGGATTACGGCCAAGCTTCCGTTTTTTCGTAGCGTCTTTCCTCTTGGTCCCTGCAGGGAGTAAAGAAAGACATCACTTGATTTTTAAAGCCAAGAAAAATATTTTGATAAAAAGAGAAAATTGTAAGCTCCACTTAAACATACTGTCCGTTGGAATATTGTTTTGTTTACTGTTAGGATGTGAGATATTTCATAGCAGATATTTATCATCACCTCAGCCGAATTGTGAAATGAAAGCAAATAACAACTAAAACAAAAAGTTTCAGTAAAGAAAGGGTAACAAAAATTTAATTACTTAAATACCCTTTCGTAAAAGACGCGAGGGTATTTGCTCCACCTGGAGACTGCTTTATCATCCCTAACTATGCTGGCAGTATTTGGCTGACTCTCTTTGGTTCTTTGAAACTAAGAAAACCACAACTCCATAAATTTGCAATAAACGTTCATTTTTCGGATAAATTCAGAAACATACAAAGTTTTATTTAAATATCTTTTTTGTTTCCAAAAATGTTTCTTTCCACGTTTGAGTTACATGCAACAAGAAACTTCCAAAATGCAATCCGTCACTAAATTTTAGTTGGTTTGGATCGGTTATCAAACATTACGGATAAGCAATTTACCTTATGGATAAAACTGTTTTGATTTCACACTTAATTATAGCAGGTCAAAACCGTCATCATGCATTCAAATTCACAAAACGTAAATGCTTATTTATTTTTAAGATGCCGCAAATTTGTAAATTTGTTCTCAGACAGTATGGTTTGAATTGAAAATTAATTGTGCTGGAATAAAGGTTAACATAAATTAGAAAATCAATTAACACCAGAGTTTTTCTTACACTTTTCGCTATGTTTCTTTTATTAAGAATTAATTTAGGGCTTATTTTTAATCTTACAACAATGGAAATTCGTTTACATTTATTTGATTAACCAAGTATGTTGTATGTTATTTTTCATTCTAAGAGTTGGTTAAACGAAGAATAAAACATTCCTTTTAAGGAAATTAAAACAACCGCAAAGTATCAATGACACCATTGCTTCTCTGAATTCGGAGATATGGCGGTTAAAACTCATGTATTGTTTATCTTTATTTGGGTTTTTTCACTATAATTACACTTAAGTTTCAATATGTGACTTACTAGTAACTATTCTGAACTTAAAACACACTAAGCATTAACTAGACTTGTATATACAGGCGCTCAATAATAATTTAAGGAAAAGGAAAGGAAGATAAACTGATGTTGGAATAATTGTGGAATATTAATTAAATCGAAAATCTTAAAAATTACAAAGTATATAACATTGCATCATTTTCATTCTAGAAAGCATGAGATCAAGTAAAATATATTTGGTCCTGGGCTGATATTCACCATATGACCATCATCCCATAAAACTTGAAATAATAGTCCTTGTTATTTTCATGTAAGTCAAATGACAAATGGGACCAAAGCGTGGTGTTGTTAAATATCAAGAATGATTTATCCACAACACCGTCTTTAATTATAAACAAAATTGATTCATAAATGACTTTTGTTTAATACGAGTAATCAAAATTTAGTGAAAAAACAAAACATTTTTTTAAATATGTTCTTGACATATTGTTAAGGTTCTAAGTGTTCGAGACAAAAGTTGAGAGTCTTTTTTTGAAAAATGAACACTGTTACAAATTTATGATTTTTGTAACAATTCTAAAAACTTTGCAATCCAAAAACGTACAAAAATACCATTTTTAGAATTTCTTTCACTCATTAAAAAGTCATTTGGATTTCAGTCTCCAGGTTGCCTAGCAATGTTATATGTAATACTTAATACTTAAGCTGTCACTTACAATTACAAGCCTATACAGATACACAAGAAAGGTGCATGAAGAGTTATGTTTGTACAGGAAAAAACCTTTCACATTTCGTAAAACATTTGAAAGATGCGAAATATTACATACTTTGCTGCAGAAAGAAAAAAGCACACAAGATTAAAATGTTAACATGTTTGTCCAAACTTTACTACAAAACAATATACATGGGAATGAACTCACGTGGAAGTCTTGGCGGCTTATACCTTGTGCACTGCAACCAGGAGAATCGCGCCAAAGGGTTGTCAGCCTCCACGGCAGGTTTGTTGGGCTTTTCGTTCAAACTGGATTTGTTTTCTGTTTCGGTTAAACTTTCGGAAAGGTGGCTATGGTCGCTGGAGTCAAACTCTTTGGCATCTTGGAGGAGACAGTGATCATCGTCTTCTTCTTCATCTTTCTCTAACCTTCTGGTTCCTAAAATTCCATCTATGGAGAAATCCACCACTTTCGGTGATCTGTGGGTGAGTTGAGGAGAAACTGCACTTGGCTTTCTTAAGGAGAGTTTGGAATTGTGTTCTGACGATAACCGAGCGAAAGCGGAACTTTGAGTAAATCCGTGGATCGACGCCGGTCCGGTTGCCCCCGGTACGTAGGCGCTCGGAAAATAAGGGGGAATGCGTAACCCCACCAGAGGGAAGTTAGGTGACGTCGACATCTGCTGGGGTGGAATAAATCCCATGTAAGGTAAGGCTGCCGTAAAGTGATATGAAGAACTGAGAAGAGCCATGATACACAGACTTCTAGAATAAATTGCCACGATGCAGAAACTTCTTATCTTATATATTTTCAAAGTCAAAGAAACGCTTAAATCTTAGGAGCTGAACTTATCCACTCAATCTTTCGACTTCATTATTTGTCTCTGAACAGTAACCAGCATCATAAAGAAAAGTAGATTCAAATCAAAAAGAGGAGAAGCAAGGAAACCGAAGGCTTCTATCGGCGGTTAGAGTTAGTCAATTTCGTCCAAAAGATTGAGCCCGATTTTAACGAATGGAACACAGCAATTGTATGGTCGCTTATGATGTTTTCATTCAGATCTCTGGTGTATATAAACGAACTTGAGAAGAACCCTGGTGTGGGCTGCTATTTGTTAACATATAATTCTAGTCTCGGTTCGGATTAGTAAACAGGAGAACGCTCCACTAACTAGCATTGTTACAACTCTGCTTTTCACACACCAGCAGGCGTCTGTGTGGTCAGTGCGCATGAGCACCCTGATAAGATATCGGCCACCTTTAGGATCAGAAACGTCCTAATGACGTCACAATAGTAAAGTCAACCAATGGCAATCACGAAATGCGACTTTCCACTACACACAAACTTTTGAATGGGTTGTAATCTCATAGCGTGTGTTTATATACAAGTATCAAAGTTGCCTGGGAAGTTGAGATTTTACCAATTAAAACACGGAGGTTTTGACTGAACTAGTAAGTAATGATAGTTACTTGTTAAAGGAAGACGAAAAAGCATTTGGAATTAACTGTCATAAATTGTCCGGTTGTGGCTTAGCAAGTCTCCTTCAAGTGGTCCCATTAGTTGATGAAACCGACAAGCACAATTTGTATTTATTCATAAGTTAAAATTTGAAAGAACCAGGTCGATATTGAATTTTTCACAGGTTATAATCACCCACCCCAATTCTTCCTATCGAACCTCAGTCATCAAAAGCACTGAATGTTTTTCTTTTAATATTGCAATGAGTAACTTTATCAAAAACGACTCAAAGCTCATCGCAACAAAGAAATATGTCTTTGCCAGTCATTATGGTTATTAGAAAGAAAAGGTGTTAATTCTTGTAGAGGTTTTGAGGTTGTTTTTTTATAAAACCGAAATGAAGTCAGAAATACTCAGGTAACGACATTTCACTGGAAACAGACGACTTGCAATTCATAAGCGTAGGAAGTTGTTCTCGCGGGGGGGGGGGTGAACGTTGTTTCGGACCGCCGTCCTGGAGAAGGTGTGTAAGAGGAAGGAAACCCCCCTTCGGAAATTTTATGAATATTTGAGGGTCCTTATATGCAATTTGGTGCCATATATTGGGCAAATTAAAGGGAAATTACTGCAAATTTTTGACATTTTTCACAGAGAGAACAAAATAAAAGGTTTTTGTACTTGAATGGAGGGTGCGAAAGCATACTTCTACCCCACCACATTTTTACTGGGGACTTTACCCCCATGCCTCCTTCCCGCCCCGCTTCCTACGACTGTGTTGCAATTGCTAACATAAATAAGATGTAGTGGCGAATGCAGATAGCGATGGGGAGGGGGGCGAAACTCATAGACAGACTCTCAGCGCTCTGCGCCACCATGAGTTTGCGCGGAGCGCAAGAAAATTTTGACCCATGCAAAATGACTCCCGGCGCTGGAAATGGCACTTTCCAGGCCTATTTACCGCATATAGATAGGGGAAACACTAGCAATATTGTAAAAATGAACATTAAAAATACCAAAAATATGCTCAAGGGGGTCAGCCGCCCCCTTCGCCCCCCCCCCCTTGGCTACGCGCCTGCATGGAATAGATGTCAAAAGGTAGAGAAGCCTATTATGATTCATAGTAAAGGGAAATACGGAGTTTTTGGAACAGAAACTTGTTTACATCGTTAAAACCATGACATGTAATCCACAATTAGGCAGCATGGTAGCTTTATTTACAAGAAATAAAATTTTCACAGAAAGAAACTTAATTTGTAGCTCATGAATAATTTTTAGGCCGAAATTTTCAAAATTTCAAGTGGTGCTCTTGTAACACTTACTATTTGGGGGTGGGGGGGGGTTATTGCTTGAGTTAACTGGTGAGACTGAATGGTTTAATAGTGTCTATACCTACTTCCTTTGTATAAAGTGTTGGTGCATTGTAAACTTAATATTTCCCTTTTAGGGATAATTAATTAATTATGTTTGGAAAGAGGAGTAGAAAATTAATGTAAAATATATAATATTTTATCATTAAAAAAGTTAAGTTAAAACATTTTAAATATATTTCTTTCGTATATTTGCACACCTAAGATTGTAGAAAATATCTTTGAACCATTCTGTTTATGTATTGGGAGGTTTATTAAGAGGTACGGTAATTATTATACCAATTTCTAATTGAATTCCTGGGAAACTTGAAAAGGTCATCCCCCTGAAAAAGTATAACAAACAAGATTTTTTGAATAAATCAAATGTTAAACTGAAACTGCACTATGTTAATTACCACACCCTATATCATTAGGCTATCCACTTATGGTTTCATTTAACCATGTGACAATATCTTTCTGTTATTAAAGTTTCTACATGGAAACTCATGTGTGTATCTAAAACTCAAAATATCTATGTTGTCAAAAACATGAAACATTCTCTTTGGGGAAATACTTGGAAGATATTTGAAGCATTTAGCTGACGTTTTAAATGAGAAATTGGGGTAATCGCTTACAATTTAAAGACAATGGAATAAGACAAATTTGCGTCTTTAAGGCCAAAATGAAAAATGAACTACGGTACCATTTGTTCATTCTTGTAGACATTCTTTTAGACGAGCGAATCTTGAGATCTTTGCATTTAGTTGGTGAAAAGTAAACAATTAAAGTCCGCTGACCGCAGCGAAAGTAAAAACAAAGTTATAAGAAAAATTCTTACGAAAAAGTAGGAACATAAGTTTGGAATTTTTCATGAACGGGAGACTACAGTCATGATGAAATGGACAAATTACGGTGCACTACATTTGCTCCATCTCACATTCAACTTAATTCTGAAACAAGAATTAGTTGACTTAGAATGGAAAAAATCAATGCGACTTTTAAGAAAACCAAGATTAGGGTTTTCATCAGTGATTTAATATGACAATAGTCCAATTGTCTTCTGCTCGTCTATTCTTAGAATTCCTCTTACCTTTTGAAGAACGGTCGAGTGCACAAAATCAATCACTCGAACTAAGATTAATTATTCCTTACAAGTGATTTTTATGTGTTTCTAAATTTTTTGGTCAATTGCTCTTAAAACTTTCAAACCCAAAAATGACAAATCACAAAGCAGCCGCTTCATATTGAGCTGGTGTCGTAAAATACAAAGCACAAAATAGACACCAACTCTAAAAGATGAACAGAAGCAATAGTCTGTATATAAACTACTCCAGCGAAATCTTTATCAATTCTAGTCGGCGGAGTTTCCTATAAGCTACTCAAATCGCAAATCTTCTCCCCGAATTGCCGGTAAGGTGCTAAATGACGACATTGTTCTTAACTCCCGCCAAGTGCGACTTCCCCTGAGATGGGTTTCAGTTACACGAAGCTATACCCCCGTGGCAAATGCTAAACACTAATCAAAGATCACAACATCTTACTAGTTTGTATCCACGAAGGCCCCTTCCCTTATTCGAACATTGTCTTCGTTGATTAAAACCCCGCTAGAATCGTCATCCTAATGACCAGTTTTGGATATAAATCTCTGATGTGGGGTTTGTTTTTCAATTACGTTGATGAAGTGCCAACAAATATATTGAAAAAGGTGTCTGACTGCTGAGAATATCGGAAAATGAGAATTTCTCATTCAAAGACGAGCATGATAAAGGCGGTATGGAAAAGCTGAGATTTTAAGCCGAGACGCCGCACACGCGGTGTGATTAGGCTGTTTGCAAAGCACGGCAAATCGACCATTCGATCGTACGCATTGCCATGATTGGAAACTTTTATTACACATGTCAATCAAAGCATTTTTGCCTTTGTTTCAACGGAATTCACTCTATGATCATAGCTTTTAAATATCGCTTGTAAGTTTGATTAAGTCCTGTGCAACTTGTTAAAAAAATGAACGCCAGATAATCAGAGATATATGTATCACATATATTTTTCTTGTCAGAGATATAAGAGAGAGAGAACTTGATAAAAAGGGATAAGAAAAGAACACTGAAAATTGCGGTAAATCCTGGCATGGCTAGGTTGACAGAAAAATGCGATAATGGCATAGGTGGAAGATGTACTGAACTGAGTAATAAAAACTCAGGAATAAACAATGGTGTTCGTTTATACTGTTTCACATTCTTATTTGAATTTTAACACCTGCGTGAAAGAAGATCCGAAAAATGTGTAATGAAAAACCATTTGACCTATTCGATTGTTGAAGGAGAGTTACTTTCTTAATACTTCTGATCTTAAAAACAACATTCTGTGTATGTTAAGTATTGTCAGTTCTTAAAAGATGACAGAGAGGATTGAAGCGATTCCCTGACGAAGGCAATCTTCAGTTTTCAACGTCAGATTCCTAGCAAAGAGTTCAAACATGCATGGGCCAATTGATGTACAGGCTATTTGAAGTGTATCAATAAATGAGATAATTGGAATTTCAGATTAATTCTAAATCATTGTAACTGCTAAAAGATTTGTCAAAATTGTAACGTGTATGTAGAATACTATAAGAAAATCTAATCAGATGACTTATTGAAATTAACTTAAACCGATCGAGTGGAGATGTTGAGTTTTATTTGATAATAATTTTTAAACAAGAGTTCAAAGCATTTGGAAATTGTTTCGCTTGCGGTAAATAGAATGAGCTGATTAGTTGGTTATCAATATTATGTCTTTAAAATGGCATAGGTCGTAGCGAGAATGAAAATTATAACGCATGTGTGATAAAAGTTAACTCCGTGTTAATCCCGTGAAATATAGTTGAAGATTTCAAGCAATTTTAAAAACCTTCGTTTAATGAGGAACTAGGCAATATTTACTTTAATCTACTTAGTTTGATCCATTACACAGGAAGCTATATATCGCATCTTTCCGCACTTTGTTTATGTCCTCTGATTCAATACACTGAACGTTGTTTACTTCAAAATGTCTCATTTGATAAACTCAATAGAATCTTCAGCCACTTGCCTGCCTCAAACAAATAAAAAATGTGTTGGCCGCCCACGTGAGACAAAGTTATGTATGAAACAAAAAGACGTTAAACACAAAATCGGTTTGACTAATTACTTTACCAGGTATTTGTAAAAGAGTGAAAAGTCAGCACGGTAACTTCTTGGTTGGCATTAGTATTGTTTTCTTCCAGCATATCAATATGCCAATGACCATATCTTAAACATTCTGAGACGGCTCTGCAGGCTGAACGGAAACTGACGTTGTCAGACAATAAGCAGCCAATATGTAAATTAATTGGAATATACCCAGTGCGTCATTGAAAGTCATAACAGTATGCACCTTTGCCGATCATTCTCATTAGTGATATGAATATGGTAATTGATTGCAGCCGTGACAGCCGTTTCAAGTTCGTGTATGAATTTTAACCACCCGAAGTGATTTACTGTTTAATTGCCGCGAGCGGGTCAGTTCTAGCACAATTAACGAGATGAATGGGGGTTTTGTAATTTTCAAATGGCTGTGTTGTACTTTTTCATCCAGATACCCCAACAATCTGCTATAAATTTGTATATTTACAGCACTAATGGGCGGTTAAGTTCAGCTTTCCCTTGTCTGCGTATTCTCAAAACACTTTTTACTCGTTTTGTCGAACGATTTTGGGCTTCAATGTTCTTCAAGCAGACTGAGTTGGAATGTAACAATTATTTCTCCCACTTCGAAAGCGGTCTTTAGCAGATTAAGTGAAATAGCAAAACTGCTTTTAACAAAATGGGGTGTTGGACAGGCAATAATGAATGTTTCAAAAATATGTCCTGTCCACCTCTCACAGAGTGTTGAGGATGAACAGGCGTTCTTTTACCAAATATTGGAGAGGACGATTAAAGGTGAAAAGACGTTATAGGGAATCGACAGTGTTCAGTGTCTTAGGGGCCTCGGAGGGCCGAAGTTAGGTTTACTGCTATTCTTAAATCCTTCTGTCCGTAAGTATAGAGGGGGAGACTGAAGGGAGATCAACGTGACCCATAGCAACCGACACCGAAACGAGGTGACTTCTGAACAACCATTCAACTGAGTTGTAATGATAAATTCAAAGAAGGCCTATAACTCGTTTAGTTTACTACATTTGATTAAAACATCATGACACGAAGTAGGACATCGTTGTAGGAATTGCATGTTAACGATGGCAAAAACATATACCGTAACTGACGTTCGGGTCCTTTACAGACATAGGCGTATGAGGTGGGTTCCAGGAGGCAAACTGTTGCTACCGCCCCCCCCCCTCCCCGTGCAAAATATTGTCAATTTCAGCTGAGGACACAGAAATGCCCTTTTCAGGGGAAATTCATGTCAGAGAGGTTGCTAGAACCCCATTTATACCAGGGAATTTAGTCGTGGTCATTCATTGCAAGGATGGGGACATGTAGAGGGGGAGGAGGGGGGAGGTTAACGTAATCTTCCTCGGAGTCTACTTTATCCATCACTTCAAGTTAGCTGCCTTCACAAGCTCTACCGCCCCTTCAGTGGTTTTTGGTTCTACCGCTTGCGGACGTTGTTATTTTTGTAGCATTTAGCTGAAAGAAAAATTTGTACGTTCAGCGGGCTAGTTTAGAAAAGTTGTAGAGCCATATGTAGGAATTACAAAAAAGATACAAGGTGTACTGGTGTAAAACGGTCCATTAAGATAAACCATTATGACGTCACTTATTACATAGCAAAAATATATTTTGGGATGTCGTATTAATGCATGACAGAATTCTTACATGTCATTTCGTGCGTGTGTCCCAACTCTTTCAACCATGTGGTATCTACTAGGCACAATAATTATTGGGTGACGATTTGACTTTTCAGCATTGCCCACTAATTAGTATGATTCATGTTATATAAGGATCATCCGTGATTTATATACGTGCCTATTCACGCGACCTAAATACCATGCGACTTATCAAATACCGTTTTGATAGAGGTATGTGTATTAAAAAGTGGGTTTGTGTCTAAGTTTGATTTTGATGTAAAAAAGGGGTTCTTAATCTCAGTATTCGGGTGAAAGTTGCATCCGGTTTCTACTTGGGGTTCTCGAGCTGTTATCAGATGAAGTCAGTATTACATTTTCAAACCAAAGTGAACTTGAAGCAGGCACATGGTATCACTAACATTGATCGCGGTACTTTTTTAGTTTTCTTTAAAAGTTACAACCAATCCCCCACCTCCCATAAATGTAAATGCATGAAAGGCATATAGGGACATTTACAAAATTTACATTCCCCGGCATGGGAAACTCATATCTCAATTCATATTTCAGACCAAAACAATTGACTGAAAAACAAAGAAAACGAACCATTGCTCATCAACGTAGGGAGATGACGTCCCTCCTGCTTGCTTCAAGTTCACTTAAAAAACAAAGTGTAACTTCATCTGTTGATGTCTCGAGAACTGCAAATAGAAACTGAATGGAAATTATACCAGAAAAATTAGATTGAAAAATTTCTTGGTACTTTCTTTAAGATAGTACAAGGCATAGTGTATATGAAGGGACTAATGGTAACACTAGTGCCTCTCTGTCTGTGGTCGTAAAACCACATGCAACACGTTGGCCTTACGCTCGGCACGTGGACCGATGGGAAGGGGGTTACTTGCCATTGAAGGAAGAATTGGTACATTGTAGTAAAATTTACCGCCCACTTAGGCAATTGCTAGCTCCTTGAACAAGTTAAGAGCCTTAGGCATTGTCTTATCCCAAGGTGAGTTACAACAACTCCCCCTTTTACATTAAAATAAATAAGCCATGAAAATGATATCGGGAAGAAGAACGGCTTATCAAGGGTATGATTCCGCACTTCTTGGTAAAACCATGGTAAAACTTATAAGTTTAGAGTAGAGAGACAAGGGTTTTCTATTTTAGTTGAGAACGCAAGCTGAACTGATTTGATACGAACGGAGTCTTTCAGAGACGAAGGTGATTGCTTCATTACCTCTCTTAATTTCTCCGTGAAGTTAAGAGAAGGCACGCGCAATCCACATGGAGACACTCAACCACAAAAGTCTTGCAAAAGGAAAAGATAATAGCCTTCCACTCGATGGATAAGAAGAAACAAAGTTTTGTTAAGTAACAGCAACTGGTTCTTTACCATACAGAGGAAAAATCAAATTGTAATGGTCTCTCTGTGTTTTAAATGACAGTTCTCTGATTAGAACATGCCGATAGCCTTCCTGTGTATAACACATGTATTGCGAATCAGGAAAACAGGCGGATGTAACAAGTCCATTTTTAAAAGAGTTACTTAAGTTGTAAATTTCACCCGGAAACAGGAAACATTGAATGCAAATGGTTGTTAAGCACATTTTTTCACTAAAGGGTGCATTAAGGTATATACTTCTCCACAAGCTAAGCTACAGGTTTGCACAGGATATGCCGCATACTTTAATAGTTTCTTTGTATTACGTTCGTCATCAGTATGGTTTTTGTTTCTTCTGCAAAATAGATGAACCATGCTGAATTTGACTTGAAAAATCCTCCGTCAAGAGATATCCGTCCGGAAAATATTATTATTTACAGTTTGAAAGTAAAAGGAAAATGCAGTCCCCCTCCCCTCCCCTCCCCCATGTGAATAAGTGTTCCCCGTCATCCCAATGCAGGAATGGAGTCCTATCAATCATGTGACAATATTTTTGTTACTTATTTGTTAAATTCATGCAGGACAACTCCTTGGTTTACCTTCAGTGTTTCATGTTTTACACAGAAACATAATGCTTGTGAGCGAAATAGAGATTTGTAAGATTTAGCAGTTTTTTGAAAATAAAATTGGGGCGAATACTTTCTCCCTTTAAGCTTCATTTCCGTGACCCTCTTATTTGAATTGAACATCACATATTGGGATTTCCTTAAGTTAGTTTTGAAGACCATCTTTTGCTAAAGGTATGTGGGTGTGGCATGTATCCAAAACAGGTTTAACTTAACAGAGATAGCTTAAGATTCCCTGATGAAAAATCTGTTGGAATTTATATTTCAATATCTTTCACCGTTCTCAAGCTGTACAGCACCTCTTCAAAGTTTGACAATTTTTGAGTCTAATCAGCTTTGCAAGAATCACGACGTGGAGTGTTACACTGTGTGTGTGTGTTTTTTTTTTGTTAATTATTCATAAATTATTTGCTAATTATTTACCAGCTAGTTTGTAGTTTGTTGTATAATATGGATATTTTTCAACTAGTCAACAGCTACTTCCAAAATAAGCCCCTCGGGGCATACTAACTGTCCTTGGAATGAACGCTATACAAACACAGGATATCATAGGCCTATCTCATGAGTCCTTCTTTCTATATCACAAATTTGAATATGTAGTTATGTTTATTCATGCTGTAAGTGCAAAAAACAGTAATTGTCTTGAAACTGGTAATATTTGATGGATTTAATGGAAACTGTGGCCATTTTTTAACGGTTTTGATGTTTTTTACATAACATAGGTAGGCATGGCATTTACAAATCCACAGACCTTTATAAGAACACTGTTGTGCTTCTTTCAAAGAAATTTTGAGAAGACCTCGACCTCTAAATTTGGGGGTTTTACCCCACCCCACCTTATCCCTGAAGCCACCTCTCTAAATTTTGAAAGCTGCCTAGCCATCTGTTTGGACAGTCAGACAGACAGTCAGTCCTTCAGACTCCATGTATTTTCCAAACAATTTAACCACTGTTACTTTAGGTTGCAGTTATGACGTAATGTGGTCAAAATTAACTAGACAAAAGTATCCAAAGTGTAACTTGTTTCAAAATCAAAGCAACTCCAGCAGATCAATAAGGGGTATATTTAGCAGAAAGTGGGTACATTCGAGACGAAAAATAGCAAGTTGATATGATAAGAATCTCTCGAAGTATGCCGGAATACTACAAATGGGCTGTGAAAGAAAGTATCCGGCACCTAAAATTAAAGAAAACGTTTGGAAATCGAGAGCGGCAGAAATAGGCTCCGGCATTTATAATGACATGGTAATTAGATAATACACCGCGAGTCGGACAGTCTAGAGACAGGGAAGACGATACTAATAATAGGGAGGGGCATTTAATAGGTAGCCTTTGATGAAAGTCGCGGGGCAATTCTCGGAGAATAATCTTTCAAAGCTCTCTATAACAAGATGAAATGTTTCAAAAGGGGTTAAAAGAGAAGCTCTAACGGGATGCTAATGGATCTGAAAAGAGCAACGGAGCACTCGTGAATAAATGACAAATGAAAGGGAGGGACCTGGTTGAATGGAACCGTAATGACTTGAAAAGAGATGGCATCAAAAGCCCCCGGCGGATAATTGGGGCACCTTACAAGTATAACAATAGAAAAGATAGCGACGAAGTGGCATCCCGCAGACTGGCTGACTATGTAGGCATTGTTGCGATGAAGGAAGCGTAAAATCATGACACCATAGGCCCTATTTATGACCATATCTGACCACTATAGCGAAACAATTTTACTTGTGCAATCAGATTAAACCCCGAGCGGTACAATTTGGAGTGAGTCTTTCTTCAGAGGCCGCTTTTCTTTTTGAGGAGCACGCTAAATGACAAAAATCTTTATCGAATCCACCATTAAATGCCAACTTGGCAATTAGGCCCGTCGAAGGCTGTAATTCCGGCTATGTTTGATTTCTTGTAGGCAATGTGGCCTATTGAGCTGTGCTGACCAGGGCCATAGAGACTTGATCAGGAATAAAGCTCGTCAATTGATCAACATCACTCGTCATTAATGATCTTCTTGAGGAACAAAAAGGGGTAATCATCATTATCTGCTTAAGTGATTCTTCGGAGAGGTACCTTTGATCTGTCCTGCATCCTCCAAGCATTCAATACAACCTCAGTTACAGGCTTCGATCAATGATATATTTAAGTGGCCTTCATACAGATTGTTCTTGGCATACAGTTCCCTGATAACTTTGAGTTACACTTGAAGAAATAGTTCTTCGTGTCGCCAACGATACTAGGTCGGACAGCTCAACTTTCCCGCAGCCTGAATGACGATATCGTTTAGTTCTGGTTTCTTAACCTACAACTGTTCAAAGAAAATGCACGTTCACAATCTCACTGCAGAAGTGAGCTGTACATCTAGACAACTGAAGCGGTATTTTCAGTATATTTGTAAAATACAATATAGCTTCTTGTTCCTCACAATGAACGCCAACTTTCCATGACTAAGAACACTAATATTTTGAGCTCTGTCTCGAACTGGACAGCTGAAAAACGTTGCAATATGTATTATTTGCCGGGACAAACCTCAGGAAACAAACTTTGAAGGGGAAATGTTTTACATACTCCCCCGCTCAAAAGCGTGTATCTCGATGGGGGGGGGTATGAGAAATTTCTGCCCCGGGAAGACCTTTGTTGCCCGAGAAATTTAAATGACCCTTTTTCCCAAAAATCTGCTCAAGTTATAGAGCACGGCCACCTGCATGTGAAATTTTTAGTGTATGCATAGCTCACTGCACAAATTATCATACAGTGTGCACTTCATGTAATCTCCCAGCACTAAAAACAATCGCCGACTTTCGCCGCTTCACACTAAGCCTACCTCACATCCCCCCCCCCGAAAAAAAAAAGAATTTGAATGAAGCGAGTCCACCAGCATGACAATATTTAAAAGAGTTCCCAATTTATGCTTATAGGCACCCTTTCTTTGTATACAGTGTATACAGTATAAAAAACTTCGGGTTAACTTCCTCGCAAAAATATGTCATCCTTTTGTTTTACAAAACTTTAATGTAAACATTTTTAAGTTAGTGACTAAGAGAATTCTTCGGTATTGTTTTAGTGTTAGGGTCCAAAGTTCACAGCTAATATTTACCTTTACATCATAAACAGAACTCTGGGGGGGGGGGGTGGGAGTGCAGGGTAGGGCATTATAGGGAAAATGTAGTCACTGTGATTTGAACTTGTTCACCTGCTCATTCATGAATGACTCTCTTAATCAGTTAATGCATGTGATAATATTTTTGTTGTTGAATTGTTAAATCCATAAATATTGATTTACCTTTAACATAACTTTTTTATGTTCGTAAACTGTATGAAAGATATTTTTGAGGTTAACCTTATGAGAACAGTTATAATGCTTCAAAATGAATTTGGGGCGACCATTTATTCCCCTTAAAGTGAAAGAAGCACTGGTCGTACGAAAATGATAGAAAATTAAAAAAAAATGTGTTTCCATTTCTTATAGCCTACGATTATTTTTTAACATTTAAAGGGAGAGTAACTTCAATAGGGAATGGTATATAAGCCGTAGAAAACTTTTAGCTTGTGGTCACCGCTTCCTGTCAAAGTACGATATATCCTAACCTATTACAACCTTTAACCTATGCGATAGTAAAGATGTGCAACTACAACCTGTATAGACTTGCAACAAGACTTATGAAAAAAATAGAAAGTCAATCTGTCAAACCACCTTCCGGGAATTTAACGAATGATTGAGAAGCAAATTTATTACGCAGTGCATGTGACAATATATGGTTTCCCCTAAAGTGTCAAAATGTGTTTGTGTGTGAATGAAGTTTTCTTTATTAGAAGTCCGTTTCCTGTTATATCTTAATCCATCCAGCTGGTCCATCCTAGTGGCAGATCTTTGTACAGCGGACATTTTAAACAATAGTGAAGAACATGTTCTTTGTACATATAGTCAATTGACAAAGGACTCGTCAGATCGAGCAGGACTACACCATTGTTTTGTTATCCCCTCACAACTGTACGAAAAAAAACATCACGTTCATGCCGCTGGTGTTATTCCAAAACCATTGAATCTAATAGCAGGGAGTTGCCATTATCTCTCTCAGCGTACCCAAGAATGGTTTCTTAAATTCGGAACTAACATCTGTACACTGAAAATGCCACTCATCTCGTCTTTACTTTTTAAACTGTTTATTACTCAAATGTTTGGGCAATTTTACCAAAGTAACAACTTTTTTATGTTAGCTTCAGGGAGAAGCATAAGTATGACGTATATTTATGCAATATAATGATTGATGGATTTGTTTATTTCAGATGTAAAATAGAGGGACATTCAACAGAACATGGAACATTTGGTCACATTATCTTAAAAATAGTTAAACTCATGTTGGAGAATGCTTCAGAATAACTTTTACATTTTTTGAACGAAATTTGAATAAAAATTCGAATTAAAAGTCAAATTTTCATGTAATGCTTCTCTTTTTACACCTTACTGTACATTTTAATATTGAATGTATTGCTACATCAACTTTTTACTGAGTTGTCTGAATTACAACTCAAAATTATTGTTTGCCATTGTACAATAGATTTATTTCATTATATGTTGCAGGAAAAGACTTTAGATTTTTATTGCTAGTTTTTATTTTTATTTTTAGTTTCAGAACTGAATGAGGGCTCCCCCTACCAGACTACGGTTTTATTTCTGGGATGGCGAATGGAAGGAAACAAACATCCAGAAAGAATTCGCTTTTAAAACTTTCAAACTTTAAGGTTTAAGGAGACTAAACTCTCTTTGATTCTGAATCACCTAGAGGAAGAGAATCCTTTTTTCTTCTTTTCAGTGTTTTGGAGTTATCATAAGTGGCTAATTGGATAACAAGAGCAGATGCATTGAATGAAGACTTCAACCTTACAATGAACAAGGCAGTTCTTAATGGAATTAGATCAGCGCCGATGTAGGCCTGGGGACTATCACGGCGCCAAATGATTAGGGTCCTTTAAAGAGTTTGTTAAAGAATTACTTGTTTACTTCAGTCCAAAGTTCTCACAAGAATTTAGTTTGTTCACAGCAGCTCTGAGCCCCTGATTATAACAATAAGTAAAAAGCTTAGTTCCAGACAATCACAATAGAATGACTGTTAGGCTAGCTGTAAGCTAAATAGGCTTAGTGTGCTGGTGAAGCTTCTCTGCATGACCGTTACTAAGAGTGTTTAGAAAGCAGGTTGAATATTAGTGATGACGTCACTACGAAAGAAAGTTCATCCCTAAGAGTTGGGGCAAAACCTATTTTTCGGGCCAATTTTTGAAAAAAAATGCCGGGTAATTTTCTCGGACCAAATGTACGTGACATTCATTTGCATGTCCCCAACTTCGTTGTATGTTCTAACTTCATCTTTATATGTAATGTTTAAATTTGCTTACTTCTTTTGTCTTGGGGATTTCACATTTAGCTCAAAGTTCTTGAACTTCTCGTGAGTTTCCCTTAGGTCGTTCTTGCTTGTATCATCATAATTCCATAATTCCTATATCTCTATATATAAGTCCACCAATGAGATTGCTGGATAAATGTTGCTGAAATTAAATGCAAATTGAATTATTTACTTCAATTTGACAAATAAACCGGGGAGTTGTTGCATATTTTTCGTTCTTACGTGAGTTTGCTGTTAGATTGTACATCATACCGTACAATACACAGTAGTGACTATTTGCAAAGTCCTATAGAGTGTAGACTTGAAGAGCAGATACAGTCACCCCAATCTGAAATAGTATATCCCGATATCCTAATTCGCGTATGGCTCTTTATTGTCACGTGACAATATTTTTGTTACTGAATTGCTAAATTCAAGAAAACTTACTTACTAGTTAGTTCCTGGAATTTGCAATATTTACATCATTGCATATTTTTGTAAGGGAAAAAAGATAAGTCTGAGTTAAAAAAAATTAGCTGATATTTCAAAGTAAACCTGGATGGAGCGACGATAGATATATAAGGCCTCCGGAGGTATGGTAGCAGCAGCCCCCACCCCACCCCACCCGAGCAAAAAATTTGTCAGTTTCAGGGCAAAACCAAAATATCGTTTTCGGCACAAAAATCATGTCCTGATAGTTTACGAGTTAGGGAAAATTTCAGAGCCGCAAACAGCCCCCTTAGGAAATATTTTACTACACGCCTGATGTGGGTGCCACTGGCCTCTTCCCCTATACCCCGGCGGTTAATTTCCACTGAAAGAAGCTCACTGATTTAGTAACCGCGCAACTGATTCTGATAATATGGACCTGTCTTTAACATTTAATATAATATTAATTCAAAAATCATCCCTCGGCTTAATTATTTCAAACTTGAAGCCTGATTTCCACGCGGAGTCTCCGGGTTGCTTTGACATTGTGCGCATCAGTAACAATTTTTGTAGACTCTTGAAGATGCAAGAGTTTGCGCTTAATTTTACGCAAAGAACGATACAGTAATTAGCAGGTAAGTAGTGTTAAATATGATATCATAAACTAATGCTAAACTGACTTCGCATTTGTTTGACGGATTGTAAAACTGAAATCGTGTTTCCTTTCCCAAGCTCTCCTTGTATGTTTGTCAGAAAAGTACGATTTTAGAAGAGTGACGTCATACGAACACGTCTTTAAAGGGTGAAGATATACAGGAAGGAAGGAAAGAGGTTCCCAAGTTGTTTATAACTGACAAATTTCAAAAAGGAAGCGTTCTTTTACCGAACTCTGAAAATTCCCACGATCGGACTAAGTAATTTACGTATTGAAGAATAGAAGTAACGCATGGATCTACGGGTTTTCAAGTACCGCTTTTATTCGGTGAAAAATTTCAAGCGAAAACAGATTAACCCAAAACAAGGGGCCGAGAAGTCGATTGTCTTCGTTTGAAGGGCATCACCATTACAAAGTCTTGCAGGATGAGTGTGAAAATATAATTGCCTTTCATTTTGCCAACAACTTATTGTGTTTTAAATTGAGGACGAACGATATAAAGTATTATTTTGTATTGTTCCTACCGTCACTGTTCTCACACAAAGGCCAATGACCAGGCGGTAGCAGGCCGGGGGTCAGTCATCGACCCTACTGGTTGAGATGTTGCAATAGAGGGCTTTTCTAAGGAAAAGTCTTTTTTCCCTATTTCAACTTACTCCAGAAAGGTACAAATCAAACTTTCCTGTTTCAAATCCATTTGTGCTCTGCGTTACTGGATTAGCAAGTTAAAAGGGGTATACATTTTTTTACATTTTAAACCGAAATTTCATAAAGTAGCATTTATGTATACACTGACTCTGTGCATTGTAACATAATCTTATCTGTGGACACGATGATATAGGAGGGGCAGCTTGAATATGCAGGGAAAGAAGAATGCTGCCTGGGCCACTGAAACTAGGCTAGTCAAACACATATCGTGCACTCTAAAACTGTTAGGTCAAATTTAACCAATGTCAGGGTCGTCAGTTAAACAACTATTTCCTGGTTAAGTTTTACCAGGAGTCAGCCCAATCCTGGTTGAATTTAACCAGGATGATGTATAGTGTCTGACATATTGATGTTTGTATGAAATAAAGAAGCACTAAAATATTAATTCCCGTAGATAAATACAGCGGGTAGAATTTATAAACAGGATTTTGTCTACTAAATCTTTTGCAGTACAAATGCACGAAAAATGTACGAAATGTGCCGAAAAAGTATCCCTTTTATTACTTTACTTATTTTTCGCTTTTTTTGTTTGAAGTGAAGGATAAATGTATGCAAAGACAATGACGGGTTAGCCCACGGGGTAGACGGAGTTTTCGTTCAACTCACCGCTGCGAAGAAACCCAAAGGTAACCCGTATGGTGGAAGCCAAGTAGAGCCGCTGTGCAGGCTACTGATAGTGTACCGAGTCACTGACAATAAATATACGATTCCAGAATGATTTTTGTGAAGTAAACTCAGTGCGCCTTTAAATGCGTTATTCGAAATTAAGTAGGCTGCTTTGACTAGCTAGCTAGCTAGCTAGCTAGCTAACATGCCAGTGTTACTAAAGATGTTATTTGGCAAACTTAACCAACTACTGTATATTGATTGGAGATACCATGAAGCGTAACACTCCAATTTTATTCATTGGATCCTTTAGAAATATGAGACTAATGCTTGATATGTAATCAGGTCGCCATTTACATAGCTTTAAAACAGCAGAATTGCTTAAAGTTTGCCGGTTGTTTGAATTGTAATTCTTCCTTTCTGTCTTCGCATGGTCTCTTCGCGTTGCGTAGGTTAACTTAAACGTAATGTAGAATCATAAAGGGGTTCATATAATAACCTCATCTGGTGTATCATTGTGACGAAACTACAACTTCCTAATACAACAATAGCAGTCAATGATTACTTTGTTTCCTTTAAAACCACAGGTGTGTCAACGGCTTGTATGCCATTCAAGCTCCAAGGGTCTTTGTGTCATACTAGAGTCACCAGGTGTCAATAAACTAGGTTTGTTGTTGAACTTGATGACACATCCGATCATTTAATACGCATGGACATTGACCCAAACGTTTGTTGATAGGAAGTACCACGTGGATTGATCGATTGATCTGGATTTCCGATAAAGACGACATAAGAATAAAAAGTGTGAATCACGGGCTAATAAGTAAGTCAGTAGTCATGTAAAACAGCTCGGCATTGAACTTCAAATGGGTCCACCCTTTGTCATTGTTCTAATAGTGAGTACTTCATAGATCTAACCCTGCTGCATACGCCCTCTATTCTGGCTTCGCAAAACAGGCACTACAGTGACATATCCGCAAAATTTCAAGATAGCATTCTGAAGTTAAGCTGCATACTAGTAGTGTACAAGTGTATTCCTGACAGACGAGGATTAACTTTGGTCGTCTACCCAAATCGAAATTTCTGTAATTTTCTGGGTGTGGCAGTGGGGCATAAGGGTTTTGAAACTGACGATCAACGGGGGTCGGGGAGAAATTTGGGTAGAGAAAATTATTGAGGGAAATAGCACAGAGCCTTAGGAGGCTGGGTACGATTGCCTTCAGTAATTTTCAGTTTGAATCTTTTCTTTCAAAAATTATTATTTTACGCTGCTGTGTCCTTCAAAGGGCAAAAGTTACCTCAAAGCAAAATCCAGCAGCCGAGTTAAATAGTTCAGCCCCCAATTTTAGAAACTCCGATGGCCCTGACATACCAACGCATATATGTATTAGTGCTTAGGAAATAAGCGGGGCGTTCCTAGGATAGCTGCAACCGCCAGGGAGAGGAATCTCCTTTTCACCCGTGCAAGGGTACCCTCATGAAGTGGGGTCTTATGCAGTTAGGGGTGACATTTATGTGAGGTGGCGTAAATGCAAAAAATGTGCTATCTTTGGTAAACTTATAGAGCTGATTATATGTTTAGAAATTTGCACGGTGAGTGTTTCGTATGCAACACTGGCACCTTTCCAAAGCTGGCACCAGTATATGAACCTCCCCACTAAGTACGCCACTGAGGGTTAGTTAGTTAGTTGATGAGGTTTAACGTCCCAGTTTCCAACCAATTGGTTCAAGTCGAGACGACCACGGCCACTGAGGGAGCCATCGTATGGTGAGTATTGTAGGTTACCAAAAATTTTTCTAAAAGAGTCTCCAAGATCCAGGGTCTTTGTTAACATACATACTGGGGACTATAGCCCCCCATTCCCATACACAGACCCCCAACTCAGCTCATTTTCCCCCAGTAGGTCCCTTTTGTCATGTAAAACACATAATGATAATGATAATAAAAGATAACAAACGTTTTTACTTGTAAGCCGTGGGAAGTGCCATTTCTGGCAATCTGGACAGGCAAAATTTCTTCGCAGACTACGCGGCAACCAATGGTAGCCATCCGCTTAAATGGTCCTTTTCGTTAAATGGCACCCACTAAAAATTCTTTAAAAAGGCCCTGCCCAGATCTGCAGATGTTCGGGAATAGATCTTGAAAGTTTCATCTTAAACTTTTTTTTTTGTCTCTTTGATATTTCATGCTGTAGAAATTTAGTCTGCAAAAAAGGTAAATTCGACTGTTAAAAACGCTTCTCAGTCAAATCACTTTGTCGTGGGAAAGCAGGAAACGTCAGTTTTCAAGCTCATTGATTTTAGAATGTAAATAAAGATAATCGAGGGTTCACTTTACAGAAGCATATTGTAGCCCGGCTTGAAAAAACAAATTAAAAAGCTTAAGTCATACAGACTCCATATATAGATTGTGTATTATTCAGGAGGAAGGGGTTAAGTTATTCATCAGGGCCTGAGTAACCCAAATAAGAGCGCACCTACGACGGGTGTCCGGGACATCTCTGGGAAAAAGTAAGATGTACATGCCTGTACGCGATTTTCAGGTTCTGGGGGCCTTAAAACAACTGAACAACTGATGGAAGTTTCAGCGATTTTTAAATTTGTCAGGTAGGCCAAGTTTTATTGTAGGGTTTGGAAATCCTTTGTTTTCCATTTTTCAGTTTTTTGCTTGTTTAGATAAAGTTTTCAAAGAAAGAAAGAAAGAAAGAAAGAAAGAAAGAAAGAAAGAAAGAAAGAAAGAAAGAAAGAAAGAAAGAAAGAAAGAAAGAAAGAAAGAAAGAAAGAAAGAAAGAAAGAAAGAAAGAAAGAAAGAAAGAAAGAAAGAAAGAAAGAAAGAAAGAAAGAAAGAAAGAAGGAAGTTATATTTCAAGGTTCTGTGCGGTATGCGGTCACTGGTAAGCCTTCTCCGCCTTTGTAATACTTTTACATAAATACTAAAATACGATAACTTATCTTTAGTAAACTAGGCCTTATTATGTATACTTTTTTAACCAACTTACTGTGCGAATGTTTGAGTATACATTGAAAAGGGTCATATGATTCCCTTATGAATAAGGCTTTCAGATTAATTAAATGAGTAAAAATGAAAAAAAAAATCATGCATTCTTGACGATATCGTTTTAGACAAAAGCACAGCACACGCCGAGTGTAACGGTACCTCAATTGGACAGTGCATCTAGTATGACTATAACTTTCAAGTCGACCTGTCGATACCTGGAGGTGGGAAGCTTCCCTAGCTGCCTAGTATTTGATTATCTCCTTCAAGTTTTTGGAGCTATAGTTTACAATTCACTGATGGACAGAAGAGGTAGGTTCGAAAGAGGAGGCTACAACCCCTATATTTGTCCATGAAAATACAGTTCATAGTCAAGGTGATGAAAATTACTCTAAACCCCCTCCCTATTCCATTTTCTGAGAAAGTCAAAAGTTTCCGCGTCCACGGACTCCGGGTTCAGTCCACCCCTGTGAATTTTGAAGCTGGAGTTATGAATCATTGTACTTCCATCTGTTTTTCAACGTTACGGTATACCCTGGGTTTGTCTCATAACATTGTAATACATCATGACAGCACAACCTTTTCTGAGCGTTCTTAAAAGTAGAGATCACTGTATTGTCATCACTAAACGTTGTTAAATTCATATTATTATATTTATTAACACTTAAAGAGATGTTTCTGAAAGTAAAGACGAAAATATACTCAGCCTACCAACATACCTGATGTTGTTCTATTAAAGATTCATCTCGGTCAAGAATATGTAGGAAATCTTGGACGGATGTCAATGGCAGTCACAATATCAAGAATAAAAGTATAGTATATTACCTACTATGGTGAATTCACCCCATGGTTTAGAAAGGACATACTTGTGTGGATAGCGGTGGGGGCATCTGCTTAGTTTGCGTACAAAAGAAATACTGTATACCAGTGTTACTAGCGCTAGGTCTCAAAACGTTTTTTTTTTTCAGGGATTTTGGTTCAAGGGGGGATCTCGATGAGATCATAACAGGCTGACTTTTTCCCAATAGGTTTTGCGATGCTGATTCCCCATCCCCCTTTCAAACACACCGTCACACCCATCCCACAGTAGATGATTTAAATAAGCTTCAAGCAACTCAAAGCAATGAGATACTGCAAAAAACTTCTTCATCAGTCTAAACCCGTTGATCAGAAGTCACGTTGCCTAGGACAACGCCTATCTGGGCAGAAAAGGCCATTTAAGTTAACTCTGGTCAAAACTGGAATAAAAATCTTATGAGATTGATTTGAAATAGACACCAATCGGTATAGGCTCGATACCCCATGCACGTTAGGATATAGCCAAAGGCCTTTTTCAGTAACTCTGAAAGAGAGCATCATCGGAATGAGCATCCTTCCTATAAATTACGAAAGTAGAGCTATGAGGGAAATAACACAAATGGCTGTAATAGAGTCTTCTACACGTGTGTGTTCAATACGAAGTTTTGGAAGTGTAGGCCTAGTTCTCATTTGGATACCTCTCAAGATCTATGAGCTTCAGTTCCCTTTAACATAGTATCCATTTAGTGTGTAATACGCTGTGGACATTCAGGAAAAGTAGAGTTCAATCTCGGGAGTAAAATCTCTGGGTATAAAAAGTCTACAAATTGTTTTTCATATCACTGGTCATAAAAAACATGTTCTAAATATCTCTAGCAGTTCTTTCTTTAAGTTGCTAGTCGTATCAAAATTATTTGGGAAATGTTCGGCACACTTTTTGAGGACCCCATGTACAGTGCACATATATGCTCAGAAAGTATTATCGTATTGAGTTGAGGCGGGTACGTGCATGTGAGTCATGCTAATAGTTTTCTCAATCCTGCAACCAGGGATTCCGGAAGGTCCAATCATGTTCATTCTTCATTATGTTCGTTTCGAGATCAATGCTCTGACTGGTTCGTTTACCAAAGAAAAAACAAATTTCTACTCAGAACCAATCAGGGTACTTTCTAAGTGCGCGATCCTGCAGTGCAGCCTAGTGCAAAAACCGACTTCTGCATAGGCTTGTAATTTATAACAACTCTTTTTATTTTAGCATGAAACGAATTAAGATAAATCTATCCGCTTTAGCCCTCATTTCATGATAGTCGGAGAAGACTTAAATTCCCCATCATTAATCCAAAGTTGCTTTTCAATTTAGTCTCGTCTGAGATTAACGGTTCAAGTGACAGTACCACGGTGTTTTCATAAACTGCGATCAGGACTGAAAACTAACGATCACTAATTTCAGTAACACACCTTGTATATGTTTATAGTACCTACATCATTCGGTGTCATCATTGTGCAGTCAATTTTATAGATTTTCCCTCATTTCAGGCAGTCATGAGTTCTCATCGCTTTCCAACGATGAATCACTATAAGCAGAAGCGTCAGTAAAGTCGGCCGATGAAACCATTGAATTCCTTGGAGAAATTGACAAAATACTCATTCCCCTAATCTCCATACATTGACTGGACGTAGAATCTGCCTCATTATTATTATTATTAACAATGTCGCTCATTGTATCACTGGATTCCCATTTATTTCCTTTTCCTTGTCCCCCCGAGGCCTCCTTATTCCATGTTTCGTCTTTCCCGCGCTTTCCCGGGCTTTGTATGGAAGCCAGTGTTTTAGTACCGGCAGAACGCTTTGGCTTAAAACTGGTTGGCTTTTGGGTCATGACGTCATTAATCTGTATACCAGGGATTAAAATTGTTGTAATCCCTTTAGCCGTCGCCAGACCTGTTAGGTCTGTTTTCGAAAAGGAGTGATCACTAGAAAAAGACAGATTACAAAATTTCTTGTTAGATTTTCTTTTTCTCCTGTGTTTTGTCTTTCTCGCTGGTACTGACATAGATGCTTTAGTTGTGATGTCATCGTCGGAATCGTTCATTGGGGTGGACCTTGTCCGCGACTCCGCAGAATATATCCTACGTATGTGGTTCTCAAAGACTTCTTGTATCCGCTGGACCCGAGTTTCAAATTCGCCGTTGGTAGAAACCATCGTCGTCCTCTGAGAGTGGTCGGTAGTTTTATCCAAAATAGAAATTTGGCTTTCCGGTCTGTTATGACCATTTTTGGTCATATTTGCACCAATTATATCTTCTAGTTCCTTAAAGCGACGCACGGCAATCAGTAGCTGCTGATCTCGCTCGGCCAACTTTTTGGAGAGTTCCTCACACTGTGAGAAGAATGAAATAATCCATAATCATTCAGTGCATTCTAAAAACATCCTGGTTAAATTTAACCAGGATCGGGGTCACCGGTTATCTCCTGGTTGACATAAGCAATAATCCTGGTTAAATGACAAGGGTCAGTTAAAATAATCAGAATATGCTTGGTTAATCGGTGACCCAGTCCCTGGTAAATTTCATTCAAGATCCTTTTAGAGTGGGGAAGACGTACACTAACATTGTCATTTGACCGTGCATTTGTTGTGACATTCACTTATAACTGATTACATCATCATCAGGGTGTGTTTTATTTCCTTCAACGTTTAAGTACGGAAGTTGGTTTAAGTAACTCGCCAACTTAACGAATTGCTGTTTTTCACGCAGATAATAAAGAAAATTTTCCAGATGTGACTCTAGCGTTTCGTGCCAATTTGACTTCTTCTTCGACGAAAGACGGATTCTTAACTTAATTAATACTATCGAGATTCCTGGAAAATTGTCACCTTTTTGTCGTTGAAATCAATAACGTTTTTAAATTTAAAGGTACCGAAGAACTTCGTGCTCCAAATCAGGATTGAGGAGACTAAAGAATTCACTTTGCTATTTTTGTTTTGTTTTAAAAATTGCTCAAAAGAAAGACTATGGTTAATTAACTTTATTTCCTTTAGCAAAGAACCCTTTACAAAGTTAATGGCCTTTTCCTTCCCTTATTTTGATGAAATTATGAACAAACTCCTTGCCAAATCATATTCTGTGACTTAAACCGTCGATATTCACATCCAGACTAAGTAGGACAATGCAGGCTCCTCACACCCGCATAGTAATGAAAAACAATATTTCTAACCAATTTCATTTGGGAAACATAATAAATTCAACGAAAATAGATTAGTGTACCGTTGCCGTAAATTCAAGTGATTTAACTGGGGTATGTGAGTTGATTAAAAAGCAAAAACAATTTGTACATTTTGCTACCGTAACTGCCAGTTTCCAAATAACATTCACTTTGTCGACTGTCTTTAAAAATCTGATCAATTTTCCCTCAATTTGTAGATGAAACTGTGCTCTCATTTCATACGTCTCCGGCTTCAATAATCACTTTCTTCGTTAAAAACTAATGCTATTAAGGGCCATAAAAACGGTAATGGCTTTCTGGCAGTTTAATCGTAGAAGCGGCTTTTTCTAGTCAACTAATAAAATATACTTGTTACATTATTTTCCCCGGCGGGTGCAGCTCTTAACCGCCGTAGTCCTTTGATTGCCTTTTCTGAAATTGCCACGAACAGACCACGCAAATTAGTGTAAGAATAGCTCAGGGGTCGCTCCGCCGTCAAAAACGTTCGCCATCACACCCATGTTGGCAAAATTTAGTCAGTAAAAACAAGCGGGCCTCACCTAAACTACCCTTTCGTCCCACTTACCGTACATCAAAGTAGTATTAACCAAACCAGAATTCTTATATATGCCAGTCGTTGATACAAAACAGACCTAAGTTGATTTCTAAGAGCGCCACTCATTCTCCTATAACTGTGATCGAATTCGTTCATTTTCCAGCTCCCTCTAACTAATGCATCATCGTTAATGCTTAATAAAGAGGGGCGATCGCGCTTAATAACCAGTACTTTTACGTACACATGATGGAAGCGCAGTCATTACTTTTTGAGCAATGCACGAAAGTTGCGGAGAATTGTTTATATCAGCGAGTTGAAAAATCGACGGAGCAATTCGCGCTTACTTTGAGGGTTTGTCATAGTATTTCATGCCCAGGCATAATCGTCTCGTGCTGTCAAACAATCAATGAAAGTAAAAACCGGATCCATTTCCATAATTGGGGAGAGACCTCTTCCATGTCAAAAATGCTAGCGATCAGTTAGCCATATTTCATCTCTAGCCGATACGACTTAATCCGCTGCGGGACTGTTTCCCCAGTCGCTGTCACCCGATAGTTCCTCATCAAGCTTTCTCTTTAATCAAAGCCCAATTTCCAATTCCCTCAAAAAACATTTCTGTAAAATTACCTCCAAACACGAACGCAATCACGATATAAAAGAGCAATATAGGATAGTTACAAGATCTGCGAAGGCTCAGGTTTCTATTAGAAGAAATATATCATCTTTTCCTGTTTTATACGTTTCACTCGGATAAGACCATTTGCTCAGTAAAAACCATCTTTATAAATTGAAATTTGGAGGTGTTAAATGATTGGGCTTTAATGTGCGGTACCCGGTAAGGCAATAGGATAAATAATAATCATAGAATCCTTTTCCCTTAGACTGGTTGACCGTTGACAATCTTTGACGAATCAGTTGTCCTTTAAATCATTTTGTGAGAGTCTCGCTGACGTGCGAAATCTGCCTACGTCAGCGGATAATTTTGATGCAGCTTATTTGTTACAAGTTATTTTCTTTTTGTTATATTAGAAGAAGGTGCAGGTGCTTCGACATCATTTAATTTTTCCATTTACTAAATTCGACTTTGGATTAAATTATGGGGGATTTTTTTACCGAAGAAATTAGCTCGTTCAACTTACCTTTCCTTCAAGTTCGTCAATGCGTTTAGCGGTAGCCTACAAAATGGACAGAAAAATATCACCACTTTACATCGTAAAATAGCTCAATTTTAAAGAATAATTAATAAGGTTAATGAAGGAGAAAACACTGGCTTCCAATAAAGTTTTTAATAACCAAATATGTAGCAGGATGGCAGGATACATTAATTTTATCAGGTAATTCAGGCTTAGGCTAATTGGTATGTATGCTATTATAAGTTTAAGGCACAGGTGAGGTTTTCCTTTATTAGGGCGAGCAGTGATATAACGCAACTTTTTTCAGAGAAACGCTCCACAGACTAGACAACTGTGCACCATTTTTCTTATAGTTTCCATAACCTTGGAATTAAATTATCTCGACGCAAATGATTATTAGTTTTACTTTAATGCAACAAAAGCTAGTAATGTTAAAGTTAACGTCATCAGGCAAAAGACCCATCATTTGCATTAAATAGTTTTATGTTATACACTACACAACGAAGACTGTTAAGATGAACTGAAGTATAGTTGACTGTAAGTATTTTTCAGTCCAAACTAGAGCCGATTTAGTGCAAATTTCGATTTTTGCATATTTCTTTGATTGTTTTGTTTTGAAAAAAAAAATGTTAA
This sequence comes from Holothuria leucospilota, assembly GCA_029531755.1. Lineage (NCBI taxonomy): Eukaryota > Metazoa > Echinodermata > Holothuroidea > Aspidochirotida > Holothuriidae > Holothuria > Holothuria leucospilota. The sequence goes on along the minus strand of CM055963.1, from coordinate 52,661,829 downwards.
TGAAAGTATCATTATCATATAAGCAGGAACAGACAAATATATACTATGGTATATAACATTTGTGTAATGGGAATATGACAAGTTCAAGGAAAACACCTTGCTGAAAATTTGTGTCAGGTTCGACGACCATATTGTATTACTTTTTTGTCCGAAACACTTTAATTATACATCATTTTTTGTAAAGATTTCCCAGAAAAGTATGTATGTGGTATTAACTGTAAAAAATCTTACCAAACTATCAAATGTTCGAAGGGTTTTGATTATTTTCGTCAACTCTGACCACTCCACACCTGAAAAAAGTAAAAGTAAATTTTACTTTTAAGTTGGATAAATTTATGTCTTAAAGTGGTATGTCAGTGCTAGTAAGTGTTGACTTAAATACTAAAGGCTTTCTGAGTGTAAAACGTTTCTAGGAAAAGCTCTCAGATATAACGAAAGAAAGTATATCTCTTCGTACGGAAAACTGAGTAAAAGAGACCACGTAGGCTATGTGACTAAGTTGTCATGTTGCTCAAAAATCTTTCCAATTTATAAATTAATCACAAAAATAGAGTTTCTGTTATATTTATAGTAGGCTACGACTAAACATCAAGTTAGGCAGAAGTGATGTAAAAAATATCACACAGACACACATGACCTGTATGCCCCGTGACGTAGGCTTTTTATATTTTTGTTGCCAGAAACTTGCTAGTTTAAGTACCGTTGTTTTTCAATTACTTAATTGAGGGTGGAGTTTGTTTTATCTTCTCATGTCAGTGGCCGTCCAGGTTAAACAGAGCGTTATAAGCAAACAATATCGGAGGACTACGGCCACAAATCACTTTTCTCTAACAGTTTTGCAAGAGATTTCCAGACGGATGATGATGATGAAGCACCCTATTATTGTCGATTGCATCCAGACAGAGGAAATGACTCTGCGTTAGACGGGGTGGCACTGGGGTAGGCTGCCGTCTCGCTATTGGATATTTTTGGGCGCTAGTTAAACAAGTCAATTGTCCACAGTCTGATAATGATGACAAAGAAAGCAACCTAAAACTGCCATAGCAGAGCTCTAAGCTCTTTTACAAGAGACTTGAAAAAGGGAGGTTTGTGCCGGGGCGAAGTGACCCCTGAACGAATGCAGTTCAATAGCACTTTTAAAACGAATAATTAGAGTATTTTAAGAGTATTACTAATAAGCACATTTCTCGCATGTTTTGATTTCTTTCACGCATAAGCGTAACGAACCACGCCCATGCATGCATCAAGTACGGGTTTATAGTAATTCAATATATCTTCTTTCAGTCTCTTGACTAACTACAAGACTCTGAAAATAAATAATTTTGTTCCATGTTCATGAAGCATGTTGGGTACCGGTATACATTTTAGGCGCCGTGTCTATTAGTAACAGTTTAGCCTGTGGATGCTGCGGGCCCCTACACTCTAAAAATACTTGGGTAACGAGGTGAAACTGAACCAACATTTTGGGTCAAATCTGAACCCCATTTAGGTCATAAGAAGCCTTATTTAGGTCTTTATTTGACCCAATAATTTTGGTCGGTTCCCTCCTGACCTAATTTGGGTCAAGTTGACCCAAGTGTTTTACAGTGTTCAATGCGTCGGACGAATATTTTCGTCTGTTTCCCGGGCTGATCGGTGATAGGCTGTGCTATCTACTTCCTTTTGTAGCTAACTTAACAATATTGAGTGGAGTTGACTTGCTTGTATTCGAAAGGTCCTAAGGTCAAATCCCACCCGAACCACCTAGAAATTTTCTTGTGACTCTAAAAATTCAAGTTGACTGTCCGGCATGGCTGCTTGCGAATGGCTGAGGGGTCCAGACTGGATATTTAAAATGGATATATGGTTGTCTGAATCAGGAAGTATTCAGCTTTAGGTCTTTGCTAGTTTCAATTGGTTAATAGCAGGAATCCCCAACCCTCCCAGTCTTTGGGTAAGAGGCTTCATATAGACTCGGGATACACTCTTGTCCTTTAAATGTCGGCATTTAATGGCGGTCCCTGGAGAGGAATTGGGACTGACTGGTACACCCTGGATGATCCTGCCTCCTTATCATCCTTTGAGCACTAGTCGAATAGAGAGTTTTGTAAATATCCATTTTCGTGTGGCTCTGTGACATCACAACTTGAACAGACTTAAACCGCAAATCACCATTTCAAATGACCGGCCCTCTCAGGTTCGAGTAGCAAAGGAACATCTCGCAATGCGAACATGATAATGATGTTGCGAAGTGCCTTCCACACTGTAGGCGATACGATAAGATACGCACCACAGACAACCTTTACTCATCACTCATCGATATTCTTAGCCAGGTGATCTAACAAAATGACAAAATATCAGACTTACTACGCATGCATATGGAACGCGAAAAGTATGGAACGCAAAAAGGGCACAGATAGTTTGTTGTCTAAACTTAGGTTGTTGTCTAAATTCAAATTGTCTAAACTTATTTCGTTGTCTAAATTTAAGTTGTTGTCCAAACTCACGTTGTATTTCAGCTCGCATTTCGGTTCGCATTTCAGTTCTCATTTCAGTTCGCATTTCAGTTCTCATTTCAGTTCGTATTTCAGTTCGTATTTCAGTTCATGTTTCAGTTCGTATTTCAGTTGTGTATATCATGTTTGAAATTAACCCTTGCAAACACATGCCATATCCTCACGTGACATGTTCATGTGGCAGTATTTTTTGGGGGGGATGGGGGAGATGAAGGAGATTAGAGGGATCCTTTGCCGGTACCCCGTAAGGCATCGAGTGTGCCTATGTGTGTGTGTGGAAGGGGGTGGTGAGAGAGGGGTTGGGAGGTGCGTGACCAGATGCTGGAAAGGATAGTTAATGGAGAAGAAAAGGTTTACATTTTCATAACATAATACAAGGTTTATTCTAAACACTTTACCACATATGAAATATTCCTGCTGTATTAAATGACAAGACAATCAGAATTTTTACAATTCAAAATGAACTGGCTTTTCAAAACAAGTTGGAATGTAGTAAGTCTATTTTATAATTCATGCTGTTTTAATTGCAGGGATCTGTAATACTTTCCCCCTCCACCAGAAGATGGCATGTGTTTGCAAGGGTTAATTCCAAACATGATAAACACAAATAAAAATACGAACTGAAATACGAAGTGAAATACAAAGTGAAATACAAAGTGAAAATACGAACTGAAATATGAACTGAAATGCGAACTGAAATGCGAAATGAAATGCAAACTGAAATGCGAAATGAAATGAGAACTGAAATACGAAATGAAATACGAAATGAAAGACAACGTGAGTTTGGACAACAACTTAAATTTAGACAACGAAATAAGTTTAGACAATGTGAACTTAGACAACAACCTAAGTTTAGACAACAAAATATCCGTGCCCTTTTCGCGTTCCATACATGCAGGATTTTTTTTTTTTTTTCTTTAAGATTGCGATTTTTTTCGCGCACAAACACGCGCTTCTAGAGAGTATTTTCATTTTCATGTCTGTCTACAATTAAAACGTTACGCACACTGAACCGTCTCAGTTCAATGAAAACATTTACTTTGAAGATAACATTTAACTCAAGCCAATCACTTTACCTCGTTATTTGTGCCGAAAGAATCACGATTGTAAAGAGAAAATTGTGTGTATTACGGTAATACAAAATCCTATGAATCGTCTCTCTCGGTACAGCAAGATTGCAGTCCAAGTTCCCGGCATACATTATAGTTGTGTAATGTTGAACCGGCTCATTTTATCTCATTGGTCACACGAAAATATCTCTTGGCAACAAGCGATAAAAGTTGAAAATTCCATTTTTTATCGCGTGTCATCGTGTCGCGCTTAATTAAGTGAAAGGATGTAAGTACAAGCAGTAAAAACATTGTTTCAACTTCTTTATCTCATCTTATGGTATTCCGACCCGTTTGGAAGGGCCTTAACCTGTTTGTGAGTCTTTATTTTATCACATACAAAAAAAATCAACAGTTTACCTTACCTTAACACTGAGAATGAATACTCAGACAGGGGACCCCCATAAAAACGTAAGGGCATTTTAAACTGGCGCATATTTTACTGTTTTACCATTTCAAGGTTAAAGAATAGATGAAAGCATGACGTCAATGTAGGCTTAAAGGTGCAGTATTTTCACTCAAAACAAGTAGACTCAAAGGAAAATTTAACTCCGTCTTTGTAGAGAGTAGTATACATTATCACTCCCGTTTTACTTTATATTTCCAAGATATGCCAGAAGGCATCCATAATTAAACCCAGGCTTTGGATTTAGTTCATTAGCAAATTTTGCAAATTCACGTTTTTGGTGTGTATAAGCCACTTAAGTTGGACGTACTTTTGCTGAATTGGTACATACTTTAAACAGGGAGTTTTAAACAGCTCCCTGCTTTCAAGAAAGCACTAGCCTGTTATCTCAGCAAGCCGTCTGCAGTGTACTTAACTTCCCAAACCTGTAGTGCAGAAATGAACCAATGGGCAGACTGCACAGGCTAAATAACAAACTTACTTTTATCGTATACTTTATTCCACATTTTTTCCGTTTTTGTCTTTCGAGTTTCTCCCTGCTGTTCTGACTGTTTCTCTTTCTCTTTCATTAACATTCTGACTCCGTCAGGAATTGAGATGGTACACTCCGATTTTCGTCTTTGTAATCTGTTAAGAATTTTGTTAGCTTAATTAAGCATTTGGCAAGTTGTACTTGTATTTTTGATGAGTGGGATACCACCTTCACGGCCGTTCGAACTAATAAATTACGGTAATGCATGAAAATGACAATGCTCCTATAATTTAAACAATGCAATGTATGTATCAAGAGGGCTGAGGCAACTGCAAACGTTCTGTGACACGATAAACGTTATATGTCATGATGCCCGGTTTACCGATAAATTGACCACAATGAAACACAAAGTCATAATTGACATACGAAGTACAAAACAAGCGTATAATTGAGCTTGGAAATTTTCGGTTCCCCTGGAACCTTCTTCAGCCAAAAAATTTCCAAGCTGAATTATACGCTTGTTTTGTACTTCGTATGTCAATTATAACTTTGTGTTCCATTGTCGTCATTTTATCGGTTATACATATATATATATATATATATATATATATATATATATATATATATATATATATATATATATATATATATATATAGAGAGAGAGAGAGAGAGAGAGAGAGAGAGAGAGAGAGAGAGAGAGAGAGAGAGAGAGAGAGAGAGAGAGAGTTGAGTCGGTAAAGCTGAAAAATCTGGGCGAGGTGAAAATATATATATATATATATATATATATTTATATATATATATATATATATATATATATATATATATATATATATATATATATATATATATATATATATGGCTGCAGTAACAAACGTTATTTTGCAAGTAAATGAAATAGGGCCTATTACCTTGCCGCCTCTTTATTTTGGTTGACCCGGTCACGACCGTGCTTCTCTAAAATATCTTTAGCATCTGGATATTCAATTAATGCCTGTATTTAAAACAAAAAAATAAATGGAAGAATGATAAACGGCCCAGGTAGACCTACACTGAGATTTGCATATCATCACAATACGCTTTAATGATAATTGATCAGTTTCAACACCTCTATAGACCTATAAAAGATCAAGCACGTCTGCACGTAGCAGTATCTTAGCTTATATTAGTGCAAACTGCTAATATTCAAATTTGATTAACGTTACAAATGCTTGCAGTAAATTAAATCGAGTACTTTTACGTATTGGCCTAAAATTAAAAGTTTATCCTGTTATATGGCTTTACTATCCTTACAAAAATCAACCAAAATCTAATCTAATCTAAATCTGGGAATTTTTGGCTTCCCTTTAACATTTTCGTCGTATTGCGTAGATGTCAGTACTGACTGAGTCAACAATCACCTAATTATCATTAGCGAGAACTTTCTGACGGTAAGAAGTTTCTAACAAATATTCTTCGCTCCCCGTCAAACTTTGAATGTAGTAGTTTAAAGCCACCATTTGTAATAGATCATCAGTCAACCGTTGCAATACCAATCGGAGTTCACGGCCACTCTACCAGCGACCGAAACAATTTGGGGTATCCTCCCGGCAGTGTGGCCAGACTTTGATCAATAACTTGCCTGCATGAGATCCTTCTTGGACAAGCAGAGAAGTTCCGAGTAGCCGAGAGACACAACATCTGCTGTTCTTCTATTTTGCCCTTCGTTCAGTTTTAGAAGACTGATCTCTCCGAAATAATTTCCCTCTGAAAGAGTCGCCACGACCATTCTTTCTTGAGTCACAGCATCTGTAACAACCACCTGAAAATCACAGACAATCCCGATCATGAATTATAAAATGTTTGACAGTCTGTCAAATATTGCCATACAGGAAGTAAAATTCTGTTAACATATAAAGCTAAATTATATTAACGTCACTTTGTGAAATATTTGTTTTCATTGCTATTCTCTTTCTTATTTCTTCATTTTTCCAATAATATTGTAATAACAGTAACCGCATTTGTGTATCCTATTTTTGCCCTTGGTTTTTCTACATTCTTTTGTTTTATCAGCTCCACACATTCGTAAATTAAAGTCTTTTTCTTATCAGACCCTTCAATATCATAATGATCAAATGTTCATTCCAAATATTAGAGACATAATCTTAAAATCTTTCTGGTTAACATTTTGTTTGGTAAAGTCACATCACCGCTTCATCAATTTACACAAGAAATTCCAGCCGTCTGCTAAAAAAAATCACGCAGTAATCTTTTCTTTTCCTTTTGTTTTCCTTCCCAATTCAGCTCAGTTTTAGAAGAGAGACGAAATCACTCAAAATGCGTGAATTATGACGAGATACTTTTGACTTGTCTCAAATGTAAACCCAAGAGACAAGTCACTTTTCAAACACATCCATAATGATTTTTTCTCTCCGTTTATCTATCACCAACGTTTTGATTTGTGATTGATAAATACACAGAGAGTCAAGTTATGAAGTAATGCGAATAGTTCATCGCTTTGCTGAAGGGTAGATATAAGAATGGACAAGTGGTAAGGTGCTGAGATGCTTTCTTATAACCATTACTTTTTAAATGGCCAGCAACTTTGAGGAGAAACAGTATACACAGAGGGGACGATTTAGAGGAAGGATTTAAGCAAAAAAGTCTTTTTGATACGTAAAAGAGGAAGGCTAGGCATCCTGGTGACAGTTCCATACAGTTCCGAGATACAGTAGTTCTTGAGATATCAGCAAATGAAATTACAGCATTTATGACCTAAAGGGAGCTTCAAGCAAACAGGAGTTATCTTATCTCCGTACAGTGATGGGCAATGTTTATTTTGTTTTCTTCAATCTGTTGTTTTGACTTTGAACTTTACAGGGATATGAGCTTCCCATGGGGAATTTGAAGATTTTTAAAATTCCCATCCTCTCAATGTGCAATTACATTCCGATAACATAAGATTACGGAGGAGAAAATGTCTGTAATGTTTAAAGAAAAAACAAAAGAGAGCCCATTGATGTGAGATTATGATGTCACATGCACTTCCTTTAAAATACACTTGAAATTGAAAATGTGAAAACTTCATCTACTTATGTCTCGAGATCCAAACATCGCATTTTAATGCAAATTTCACCAGAATGCTTAGATTAAGTACCCCCTCTAATACATAAAAACTCTTTTAAGAAGTATAACGTTTCCTCAAATTTTACGATCATGAAAAAGCAAAATCATCCCGTGCTATCAGATATATTCAAAAGAGTTACATGATTCGCTGCAAATATTGGTGACTAGCTTAGCGTAAACGTACAACGCGAGGCTGCACTCCTGCCCCCTCAGTCAGAAAAAATCGCTCTTCTTCGGCAAATTGTGATGATTAATAAATCACTTAAATTTCTGGCTCAAGTGCTCAGCCTTCCCAACTGAAAGTTAATAACTCTTGTTAATAACATTTGTCTGTGTGTCCTGTTTGTCTGTGTGTCTATGTGTCCTATTCATCAGCGAAGGTCATGCTCCTTTGCCATGGTTCTGATATCCATTTCCCATAACGGCAACAAGTTCATTGAGCCTCTCAAAGCCCTTCTCCTAGCTGGTTTAATACTAACAACAAGAGAGACAGCTGGACGTACGGACAGAACAGATTAACAAACAAACAACGAGTTTTCAGATGTCTGTATACATGCTGTTTTCACGCAGGACCAAAAGTTTCACATTAAAATTTTTTGTAGGTCTCACTCCTTTGAATGTATACAATTTTAAAATCGACATGATTGTATGTCAAAGTAGTCATGGAGACACTATAGTTGGTTTATAAACAACTTAGGTTCTGGTGAGCTTCCCAACTGTTTGCGATGAGTGAGTAATATGGGCATTTACGATTTTGTAATATATGCGGCATGGAAGAGTGTACCTATTTTGATTCATATTTTAAAGGCAGCTTACCTCAAAGCAGAGGAAAAGTGTGAAATGCTAAAAGAAAATGCAATTATTTTCGATAACATTGAAGGAAGCATATCGTTTCGTGACACTTTGTGAAAAGTTTTAAAATAGCGAGGAACCTCAGAGAATAAAAATTTCTGTGGGCTTTCGATGTTAGCTGATGGTCATCTTTATAAAGTACTGCCAAAGAGACACAAGGTGTTCTGTAATTAGACTTACCTCCACCCCCGCCCGCTTTACCCACCTACTCCACCTAATAAGTAGCTTTCTGGATATTTATAAAACCTGAATCAAAAAAAAAACATTACAATGTACATCGAGTTACGTTATATACTTATCTTCTTGAAAACTTTGTAACAATCCTGCAGACGTATTCGTGCGAAAACCTCGCGTGTAAACAATCAATTCGTATTTTGTTACTTTATGAATAATTCATGTTATGCAACTCTTGGTGCCAAAAGGGTACTTGGCATCATCGTGGGAAGGTCATACAATCGGTATTATTCAGGGACAGAGAGCGACACAGAGTACATTACCCAGGCAAACAGTCTACGAGCTTTATATGCAGTAAAGAACTTTTCCTAAAAAAGTACAGAGCCTTAGAATGAACCCTCATTACAGCGAGACAAAACAATCATCTTATCACCGTATTCTTCGAAATATGTGATTACAAATTATTTTACCCCCGCAAAAGTATCGTTTTCTTCTTGTTTTGTGTATGCCGATTACGAGGCACCAAATACCAGAAGGCGGAAGAAATTGTTATAGAGAAACGAAAAAGCATGAATCGCACCGGAATCTTAGAAACCCATTTGAACACGACTTGATTTAGGAAAACAACAGCACTTTATTTACGGGGAAATTAGTTCTCATTCTAAGGACGGGATCAGGTGAACTGTCCGAGATTGTTTACAAGTCTGCACACTGCTCGATGGCGCCTGGTCTAACCTCTTTCTATGCTGTTCTCGTCTTGTCTCTTTTCTCACGCACAGCTTCGCATGTTGACTGGCCGGTCTTGTTGCTCCATAGCATTGTCTATCGCAGTTGAGGAACATTTCAGACAAGGACGCCCTCGTATCACTTTCCTTGATGTCATTGAACTCGGTCAGCGTTCTGAAAGGGCAGAGTCTTTGGACGTTCAGTGCTCTGTCTCACTACCCTACGGAGAACTTTACTGAACATATATAGGCCTTGCCGAGATTCTAAAAGTAATGATAACAATTGACACCCTGGTTTCTAAGGTTGTATTTTTACTTTTAGATAATTTTAATTTCGTTGCGTGGTACACTGTTTTTATGTCAGCTAAAATCAGTTTTGAGAAAATATGGAAGTGTAATGCAAGTGGCATGGAAAAGACTTTTTAATTCCAAATTCCCATAAACCCTCCAACATACCATTATGTTAACAAAAAAGAACCATATCTGAAGCAAATTATAAATGCGTATTTAAAAATACGTGGGACATTCCCAGTGAAATTTGTGCTTCCAGTCAAACGATATTTCCATTCTTTTAATTTAAAACAACAGTTTTAATCGATCTAGTCCATGCATAGACAGATAGAGAAGACGCTGTTATATTGAAAAGCAACGCTGACGCTGCTCTTCGCATTTACTTCTCATCAAATTGAGGAGTTCAAGGAATTTTTGGACTTTAAACGTGAAAAACCAATACTTTATTTTCGATAAACATTTTTCGATATTTTTGTACTTCCTTTCTCTGAAATCGGCATGACCTATCCAGAATTTCTAGGAAAAGGCCTCTTAAGCTGAAAACAAAATTTATTTTGTCTTGTTTTCAGTAGGAAAAAATTTTGTTTTATCAGTTTAATGTTTCAAGTAAAAGACATATGTAATCATACTCTTATTAAACTAGATAATGAACCAAAATTGAGAACAGGATATGCTCATATCCATAGTCATAGCATATTTGTGAAGCACCATGGTGGACCAGGGGGTATATTGAATTTTGAGTCGGTACCAATCAAAAGAGCAGTATTAAAGCTTTGCTTTGATGCCAAAATCCCAGGTACCTGCATATTTGAAAGTTTATGTTAAAATGACCCAAATATAACGGAACAACATAAGAGGAACTTACCTAAATAAAGTTTAGTTCAGTTGCATACAGGCTGACATATTACACCGTTCTCCAGTGGTGCAGCACATTTACAAATATTCGAAAATAGTCAAAGTTTATTTATGGCTTATAAACACTACCGTACTTGTGACCTAGTTCTCTGCATTATGACGGTGATATCATAAGCGGAAACAATTATCCCCGAGTCAAGTTCAGCGTACTTTTTGAAGTCATATGCGGTTGTTGAATTGTCCGGCTTTTGAGTGAAGGCCATGACCGAACTTTACCCTAAAAAAGTAAGCACAGCTTCTGTATTCGCTTGGAAAAGACTGCAAAGTTGGTCAAATCCCCAGTAATCTATAGCAACCTCACAACCCCCTTTTTCTCTGTTATAAGAGGTGCTTACATGGGCATATGGGAGGGCATTTTGTTTGAGGGTAGAAGATATTGGCCCTGAAAAATGTCTTTCATTGACACTGACCATGACCATGACATGAATTTTCCACGTAAAGAAAACGTCAGTGCTTTAAAATCGACTATTTTGCCTTTAAATCAATACCTTTCGGCGAGGGGGTGGGTCGAGGACTCGAAAATGAGTTTTGAAAATTCAGGGGCGGATCTAGGGTCTTCTCTGAGGAGGGGTCCAACATAAAAAGGGCACATTCATTTTTTTAAAATTTTGGTTCCCATAAACGTCAGTGATTATACAATTTACGGCATATTGACAAAGAAAGGATAAACCAAGAGACATGCAAAAACTGGAATCAAAACCTGGAATCTAAACGGTGAAAATGCAAATTGCGCGAAGCGCGCGAAATTTTTTTGGGTAAGCCTACACTTATAAGAATTTGTTCTAATTTAAAGCTTACATATAACAATTGTCCGTACAGGTAGGCCCTGTCGGGCATAACTTTATTGTACTTCCCTCCTCGAGTCACTAGCCGTACCGTACGACAGACACAAGTGAACGTTAACCAGGTTTAGCGAAATGCTATTCAATTTCCGACATTTACATAAATCCATGTATACATAAATCCATGTACAGTATTTCTACTTAAACTTGAAAAGGCGGAAAGGGTTTGTACTATATTTAGCTACAAGTATAACGGAACTGAGGAAGAGTGGACAAAGCGTACCGAAAATTTTGGGTTTTATCCCAGAAATTACCCTTATGAAAGCCAAAATAAGTAAATCGACCATGTGTGGCGTCAGAATTTCCCCAACAGGGGCCGGGCCATGTCAGCTACCCCAATTAGTCCTGAAATTCCCTATTTCGAGGGGATGATGAGAAGGGCAAATGGAGGAGCCTCATCTTCCCATGCTATTGCAGGCATATTTTGCATCATATCAATTAATACTTCAAGATCCGAGTTGCGCACTGATAGTGTTCTTTGAATCTGGATCTTGAAATTGAAAAGCTCGCGGAGCGGGGGAACATGTTTGATAGGCCAAAACATAAAACATATGACGAAACGAAAAAAGAACTGTGGGTTTGTAGACCGTATCGGGTGTAACATACATTTGTATCAAAACCACCTAGACTGCAAGATGAAATAGCCAAACTTTTCTCCGTAAGTCGCTCACTAACTGACTGTACCGCATGACACACACAAGAGAACACCAACTAGGCTTTGCGATATGGGATGAAAGTTACAAACTTTACATAAACTATGTACTCTGCCTATATGTTACTTGGTAAGGTGGACAGGACTTGTGCTATCCTGCTTTGCTGAATGGAACTATTAAAGAAAATAGAGTGACTCTACAGCGCGCGTAGCGCGCCGAAAATTTTGGGTTCTTATTAGAGAAATTATCCTCTCGAGGGCAAAGAACAGGTAAGCCGTCGGGGCGACTAGTTGTCGTCGGGGACTGCATACTTTCGACTAGGACTCCCCGACGAACCTGTAAAACTTCCCCGATAGTTGGCCAGCCTTCCCCGACTGGGGCATGAACCCTTCCCCACCTGGCGCCACCGCTATCTCGACTGGGGTAGGGGGTTAAAATACTGTATGTTGTGCTCCCCATATGGTTGCGGCGCGACTGTCAAAAATACTCTGTCAGAACAGATGACTGAAGTCGAATGTTTGCTTTTTATTTGCGACAGCAGACCGGTCATAGCTCCAAAGACGTCAAAAAAATTGAACCAACTAACATTGCGTTATTTGACCTGGTGGTGTTTTTATATAGTATTTTTAAAATGAAACAAACACCGATTCGTCCATTGCGACTTCTGGTCAACTCTTGGCTGTGGACTTTAAACTAAGATTGGCTTTTATTCCCATCACTAGGGCAACACTAATAAATAAATGAGAGTAATTCCAGACCATGAATATCATATCGTGTTCATGAGAGGAGGGATACTAGCGGGTAGAGGGAAGGTTTCGTAGATTTAGCGTTTAGGGAGTGTGAACAGATCATTATTTTGTTATACAAAAAGACTAGCAGTGACCTTTTGCTAGTTTTAAAAACTTTTCCTTTTAAAACTCAGTAGTAATACGTTGCATAAAGCGCTAGCTAGTGAGTATGACGTAATATCTGCGTGGCTTGTATTACTTTGAATGCCCAAGCACGCCACACGTGGTTCCAAGCGAAAAGTGATTAGAATGCCTGACTGTCACGCAGGCAGTAAGAGTTAGAGTTAGATGAGGTTTTACGGCTCAGTTTCTAACCAACTGGTTTAAGTCGGGCCGGCCGCCGCCCTTTTTGCAGTTGTGGCTCACTGGCATGTTTTCCCTACTCCATTGCAGGCAGTAAGACATACTGTAGTCACATTCTCTGTGAAACGATTGCGCTGTTCGTGTTTCGGGGCGGGCAATATAGGCTACCATAGTCAAATATATTGCTGAAAGTTTCTGCGATACAGGGCTAGACTTTTACCGGTGGATTGATCGATACTGGATGGGGGTAACCAAAATCTCCTCGGAATTGGACAACTGTCATTACCTGTCAAACTGTCGTGGTTTTTTATTTTTTTTTATATTTTTTATTTTTTTAGGCTAGTGTGAAAAAAAAACAATTTTGAAAAAGGGCAAATTGAGAAATTTGAGGGGGGGGGGTCCGGACGTCGGCGACCCCCCCCTCTGGATCCGCCACTGAAATTGAAACTAATTCTCCGAGTGAACATGATTTCAATAAGGAAGATACGAAAAGGGAACTTTGACAAATTTGAAATTCAACTACACAAAAGTGATCGCAGTTGTTGGTCAAAAACATAAGACTGCATGCTGATTCCAACTTGAAATTCATCCACAATTTGTTTGATTTTGACTCTTTTAATTAAAAAGTTGCATTCTTAAAATAAACAAGACATTTCAGGGGCGCAAATCCGGGCGGGGGGGGGGGGCAAGGGGGGCCTTTGCTCCCTCAAGTGCAAAAGTGGGGGGAGGGGAAACCCTAATTTGGCCCCCCCCCCCCAAATGTGAATAGCAATACTCATTTTTTTCGCCGCTTGGTCACTGTTGACATCCCTTTGATAACAACACATGACAACAATACAGTTATAGGCTATAACTGACATAGTATTTGAATGTCTGTTGATCAAGGCCGTATGGAATATCATCTGAAGCTGAAACCCGTGGAGCAAAATTTGGTCAGGTGAGCCACAGAAAGTGACAGATTTGCTAATTATAAACTCAACTTTGCAAAATCGAAACCGCGATATTAATTTACATCAAAAACTGAGCTTTTATATGCAGGGTTGACAATTTCCAAACGAACGCACAGCCTAACGAAAACGAGTCACGGCCTTTCCTAGGACTGTAGGAGAAAAATCTGTCCTCTACGTATGTTCCTTAAAAAGAACCATTTAGATTTATTATCAGTTAAGTAAGTCAATCTGTGGTCGTCTCGAATAATGATTAAACGTTGTCCTGCTTTTTGTACATTTAAAAAATCCCAGCTTTTTTCAAGTTAAAACTTTAATCCAGTGAAGCACATCAGTAGTATTAACTTTGTGCCCTAACCTGCTAACCCTTTTGACAAGTGTAAATGTTCTAAAACCCAGGAGCCTTTACACTAAAAAACTTCCGTTCAAAGCAATCTTTCTGCAGCTTCTGAAATACTAAAACCCAGGAGCTTCCGGGGGCTTCGCCCCCTGGACCCCACCCACGAGGGCTTCGCGCTCGCGGTGCACGCTACGCGTGCACAATTTCAAATCCACGCGTACACCATATTCGTTTTTGCCCCCTCACTCTCAAACAGAGATTTGCGCCCCTGATACACTTTAATTGAGCCTACTTCCAGCTACATTTGCCTCACATGGTAACAACGAAGTAAGCCTGCAGCTGAAAAGAGAGGGCAGAATTCATGGAAAGATGAAGTTGCAAATTTCACTCCTTCCATATTTCTTCATCATGTTGTGGTTAATGAATTATTTCAAAATACTGACAAGCAAACAATAATTTGAGCCAAGTTTTCCTTTACAATTGACATTTGACCTGTGACGTCACTAAGCACAGGTACGTACCAACCAAATGTGAATTTCATCGGACATGAGTGTGCAATTTCTCATTTCCCGATTGCATGGAGGAGATGAGATAAGAACGTTTCCCAGTTTTCGCTTCGTCTATTCCTTGAATAGTCACTTTGCCGTTGAAGCCATGTTTGGCTAACATCAGTATCATGTTGCTTCTCGGCCTTTCGGGTACGATCATGTGTAGTATCTGTTCTTTTCAGCCAGTCTAGACGGGCACCACGCATGACAGACCCATGATGTAGAGGTCTGAAGGTCCAGAGGTTGGTCATGTAAAGTCTTGTTATCCCCTCGGGATGTAGCTTCTTTGGGGCAGCAGAACTCCTTTGCGACTGACGTTTGGTTTCACCCTAGGCTTCGGCTCTTCGCCAGAGAGTCGAAGGGACTTTGGAAACGGTAGATCACGTGTAGTATCTGTTCTTCTCAGCCAGTCTGAAACGAGGCAAGGCATGACAGACCCATGATGTAGAGGTCTGAAGGTCCAGATGTTGGTCATATGAAGTCTTGTTTTCCCCTCGGGACTTAGCTTCTTTGTAGGAGCAGAAATACTTTGGGAGTAGCGTTTGGTTCCACCCTAGGCTTCGGCTCTTCGCCAAAGTGTCGAAGGGACTTTGGAAACAGTAGATCATGTGTAGTATCTGTTCTTTTCAGCCAGTCTAGAACGAGGCAAAGCATGACAGATCCATGATGAGGACTCAGTCTCAGTGTCCCTTTGGGACTCAGCTTCTTTGGGACTTAGCTTCTTTGGGAGCAGAAGTCCTTCGGAAATAACGTTTGATTTTCGCTCTTCGGTTCTTCGCCAAAGAGTTGAGGGGATTTTGGGAAAGAAGCCATGTAGTTCTTACTCTCACCGTCGGTAATGCAAGGCCCTGTGATGGTGATTTTTTCATCCAGTCTGGAGCAGTGTCATGCATGATGTGAGAGAGCCTGACGGCTGAAGGGATGCCACCATCAGTCATAGTAGCCCATCAGGGAACGTAGCTCCTTTGGATGAGATCCCCTTCGGGGTAACATACGGTGATTGGTTTTCGCCCTCGGGATCCAGCCGAAGGTACTTATAGAAAAAAGCGCGACGTGCTATGAAACGATAACGGTACAGACCCGCATTTAAGCTCTATAGTATTAAAAAATAATAATGGAATAAACTGCTATTATGTTGAAGCCATGGGAAAATCCTTCCTTTTGTTTT
This sequence comes from Holothuria leucospilota, assembly GCA_029531755.1. Classification (NCBI taxonomy): domain Eukaryota; kingdom Metazoa; phylum Echinodermata; class Holothuroidea; order Aspidochirotida; family Holothuriidae; genus Holothuria; species Holothuria leucospilota. The sequence continues at coordinate 52,645,695 of CM055963.1, read as the reverse complement.
CAGTTACATTGCAACACTCCTTATTTATTCCATCAAGATTATAGCGCGGCATTGCATCACGGTCGAAAGGGAGGATTTACGAAACAGAGGGCGTGCTTTCATTCTTCAGGCACAGGCAAAGCTATATGTTGTAGACATCAACTCTATTATGATATGCTAAATAACCCTGCCCACCCAAGCCCAAAATATCGGGGGGAAGTGGTGACTGACTCGCCAGATGTTCCATAGACCCTATGCACACGACGCCACAGGGCCATTAGAAACGGATGTAAACCCAGTATGTACACATGTCCAAACTTTTCCAAGACTTCTTTTGCCATTTAAAATTGAAAAAAGGACAAAGTTTTACTGTTTTGTAGACCGATTTATCAGCCACATTTGTGGGAAAAGATGGAAGAATATGATGTCTTAAATCTTATGTGAAACCTGTCTTTTTTTAAATGTCCAGAATTACAATACTTGTAAAGTAGTTGGAGTTCGGAATTACTACAAGCATGTATATATGCGTTCAATAAATAGTCATCCTGGGTCTGTCACAACTTTTGCCCAAACTAGAGTGGATTTACTGTTTTCTTCTAGGGTCCTTGACTCTGAGCCTATGGATCGCCTGGGATTTCGCCTTCAAAATGAAGAGCGGGGTGGGAAAATAGTCTGGGGAGCCACTACTGCATATACACAATGATGGTCCCAGGTCAATAGTTGTCTGGTTGGTCTTGACATTATTTGTGAAGAGGGCCTCAGTGCTTATTTGGAAAGGCTCATTCGTCTGAGAGGAATGACTCATTTTCGGCATTTTAAGCCTGTCCTTCTTTTGAGTTACGAGCAGCAGGGAGTTATTATTTGGAACTCCCTGCGAGCGCGAGCAGGCTGTACGGCATATTCCTTGTTCAGTTAATGTATTACCAACAGCTGCTACTTGTAGAACCCCTTGCTTTATAGACTATCATAGCGAAGAGAATTCTTACTAGATATTACTTGATTACCCTAGGGTAAGGATTCATCGATTAATTTTCTCCACATACAAATATGAAGTTAAATTTGGTAATTTTGACTAAGTTATAACCAAGGGATAACAACGTAGGATGCCGAAGAAGAGCAAGTTCAGTCCCCCCCCCCCCAACGTTTTCTTCGTCACCCTTTAAATTGATCGGAAACCAGAGAGCACAAACACTTGTCTTGTATAATCCCTTTTCTAATCCATCAGAGCCCCATCACCAAAGCATGTTGAAAATAAGCCCAATTTGTTGCGCGATTGAATCTCTCATTTTAATTTGGTTCGGCAGCCGCCACTTGGGAGTGCACATCTATAGTGTATGTGTACAGGGCGCATACATATACAGAAGCTTGCCATCTTGCAGCAATTCTCACTGTGCGTTGAATGTTACAGGTGCATAAAACACATTCCTTACAAGTAAGGGTGTGCTCAGAGACCCCCTAACATTGGACCAACCCGAGAAACCAAAACCGAAGCCAACTTTTGGTGGTCTCTACGATCTCGGACAGGTGGTATGAGACCGACGTTCCTTTGGTTTCGAATGGTCTGTTCGCTACAGACCAAAACCGACAAATACTGACAAACCATAGGCGTGGGAAGCTGTTCTCCACTGGGGTGGGGGCTGAATGTTCTTTCAGACCGGCGTCCTGTGGAGGGGTGTAATGGGAGGGTGTCCCCCTCGCCTTTGGGAAACTGTTGAATATTTGAGGATCCTTGGATGCAATTTGGTGCAGTATATTGAAAACCGGCTTGGTCTCTGGCGGTTTGTGTGAGAGCTTCGTCGGTCTCGGAAGGTCTCGGGTATGTCTAGACTAACGATTGGATGATCTGAGCATCAAAAACCAGACAAACACACATCTTTACCTACAAGTACCATTGTGAGTCAATGACATCATTCCAAATTACTGCCTAGTTACACGTGACGGTATTTCATATTAAGTAAACTGGAAAGAATTTCTTGTTTCAAATTCCGGCCAGTTTTCATTTCATAAGTCAATCGGAAGTTCTTAGAGAAAGGGGGTGCTATTAGTCATTTTTGCTGGTATAGTTTTTCTTACAAAGAAACATGATACAAACGAATTCATTTTCCTTTTGTAATCGACAACATCTACTGGAAAGATAATACCGCCAGGTACAGAACAACATATTCTAGCAAAAAGAAATTTTTTATGCAAGTCCTCCCGGGTCAAGATATAGCCTCTTCTTTATAATTTAAACAGCGACTGTATGATGGAAGGCAGTTTTACAGGTTTAGTCAATACGTGACTTACCTGTACTTTGCCATGGTTAATAATGTACATCTCCCTGCCTATCTCACCGCTTCGACAGATGTGATCACCAGGGGAATATATTTGAGATCTCAGTCTAAGCACCAATTCACGTAAAAAGCCTTCTTCACAGTCTTCGAAAATTTTTACCTATATAATACGTCAAAAACAACATTAAAAACAGGGTTGAATAACTTGATATCACCAACTAAAAAGCCTGCCTAGCCTTGAAACTGAGCCGAAACTTTTTAAGTAGAAACACAAAAGGAACTACTGTAGATAGTCTAGAAATAAACATCATTGTTACATTTTGTTGACCTTTTGTGATATCACAAAGCATTTTTTAGATAAAAAGATAAAACCTTTTTGGTAAATTTTGATATATTCTCTAGTTTTGAAGATACTTAAGGGGTATCTTGAGCTTACATTGTATAAATAGAAAACGTACAGAAAATCGCCTTCATTATTAAACCATTCAGTATCAAAAAAAAAAACTCTGGCAATGGCTTTTTTTTCTCAAGACATATTATGCATTACAATAGTTACGGAAGTTGCATCATTTGGCAATCCAAAAGTTTGGACAAACAAATTATATCCACGATACACTCTTAGCAAAAAGGGTTCTTTATCTGTCCCACATAAAGAACCCTATAGGTTCTTCGAGAATTATTTACAGGAATTACTTAAGAAAAAAAAACTTTCTGCCTGGAACCCTTTACCACCTTTTGCTCTCCAGGAAGAACCATGGAACCCTTTTTTTCTTAGAGTGTACGAGGCAGTGAATTTCTCTCCGCGAGAATCTTATTTCTTGAAATTAAAGTTACCTGGCTATCATATTTTTAATTGCTCATCATTTTACATCTATCAATCTTGGCTTTAAAGGTATGAAAAATTCCTGTACCACAAACACATCGTTTCCTCTTTACGTAGATGTTCTTTTCTAGAAGGGAACTATAGGAGTAGATTAGTTTCTGCATTGTCACTCCATATGGGTCTGCCGTTTGCTAAGCTATGCACTCCTTATGACAGTATGAGGCTCTTATATGACTGATTTCATGCTGATATTGGCTTGTAGGCACAGATTACTTTCTCAACAGTTTGTAATTGGTTAATTGTGAGTAATCCATTTATTACTTACTGAAGATTAACTGTCGCCATCAGCCCGTAGTTCTGAGTGAATAAAACATTTAAAGCAGGGGCCGGTACCAGGTGCGTAGTCATTATGTGGTCCAAGGGAAGGAGTAAAAAACCAACCCAATGACGCCAGAGGCACCGGCCGACCGCAAAGCCACCCCTCTTCTTCCCACGGGAGTGAGGTCTAGGGGCCACCCCACCCCTCCCTCTGGGTTACACGCCTGGTCGGTACTTGCGTGGTCATCATTCCAAACATTAGCTTAAGCAAGTCCAGGAAATTCAAGAGTGTTCTCTTCGGTTTGCAATATTTTACCAACAAGGTAGGGTGCCTAACAACTCCCTGATGTCAACTAAGTTATTTCAAAATGGCGCTGACTGAAATATTTGAATCTATCAATTTCAAGTATAGCGGTCACATCAGTCCTTTCTCACAAGTTATAAAGTGATCGGATATTTTTGAGCTTTTTCATGATACAGCAATAAATGGATAAGATATTAAAAGTTTACAATGCATGCCGGGAGTTTCGCTCCTGTGCCAATATGACAGTATGAGATCGATTCCGCAACATCTTCGCCTTCATTCTAGCGCTTTGAGTGACTGTTTCCTTTCCTTTCTACAATGAATGAAACGTTACCTTATTCAACCTTTTTATTCCACGTTTAAAACATTTCATTCAAGTTCAATATTTTCTTCAAAACTGAGTTCTTTAACCTCGATTTTTGTCAACATTCACGATTTTAATTGCAGTGTGTGCGCGTGGTGTGGGTGTGTGGATGTGTGTGTGCTGCTACAAATACCACAGACATTCAATGTCCGTTGCAAAAGTTCAACTCTTCCCGGCATGCGTTGTCATCAAACTTGCTTATTGACTTTTAGAGAAATATAAAGTCGGCTCCATAGGTGGAGGCTCTTATTGCAATTTTGTGTTTGTGGGCGTTAAACACGATTTTAATTATGTAACGTTGTTTTACCTACGAATCGGTGCATTACCTTACATTGTCCATTTTAATATCCTTTGTTACTCTCTACAGACTATTACTCTTCAGACTATCAGCTAAAAAATAAGGAACACCATGGTCCTCTCAGCGATGTGTAGCAAAATTGTTTTTATTCATCCCTCAATTACTACAGTCCTCGTGACGTAGGCCTACCGGTATTTTCACATATGGCTTTAAGGGAGAGGTCGCTATACTGAAAAACTTACGTGTAGCCGTTGATGGTTCAACAAAGGTAATATGCGCGCCGTTTGGTATCTTGGACCATAGACCCTTTTTCAAGTAGCAATTACAAAGGATTATGGGATAGAGTTTGGCACACGTCGTTTTTGTCAATGACACTTTAAGGTAGTAAATATCGACGCACACCAAAACTCTATCCCACAATCCTTTGTAACTGGTATTTGGAAAAGGGTCTATGGAGCTAATACTTGTCCAGGTACTGAGCAGCTGTATGCTTGGACGTACTTTCTTTTATCTTGATTACAGTAACAACAGTCTGCATAGCTGGCCGTGGTGTCTTTCCGTTAATCAAAGACGTACTTTTGTTACGTGAAGCTATAGGATTGAGTAAACAAACAAGCCCTGCCACTCACGGTACAGGCGCGTACCCTGGAATTTTCAACAGAGGGGCGCAAGGTTTGACTGATCACTGTCCTGGGGTAGGGGTGTAAGGGGAGGTGTAGCTTTGGAAAATTTTTGCTTTTGGAAGAGGGCTGAGATGCAAAATTGTGCGATATTGGACACATTTTGAAGCATTTTCTTTTTTTTTTTAACGCATGACGGTCAATAGGGGAGGCGCGCGCCTGTTGCGCCACCGCCTGGATCCGCCACTGCGGTACCGTCTAGTTGGCATTAGGGCAGCGAATAAACGCAAATCACACAAATCCACAATGCAGGCAGTACATGTCCAATTTTATTTCAGTTTAGGCAAATTGGGCTATCCTTAGTCAAGAAATAAAATCTTCGCGTCAAGAAATAAAATCTTCGAGCAGGCAGGACAACCTAGGTCCAGCAATACCTCAATGCTATAAGTTATGACTGACCTTTTGAAGTGTTTCGAGATGGACGTGAATAGCTATTTCTGCTCGCAGTCTCGGTGGTAAAAATTCGAGAAACTGTTGATCCTCCAAAGCCTGGGTGCTGTAAAATAATTATAGATAATCGGACCGGTATGAACAGGTAAATAAAGTATTTCTCCTTGTGATAAGCACGCAACGATTTTAAGACTACTGCAAGATGTAAGCCTGAAAAGAGATTCATTATAGAAATGAGTTAATCCGTCATTTCAGGTAAAGTGCACTCTAAAGACAGGCTGGTTTAATCTAACCAGGATCGCGGACACCTGTTATCCAATCGTTCCCTGGTTAAAACTAATCGGACATTTTCTTCAAATTAACCTCTAAATAGTCAACTACTAACTATTACTACTGATTAAAAGTCCTGGTCAAAAATCAACACTTCCCAGACAAAGTTAACCAGGGATTTAGTCTTGGTTGTTTTGCCCAAAATACGGTCACTGGCAGGATAACCGGTTACCGTATTCCTGATTAAATTTAACCATTACCCTTTTAGAGTGTTTGAAGTTTAGAACAATCTGAAGACTGACGGCGAGGGGAAGGATACTTGAACGTTTGTCTGAGTATTTATAATAGTTTTATCCTTTTTCAGGTTGGAATGATAGTCTGAAAGAATAACAGCTATAAAGAACTTGTACATGTATATGTTTGTACACAGAGCCGTAGCCTGGGCAAAATCCCAAGGGGAGGGGGGCAGTTAATGACACTAAGTGGACCTCCCAGTGAGGTACCTAGGATAGGTGACGGGCAAATCCTTCCTTTGTCACCCCCGCCATGAGTCTCCCTCAGGAAGTGGTCTAAGTGTTGATGTGGCTTTTATGTAAGTCGGTAGAATGCAAAATGGTGCTTTCTTTGGAAAAGTTTTGAACTGATTCTATCTTTAGAAATTCTCATTGTGCAGTAAATATTTCTTATGTCTCGCCCTGGTTAAAGGGAAGGGGAATGTCTTCGGGGAGTGTGAAACCCCCACCCTTTGAGAAATTTTTGTCTTTGTATGTATGTTTAGATGAAAAATGGTGTTACCTTTGCAAAAGTTCGAACTGAGTATGTGGTTAACCCTGTTAACATTTTCCATTATTGAGTGAATTTCCTATTTTTGAGCAGGATGCCAAATGTGGGGGTGGTGTCGTCTAAGGTAAAACTTTGAGAAAAGTTTGCATATGCATGATGACCTATATGCAAAATGGTGTTATCTGGCAAGATAGCACCGATTTTAGGGCAGGAGCATAATTGTAACCTTGAACTTATTATATATATGTTTAGAAAGTTTATTATTTAGTGATTTTCTTCGGTCTTTCCATGACATGGCTTCACGGTGACCATTCCTTGTCGCGTAGAGCAGGCCTATCATATCAAGAAAGCGTCTGTCCAAAATGCCTCCCACATTGAGGGAAACTGTACTTTTTACGCCTTGTAACTTGCATCTAAACATCTTTAGATGCAAGTTTTAAGATTTCATACTTTAGAAATTGAGATTTCACGAAAACGGTCATTTCGAAAAAGTAATTCAGTAGATACACTTTGAAGGGGAAACTTGAAGTTACTTAACAAATTCATTGATTAAAGCATTTAACTAAAGATAATCTTTTCTATTTCGTAAAAGCATACTGCGATGTGTGTAAAAAGAAAGTGCAAGCCTTCCAAAGAACTTTTGCCTTCGGGTCTCAGGTGTGTTCTATATATAATCAGTTATGGCCGGTGGTGGCGCCAGGTGGGGGCAGGGAGGCCATGGCCCCCGTCGGGGAAGGCTGCCCCCCCCCCGTTGGGGAATTTTTCCGGTTTCGTCAAGGAGCTGTTATGTATACGATAAAATATGTAGTCCCCGACAACGGCCAGTCGCCCCGACGATTTACTTAATTTTGGTCTAAATTGGGGCAAATTCTTCAGTAAAATCCCCATATATTCCAATTTCTTCTTTCCAAATTCTTCTTTAAAAACCCAAACGTTTTAAATTTTCCATGGTAAAAGCCCAGTTTTTCAAATTTTCTTCAAAAAGAGCCCAAAATTTTCGCCACTCTTCGGTCGCCAAAATTTTCCCGCAACGTCGTTTCGGCACTCTATCGTCCGCGTTGCGGCTTTGGGTTGTTGGCCCCCGGTCGGGGAGCTTGTTCCCCTGTCGGGCAAATCCTGGCGCCACCCCTGGTTATGGTTAGTGCAGTGACATTTTTAATGGACATGTGCAGATCCAATATTTAAGGGAGAAGCTCATTCGTCAGGACTAGTGACCCATGCACATTGCTCATATTCTATAGCAAAGTCCGGGGAACTCCCCGGGAAAATGTAGAAAATAGGGAACAATTGTTTGCCATTTCACAGGTTCTGAGGGCATTAAAATATCATAATTGTGACAATGAAGTTTTAAATATTTTCCGTATTTTTTTGTATAGGCCAGCTTTCATTTGGGATTTGGAAATCTCAGGGAGCCCTTGCCCCCACAGGCTATGTCCCTGGTACATGTGCTCGTTCCAGGGAAATTACTACCACAAGCTTTCAGTACCGTAGCTTTCTGGAGTTTTTCCCCAACCACTGTTCTCTTAATATGTTAATATTAAGTTGCTTATCTTTGTATTCCCTTTCATATTCATAATAAATATTCATATGTCGATATCAACAACAAACTGCACATTTTGCACGGTACAAAGTTGGCTGAAATAAATGTGGAAGAGGGGGAACTACTGAAAAGAAGACAATGACTAGGTGTTTTCTGAAAATTTAATAAACGGTCGTTTCTTTGTCATATATTTATCAAATTATGTTGCGGTTAAAAAGATTGCATTTGAACAATATAAACAGTATCTAGTTTCAAAGGTAACTTAATCAAATTGAATGACCATGGACATTCATGGTCAAAAAAAAATGTTTTGGAATGTTACTGAAGAGTTCAACCTGGATACTCTGGTTAAGATTGCATTCTATAGAATATGTGTGGAATTAAGAAACACGTTTTTTATCAAAAGTGCATTTATCATTTGACTTTATACTATTTGTTTTACCAATCTAAGAAATTATTACCTACTCACCGCGACCAAGCGTAATTGGACCATTTCTTGACCCTGCTTTGGATCTGTTCTGGCACTTGTCGGTGGTTCATATAAAATTTGATTGCGTCCATCCTGGGAACAGGGAACAACTACTCATTAGAATAAGTACTAAGCAAATGTAACAATATATCATACGTTAAAAGATTCTTCGTTGAGGTTACAGCATCACTGGAGCTATTACAAATAGCTGTATGATATATCAGGTTAACGCCCCGAGGTGTAGCCAGCCCTCTTAGTCAAGTTGGGCAGTGAGTAAAATTGGCAAATTCTCCAGGGAGAAACAAAGAAAGAATAATCTACAGATTACAAATAGCATACTTTATCTGTTTATTGACTACACTAAAAAATATTTTTCAAGCCCCACTATTTCATTTTCTTAATGGGGTATATGCATGTAACGAACCCCATCACATAGGACCTGAACTTGTTGTAAGCTCTGAAATGCGTTTCTGAGCAAGATGTTTGGGTCAATTGATTGAGTGTACGAGGTCACTGCTTCATCTTGACTATACACCAATAGGCAAAACCAGGAAAGTAACAGCTGACTATATTTTAAGGGGGGGGGGGCAGTTCGTCTTGTTGAGGAGTGTGTCTACAAATATGCCCCAAATTCTCCGGAGGTCGGCAATCGTTCACCACATCCACCCCTTCCTACGCCCATGTATTGAGCGGTCCTCCAAACCATGAGGTCACAAAAAGTCATCTACCCTGTACCACTAGTTCAAGAAGAACTAATAAAACATTGTTTGCACTTTCTTGGGTGCAGCCTTAGATTGACTGTTTTCTGCATCTAAATTGTCTTTTTAACGACGTAAAACGAAACAAAGAAACTGCAGTAAGTAGGCCTAATATAAATTTTCTCGTCGTCAAGGGACAACTTGAAGTTTGATACAATTATTATTTTCAGCAACACGTTGTGTTTTGCTGGACGACGTTGTTAAGAGGATGGAAGGTTTTCTTACTTTGCCTGGTATTCTTGTCGTGCTGCATTCATGTTACTGATGACGTCACCGACATTACCCACCACAGTGGCAAAGAGAAATACCCCCACCATAAAAGTGACCACCATGAACACGTGTTCCTAGAATATGAAAACAGTCAAAAAGGTTTTGTTACATAGGTACAAGCATGGTGCCCCCAAAGCCAGGACCCTTATTCAGGCAAGGTACCTTAGGGGCGAGATAGCTTCCAGGGGTAGGGGAGAAATATTTGTAAGGGGCAAGATGTACTAAAATGCATTAAAGTAATAAGGTAGTAATTTTCAATTTTCTAAGTTGGAGAAAATTTTTCCAGGGGAGCCGCCCCTTGCCCATCCCACCCCTTGGTTATGGGCTTGCCCAATTGAAAGCAGTCTCGAGTGCAGGACTTTTTCACCCTTGGCGGGCTTGTGTTGTAACCCATCCCCTCACAGACACACATATATACACGCACGCAGAAAAGTGGCTTCCGGACACCCCGTCATATGGCCCCATGGAATCGTATGAATATAAGCTATTTTGAAAGCTTTGGAAAAGTTTCCTTCCATTATCTTTACATACACTAGGAATATCTGTTAAATTCTGTAAATATTACTTAATAAAAAGGTCCTTCGTAAAAGCTGTGAAATTTGAAACTAATTGACATAAGTTTTCCGTATTCTTTTTCTTTTTTTTTTTTCTTCACTTCTTTGTTCTGTAATCTGAGTATGATTGTAAGGACATTTTGGACAGAGCAGACCTTTTCTTGAATTTAAAAAAATACTTCATTTAAGGAGGAGTTGTACGTTGTCAGCCTAGAGTATCTCACAAGTTCCTGGGTTAATGACAGTTCAGCGTGGTATGTTCACTTCGTTCTGCCGATTGTCGTACTTTCTTATACAAACTTGAAAAACTTGCATGAAACAAATAGTGCATAATGAAAAGAAATCTTAAAGGCCAGTTTTGTTGTTTATTTTCATCCCAAAAATAGCAATGACCAAGGAGCGGGATTTAATGTCTAAAGATTGTCTAATGTCTAAAAGGAGGGACTGTCCCCTACCCCTTTGAGATTTTTTTTTCGATTATGTTGCGTCCTTTAATTTACTACGGCACCTGGTGCAATATGTATTTGTTATTTTACAGTAATAGCTAAGGATTTAAAAGAAAAGGCCAACTCTAGGTCTGGGAAAAAGTTTGAGCAAGTTCCCCTTGCCCCCAGTTATCCAGTTGATGTCCGTTCGTGATGCTTCCTCGTGAAACCACTTCTAAGTGATGATGACGATGAACATGGGAATGTTCCACTATAATTTTACCATAATTTATCATCTCATCTCCGAAGTAAAGAAGTAGTTTGATAACATTTTCTATGTTAAAACCGTTTCGTTGGCTTTCAGTTGAACAAAGCGGTATATAGCACAGGCTTAATTTGAACGTGTTAAGGCCGGTTTTTACTTCCAAATTTCCACGCGCTATAAAGCTATAAGCTACATGGTCATCCCTTACTCTTCTGGGCCAATCACGGACGCAGCTCAGAGTTGGAACAGTATTCAACTTTTATAGCTTTATAGCGCTACACTGAAGTACGAACAACTGTGCCTTTACCGTGTAGTGTGTTTAGATCTTGAGGCCCGGACGTTTGTTCGTCAGCAGCAAACAAGAAAAATTTGTTCCTAAAGACATTTCTCAACAGTTTTTAGGGTATAATCTAAAGATCTGTGCGGCCAGCTTAACTTACTGGCACAAAATTATGTGCAATAGTAAGCCTGCATGAAGTAGCTTACATAATTGAGTAAAGATCACAAAGCAAAAAACAAAAAACAAAACAAAAAAAAACAAACATTAGTTCGTTTTACATTAGCAACCATCTCACGACTTGCCAACAATATTCCTTTGAACGAACTGTCCTCGTTCTTAGACTAACAGACTAACCTTTTAAATATATCTTTGAACCCCATTCACTGTTTCCATTTGAGCCCCACGCCCACGGCATTAATGTCACTTGGGAATGAAATTATTACAAGTCAAGCAAACTGATCAACAATGTTGCCGTATGATTTCCGTCTCGATTAGACGTATCTCCTCTACAGACAGCTGAATTTTAGATGAGAAAATCACAGGCGACACTACCCTGGGAAAAAGGTAGTTACTCACACATTGGCTTCACAGACTTTATTCTAGATAAAGTGTCTCTTTGATTTGGGGAAAGCCTTGCCAGGCTGGCATTGCAGGCTAGTGAATGGCATCTGACTGGAGGTCATATTGGTCCAGAATCAATAAAGCTGCAAGCAGGGAGTTGCTAGAGACAGACCCCTGCTACAAGGTAGGCTTAAAGCAAGGGTGGAAAACAAGATGGCTCGAAGGGCCAAACATTTTTAGGGAGGGGTGGGGGAGTTGCTTCCGCTAGGGGCTTCAAACCTGAGATGTTCTGTTTGCTAATGTATTTCTTGCAGCAATTATCATATTGGAAGTAAGATATGTTGTTTAAATGTAAAAAAGGAAATGAAAAAATTGAAAGACAAAAACAACATGGGAAAGAACTGAAGAAGAGGAAATAAGGAATAATTATTGATGGATATCATGCAATGAAATATGGGTGTCAAAAGTGAAATGGTGGTTATTAGCCTATACTGCCCGGATTGCCCAGTCCCTTTCCCCATGGCTGTAAATTATTGCAGTCTTGTTCTCTTCTCTATTGAAATCTGTAGAGGAACTGGATTTGATGTCTCTCCATGGCGAGTTAGATTATAATTAAGAGCTAACGTAATAACTCCCTGCTCTGCCCGTAGCCAGGGGGAACAGAGTCCGCGTCCCCCTCCCCTCGACAAATCGACTGGTAAAAGATGAGTGTACTATAACTGTGAAGCATTATCCTTGTAAATACCTCTACTCCCCTTGCGCTTACGATGACCCCAATATCAGAATTCCTAGCTACTGGCCTGCTCCCTGGTCGAAGTCAAAAGAAAAGACGCCCTTTAAAATTTTTTACTTTACCCATAGCACAGTATAGGACAGCCTGTTAATATAATCCGTCGAATATGTTACGAGGAAGAATATATTTAAATAAACAAAGTGAAACGGTCAACAAAGGCCATATAATAACTACAAAATGTGATGACGGCAGTTTCATCCATTTTCACTCACATTTTGTTCAATAATTTGGCTACTAATAGTATTAAAATACGAGAAAATATGAGTTACCAGATCAGTCACAGGATTTGCTGTTCCTCCAATGGTCGTTAGTGTCACTGTAGACCAGTATATCACCCTTATGTACTTTCTTCAAATAAATAAAAAGCAAAAAGAAAAGAAAAACATGTCAAGGGTTTTGCAAATATCTTGTAAGAAATGTTGACTTTAGAAACAAGCTCGCCAAGTTCATTATTTAAGTCGTCACTTTATCGTGTAAGGGGACCTACACTTTAAATAATGATTGCCCAGCCTGGGCAAAAAATTTATCCAGCCGTTGGTTCCGTATTCCTCCTAACCGGAATTGGGTAAAATATTGCCCAACTTAGTTGGGTAAGGGTTTTACTCATTAGGTGGGCAAAAAACTTGCCCACCATTTTACCCAACTAATTGAGCAAATATTTTGCCCAGCCAATTGGGCAAAAATTTTGCCCAACTTTTAGGCAAAACATTTAACCAACCAAGTTTGGTAATTTATTACCCAATTCCGGTTAGGAGGCATACGGAACCAACGGCTGGGTAAAACAAGTTACCCAACGGGGTTTGGAATATCTCAGAGAAGTTACCTTCCAAAAGTTTTAAAAGCTACCGGAATTGCTAATGCTAGCCACTAGTTGCATTTTACGTGCTGAAAAACGGACACGGCTAGACCGGCGAAAGGACTACATATGGCCAACAACCAAAAAAACCAAAGACTAACAACACCCCCACAAACAAAACAAAACCACCAACACCGCTCCCGAATAGCCACAGACACCCGAAGCGAAAAGACAACACCAGACTTAACTACCAGAAACTGCCCGGAAGGACCACAACCCCGAAGGGAAAAGTAATGGACCACCTTATTTACAACCTATTTACAGTATATGTACACTATTTACACCCAACGAAACAAAAACCAAACCAAAGTCCCGAAGAGATCGAACGAGCCCGGTGAGGCACCAGCACCAAGCACGTCCGCTCTCCTCGGCGACCTGAACTCAACCGGCATTGGTGCTTTTTACGTGCTAAACAAACGGGCACGGCCAGACCAGCGAAAGGATATAAGATATGGCCAACAACGAAAAAACTGAACACCAAAAACACCCTCGCAAACGAAACAAAAACCACCAACACTGCTAGTGAGCAGCCACAGACACCGAAACTGAAAGACAACACAAAACCAGACTACCATCACTTAACAACCAAAAAACCGAAACACCAAGAACACCAGACCAAACCACCACCACCCACAAGTAACTTCCCCGAAGGGCCACAACTCCAAAGGGCTACGAGGGGCCGGGGTCTACTTGCCGTATTTACAGTATGTACAGTATATACACTATTTACACCCAACCAAAATTAAACATAAGCCAAAGTACCGAAGAGATCGAACGAGTCCTGTGGGTGGACAGGCACGTCCGCTCTCTTCGGCATTGGTAATGCTAACCACTTTTAAAAGTAGCAGGGTTTTAATTGGAAATTCATATAAATGAATTTTCTGGTTTGACTATTACATATATTCAGTGAGACTTGTTTGTTATTATTAACGATTAATAATACAATTTTCTTAGCGATATTTCAGTTTCTCCTTCTTTATGTTGTATTGTACAACTGAGAAACAATTTTCTGCAAGAATTCACCATTGCCAGCTTCAATTTATTTTAATTAGACCTGCAACAAAGGATAAACACCCAAAAAAAGAAAAATTCGGAATGCTCCATTCAAATGATAGATATATAAACCTGGTATTCCAGTATAATTTCACAATATACTTACACGAGTCATGGAAATTGAAAATTTAACTCCAATGCTTTAAACGTCGATATACGTGAATTGGTTACTTAAGTGAAGACTCTCTTAATTCTATGTTGTCACGTGACATCAAAATTTTAGTTCTTGGGCCCAGTGTTTCGCAGTATCATTTCACTGCCATCAAAGGCAGTCGAAAGGCGATTTGTGTTCAGAAAGTGAGTTGTCTGCGTCGAGACTAGGATAATATTCATAACATTAGACTGAAATCAATCGTTTCTACTTCATCCGATAGCTTTAAATGGTAGTTGACGGTGTCGTTACAACAACTATATTTATCACTCTGGATTTAAATGACAAGCCTGAAGAGTAACGTAATGCTTTTTACTCATCATGAAACCTGTTCAGTGATTTCGTTCATACCTTTCGGGGAATTATTTAGACACATCGAAGCAGCATATACGTCAAAATTAGCTATGCTACCTAAGATATTTATGGGTACACTCTAGTTCAACGGCTTGCATACTGACACTTTATCACACAGCGGAAACCATTATCTCCCGCTAGCCCCTATAACATGGGTTTTTAAACGGTCTTCCGCGGGCCACATCTGTCCAGCAGTGAGATTAAATCCGGCCCGTGAAGCAAATTGAGATCGGAAAAACTGAAGGGTGAAAAACGCAAATGCGTCAGGAATCTTTCTTAATCTTGGAGACATTTTTGCGTGGGCTAAAGGATAACTTTGGCAAAGTAAAATGAAGTAAACATAATTCAAACGTGTCCAAACTGCTATTTTCGGCACGCTTCGCGGACACCTCGGAATTTCGCTCATGGGACAGCTTGGATTATTGTTCCAAGGCCCGGCGCACCTAGGGATGCCTCTATGGACTAGTTGGGCTGTCTCAAACCAACCCCCATCATTGTGAAATTGACAAAAGTTGAAAAAACGGATTACTATGGCCGAAATTTTCAAACTCCGCATTCCGAAATTTAGACAATACAATTTAAGTGTACTCGTATATTCTTGTAGCAGAAAATTGCATTTTTGGGTCAGTGAAATGAAAATTTCGACCTTGCGTAAATCATGAAATTTGCGCTATTTGCTCGCAGTTACGTCTCCTTTGCTGGTAATGTCAGGCGCGGATCCAGGTGGGGCGCACCAGGCTCACGTCCCCTTTTTCGATGACCAACGATTTTTTATGTATATGGAAAATATGCTTCCCATATGCTGGGAAATCGCATCTAAGCGCATCTAGAAGTCAAATTTTCTTGGGGGAGGACCCCACCCGCCCCCCGCCGTGGCATTGCGCCTTCAGCGTTCGCTCGTTGGCCTTCGGCCGACGGTTTGTGTCCCCCCCCCCCTTCTCAAAATCCTGGATCCGCGCCTGGATGTGGAACCATTTGTGCCGAACACAGCCGGATAGGGATGTTTGGCATACCAGTTTTTCTGAAATGCTGACATGGTTCAGTTTTTTCTTTCTTTCTTTCGTATGAACACGAATTGACATGCTATTTGGAAACTCGGGGAAGACGAGAGAGCTGAGGTTGAATGTAGGGTGGGATGTATTTTCGAATGATTGATATTTCAATTGTTCTCCAACAAGTAGTTCCAAACTATAAAAAATTTTTCACCCGCCCTTTTGCAACTGGGAACCGGCGAAAGACCCCAGGCTCTTTTTTTCGCAGAACCGTTATTAGTTGCATTGTGTACAATGCTGAAAATGTCAGTGCCCTGATTATATATGAAAGGCCTTTAAAACCCCGGGAAATAAGATACAGAGCCTCTTTTCTCCCCTTTGCCGGGGAGTCCCGGGAACAATCCCCTTGTAGATATACCTTTGTGTTCTTATGCTAGGGCATCTCCCTCACGAATGACCCCCTTTCTGCAAAGCCTACGGTATTTTCTCCCCTGAGGGTGTCGAGTAGGTATAGTGGAGAAGTTTCTGAAGAAGGCTGAGGGCGGCTAGCGTTAAGGGCTGCGACTTAACCAACAAAGCAACAAATGTATGCTACAAACAGTCTGTTTTCTATCAAAATGGGGGGGGGGGGGGGGCTAGAGGTAAGGTATCCGAGATGAAGTGTCTGATAATATTTTGGTCAACTAAAGTTACACTCTAAAAACAGTTGGTAAACTTTTACCCAAGGTTGGGTCTATATGCCGCCTCCTAAACTAGGCTGTTGGGTAAGAAACTACCCAAGTTGGTTAAAAATTACCCTTTACTTGGGGAAAATTCATGACCATGGAAATCCTCTTGTCCAGCCTTGGGCAGTTTTTTACCCAACATTTTAGGAGGTGGAATATGGACCCAACCTTGGGTAAAAGTTTACCCAACTGCTTTTAGAGAGTATAACTGGATGGTAATACAGACTACCTCATTGGCAGTTTTGTGGATTCAGTACCCATTTTCAATCCCTCCCTGCTGTTAACTACGTCCCTACCAGGCCCGTAGTCAGACAAGGTACTAGAGGGGGCAAAAATTTTTCCATGGGGGCGAAATTTTTTTTTTCGGGGGCCAAATGTGTACAAATGTATTAAGTCAAAGGTAAGATTCAAACTCTCTAGGGGGCAAAAGAAATTCAGGGGGCTTCGCCCCCCGCCCCCCTCTTGACTACGGGCCTGGTCCCTACTAGCAACTTCTACAACTATGCATCAAAAAATCTACCAGTCATTAGTGTATCATAGGTGGACCAGATCAAAGGAAGGGGAGGCCAGGGCCTAAAAAATATTTTAGAGGAACTGTGCCCATTGGTAGAACACTGACTACAAAAATAGATAGTTCTGATATTTTTTATACTACAGGACAGGCTTTCTTTATTATGATTGTTCTTGGACCACAATTTTCACCTACAAAACTTCCGGATACATAGCCAAAATTTTGTCCTGGGAAGGGATCTCATTTTGAAATGACTAAAAAACGAATGGTGTGGTGTCTAGGGGCCGTAGCGTCGCCGGCAGAGGCACGTACGTTGGTTGTGCCCCCGTGTGCGCCCAAATGAGAATTTGGGTATAAAAATTTATGCACAAACACACACACACACACACACACACACACACACACACACATATATATATATATATATATATAGATCTGGACACAACGACCCGATATCACTTTATCAGTCCATTATGGGGCTAAAATTCGCGCGCGTCTATCTTTGTGAACGTTGTAAGCACTGCTCTACTAGGAAATATATTCCAGACTTATCGTTTCAAGATCTGTTTTGACAGATATAGGACCACTGCGACCGTGAGTCCTCTCCATTCAATACAGTTCCCACAGCTATTATCTTTTAGTTTAATTGTATATTCGAAAACTTTTAGGATTTTGTTGCCTTTTTAACGCATACGGTATCCGATAACATATGAGGATATTTAAATAGCTCCACCTCCCATAGACTAACGCCCATTTATTTTAAATACCGGTGCCTTAAGATTTGCAAGGCAAGTTTGCTCTCCTGAATCCCCGCCGAGGCAGAACCAAGCACCATACCAGAGATAATCAAATGATGACCCCTTCATCAGGAGTATAAGCATTTGCACCAGATTTTCATTAATGCTTAATGCCAGAAACAGGCTGCATGCTTCGTGCGTGCATCAGGGGTGGTCTCAACGGGCAAAAGCCACCTTTTTTTCTTATGTTTTGTTGAAACAATGAAGAAAATATTGTCATAATTATAATTTCCAGGCACCCAAAGCTAATAAATCACACAGGGCTTCTTTTTGCCAAATTTTTCCCAGCGAGGACCCGGTACGCCGTCGTAAATGTACCCTCGATGCTTTAATGTGAAAGCATACCTGGTGTTTTCACATTACTTTGGGCAACATGGGTGGATTTATTGTTCTAATGCCCAATGCAAACCTTAACATAGTCCGTCGTCCCTCCTCTCAACATCTTGATCCTCCAAAATCATGAAATCGCTAGTGCGAATTAGGTTAGCTAAAATTGTCATATTGTGATTTTTATTTTTGTGGTTTGCTCAATGCGCATCCAAAGCCATTTGGAGATAGTTAAATGTTTCATTCTCATGGTCACATTTTTTAAATACACGAAAGCCTTCGGCGGCTTCACCCCCCTGGACCCCACCAAGGGCCCTAGGGTGGGTCCCTGAGCCCCACCGTATACAAGGGAGCGCTTCGTGTCACCAAAACGCTTCCAGCGCCGTTCAGTCCTTCATGCTGGTGTGCCCCTCCGGCTGGGCGCTGTGCCCCCATGCCCGCCGTTCGAAAAGTCTGGCGACGCCACTGTCTATAAGGGGTCCGATAAAGAGCCCCTAGTGAGGTCCACTGACATGGCACACCCTTGATAGAACACCGAGGACAAAGCCACTGATCGTTTGTCTCTAGGGCAAAGCCTCTGGGATGTTTACACAACATTGGACATAAGACGAAAATATCTTATCTTCAACTGGTATTTGATGCACATTAAACTAGGTAACCACAAGTATCACAAAGTACATTTTTTCAATTTTTCTTTGAAATGGCCTAAATTCAGGGCCGTGCAAAGCTGGTAATATAAAGCTCAATTCAGGATGAGTCGCTTTGAAAAGTATTTGTGTGGATGGGAAGGGGGAATGTTTGACATGGCACTATCTAAGAGGAGCGTTACCAAGAATTTGAAAATGTTACCTACCAGACTTTGTTAGTTGTATCTAAATATTCTTATGCTGGGTATCTCATAATTGAGAAATTCACACTTGCACAAGAAAAGTTTAAAACGAACTCAATCTGCTTAGCAGGATACTTGAAAATGAAAGTTTTGACTCATGGAATTGTTCGTAATGGGGAGGTACAATAAGACTTCACAGGTCAAGATGAGCCTCTGATGGGTTTCCTCACGTGGAAGTGCACCTCGGCATTTCTTTCTTTACAGCCACTGACTAACATAGGTAATTTTATCGAGCGCCCCCAGCAAAGAGTTTACAGATTTCACAGATTTCACAGATTTCATATTTAAATCAAGACTCCTCGTTTATCAATTATCCTTGAAGCTGATTCGAGAAGGGGGAAGTACGCTAAATTTCAGTTAGTCTTCAAGTAATTTGCAGCGAACATAAAAAATATGAAAACACTTGGCTTTAAGTATATTGCCTTAAGGTGAAGTTGTTGTTAATGAGGGTTCTCCAGACTAAATTCGAATTTTGTATTCATGCTTTGAGCAAACTGGCAGAGGGTCTACAAAGGATCGTCGTGAGATTTCTAGCCTCAGAGACAAACGATCAGCTGAGCTAAAAGTGAATATTTTGTCACGTAATACAACCTATGTTTGTACAAAATATTTATTAAAGCTGTCGAAAGTGTGGATGGCAGTTCTTACGTTTGGTGCTCAATTGTTTTCAAGTACATGACCTAGATATTCAAGTACTTTAAGGCAGAATTTACATGAGACCTATCGTAAAGTGTGCTTGTAACTTACGTAGAAAACGAATCGACGGAAAACGTATCTGGATAAACCCATTCATTAGTTCCGAACCCTTCGTACTAAAAGAAAGATAGAAATAAATCAGAAACAACTGAATGACGATATGATGACCATTCTATCATTGAAGTGTGAATGACTTCCATCCAACTCTTGAAGTAATTTCCACATTCTGACCAAGTAGGGGCACATTAGTATGGAACACTTAATTGGACAAGCAGGACAAGCACGTTAAACGTCAAGTACTGTAAAAATCGGAAAAGTTGGGATTACTTGAGAAAATTAAGGTAACTTGCTATATGGACCTTTTTAAGTTCAGTCCAGTAAGCTTTGCATGATAGTGGAATACGTATTCAGAGAAACTAGGCCGACTGAGCTTAAAAAGCTCAGTGCAGTTAGCTCCCTCAAATTTGTAAAGTTCAACTATCCCAACATACCGACATACTGGCTTTCATAGTGACTTTATCCTCTAAAAACCGCTGAGCCAGACAAGGGGTAAGTTTGCCCACGATTTTTTAAGATACGATGCACTCTTAAAACAGATTAGTCAAAATCACGGTAATTAGTCATACCGTGAGACATCGCTTTAACTAATATTAGTCAAAGTAATATTTCTTTTGGCTTATTAAAGCCGGAAATACACGGTACAATATTGCCGACGATGTCCTAAGATACCGCACGATATGCCACTATAAAACCGTTTGTTGTGTGGTGTTTGTACCACTACGACAAGATTAATTACGATTAGTCGGTATCCGCGGCAAATTTTAACGTCTTTAAACATTTTTGCATAGAACCGTGACGATATTGAATCATAGACAATGGTATTTTCTTACAATTTATCTTACAACATGGTTGCTTGCGATGGCGCAAGAGATGATTTCGTGTCGTACCGTGTCATGTTGTGTTGTATCTGAAGAAATCGGAAAATCGTACCGTGTCTGCCCGGCTTATCGTTCAACTTCAGAGCAGGTGTCGAAAATGTATTCTTCGTTTCACGTAAAGTACCTTACTCAACCTATTTTCGTAGGTAGAGGGCGGTGAATGTAAATGCCATCTAATTTACCTATCCTAATAAGCTTTTTCGCAATTTCCATTGCCTCTAGGACTTGAGGAATGCATATAATAGATGATAAAAAACCGTGCTCACCATACATAGTTTGCGAAATATATTTAATTTGGGACAGATTATAAGAAAATTTCAAGACCAAGAAGAGGATTTTTATGCTGTTCAAGACAGCGTTTGTGAAGAAATCTGCAGTGCCAAGTTCTATAAGTAAACTAAATACAACTAGGTACAACTACATATAAGGCAGTGTTATAACGAGTCATGACTCGAGTCGCTAATTTTCAGAAGGGAAATGACTCGAGCAATTGTATCATAATTTTCCTCATAGAAATAATACAGTGACTCGAGTCACTGACTCGATTCGAGTCACATTGAAAGTAGTAAATGGCTTGACTCGACTGCAAAATTGAGTGACTCGTTACAACTCTGATATAAGGTGAGTTTGATGTGATGACAAACACCAAGAATAATACATCATTTAGACGAATTTACATGTATGTAAATATAAATATTACGAAAACTTTATTTCTGCTTAATTTGATTTAATTATCATGAAAATTTGTCTTACCATTGATACCATGAAATAGATACAACCTGTCCAATGGATGACACCAGCTAGATAGAAAGTCAGCTTAGTTGCACGATGTCGGTTAGGATTACTTGTACGACTGCAAAATGTAGACATACATATTGAAAATCATTGCAGATTGAGTTGTTACAGTTACTATTACAGTGAGAGCACTAAAGAGTACGTTTAAAATTCGTTAGTCTCGTACTTAGGTGTGTTTTGTTTGTTACTTGTTAGGTTCTTGACAGCCGATATATTTGCGCATGGATGGACACTAGCGATACGGGTGTGCTCTGCATTCGCAATGTGCAAGTGGAATTGGTGGGTGCATTCTTTAAACTCATCTTAGGCCAGAACTCGCAATCAGTTGTCTCCTACAGATGTGTTTCTTGCATAGAACTTGTAGACTTACGTGTGGTTGTGCAAATACAATGCCATGTCTGTCGGCTTAAAGTGGCTTCAATAGTCACTTAGTGTATGCCTGTCTAGACCTCAAGAACATTTAAGAGTCCTCATCTCGATAATTCATAGGCGCAGGAAGCTGTTCGAGAGTGGGGAGGCTAAACGTTGTGTTCTGGGAGGGAAGGGGCCTAAAGGGAGGGGTGTTTTTGAATATTTGGGGATCCTTAAATGCAATTTGGTGCAACAAATTGGGTAAATTTTAAGGAAAATTAGTGCAAATTTTTGACATTTTTACAGAGGAAACAAATAAGGGGTTCTCGTCCTTGGATTGAGACAGGGCCGTTGCGACCGGGGGTGGGGGTGTCTCACCCCCAAAGTTCGTCAGAGCGACGATAGTCGGAAAATCTGAAATGCCAGTTCGAATTTCTGATGTCTGTCTATCACATTTTTCCGACTGAGCCTATGTCAACTTTGTATATATTTTCCAGCTAGACCAAGTGAGAATAATACCAAACGTTATTTTCCTCACGCAAAATCAAATAAAAGCTGTCCTTTTTTCGCAGATTCTTCTCAAACTCTCAAAATTTTCGCGCCCTCCACGCGCTTCAAACCTTACCTCAGTGTTGTTCTTATTATCAATATCTTCCGATAGCAACTTTCGGAGAAGCACAACAGCAGAAGTTGAAAGCTGTTTACAAATTACCAGGTAAAAGACTGGCTTTTTGAGTGGCATGTTGGTTTGTTGGGCAATTGAAAGTGTCTCGATGCAGATTCTGAATGCAGGTTTTGTCATGAAAATCTTATTTAATGAAAATTTGATTTACAATCAATCTCATGAACATTAATAAGGTAATTATACCAGACACAATTCTATGGGAGCTAGGGCGCTTTAGCCCCTCCCCCCCCCCCCAAAATTTTTCCGAGCCCCACAAAATTGCGCAAAATTCTATATAGACTAATATTGGTGAAGACATAGATATACTCAGAAAATATTCCAAACGTCTATTTATCAAGCCCATAGCCAGTAAGTTCTGTAACGATTCTTTCTATAACTTCAAAAAAATTTCGCGCGCTACGCGCGCTTTCATCTATAGTTCTATCTAGTGGTAACGCCCCCGTTTTAAACATATTGGATTTCATCGTTTTCACAAATGTTGTTCTTCCGTGTAGGCATGATTCTAGAAAAACAAGAAAATGCGTCGTTGCGAAGTTCTTTCCTCTTTTTTCCTAACTTCATCCACGCCATCGTGGCAAACATATTTTGTAAGAAAAAGATCTTTCAGTTTCGTAGGAGATCCTTAATGGGTAAGATAAAGAATGTAATCCCCGACGACCATGCAGTCACCCGAACAAATTTCTTGGTTTTGTCCAGATTCCTCAATAAAAGCCCATACTTTTTCAACTTTCCTTAATGAAAATTCAATATAACCCCAAATTTTTCGGCGCGCTTCGCGCACCTTATATTTTGAGTTCGTCAACCTATTGCATCTGTTGGGACTTAGAGTGGCTGGCCCCCAGTCAGGGCGTCCCCCCCCATGTCAGCAAATCAAAGCACCACCCCTGGCTGAGCCTGCGTGCAGGTTTTTCATTTTGGCACTGAAGTATACCCCCAAATTTCGGCGCGCTTCGCACGCAATCCTCACAATCCACGTTGTATCACTTATGAACATTATAAGCACAACGTACCAGTGAACTTTTATAGCATAAACTAGGTGTACATTCTGAAAACGCGCTTGTTCGTCCTAAACCCCTTTTGCTATACCTGTCTGGGAGGTCTAGTATCATTTTTCTGCACCTGTACTCTCCCTCCTACCCATCTCCCTCCCGCCCATTCCGCATTGCTGGAAGCTGTTCGTCTGGATTTTCGTTCAAACTCATTTGGAAAAAGAATCAAACCAGTCGAAAAAAATAGAATTCATTTAATTATGGACATTTTCTAGCCATATATGATCAGCTCCAAAAAATATCCCAAAGATAGCTACATTTTGCATCTAAGCAACCTTAAATTAACAAAAATTTCTCAAGGGGGAGGGGTCAACCGCCCTTAGACCCCTCCCCCCACGACGGCACCTTTATGTAGTGACAAAGGAAGGATCCCCACTGCTGTATGTAAACGCAGGGCCCATAAAAAATGGTGCAATTTACGCGCCACCATTCAGTTGGCAAAAATATCCATCCAGTCGGAATTTGGGACCTTCACAGCCCCCAAACATATGACCCTAGCTACGGCCCTGGATTGAGAGAGGGGGCGGAAGCATACTTCCGCCCACCACCTTATTGAATGGGGGGATGTGAAAGTCCCCAGTCCCCTGCTTCCTACGCCTATGAGTTAATTTACTTTGTGTACATCTTTGATACTTTACAGGTAGAAACAATAAAAACCTAGAAAGTAAAGTAAGGGAGAACGCCGACACAGTGCATCGCTGAGTGTTAGCAACCAGCGAAAACACGGAAAATCATGCTTTGTGAAGACAGAGAGTAGTCCGGTTTACATAACTTTGTAACCGCCAATCTTTTTACTAACCTACCATACAGAGGATTGAGTCAGATCTTTCGTGAGGGAGCAGGCTGGGCTGCTCTATTATTTCATAGGAGTTTCACATGCCTAAGCGGTAAATTTTCACTGTGGGGTTTTCCAGTGGGTTGGCTGGGGCTAGAGTTATGGGGGCTCAAGTTCCGAAGCCTTCCCTCCCCCTTTATAGCTCCGTCTCCCACTGTACAACTTAACTATAAATAAACAACTTTCACTTCCATTAGCGGCTTGCAATAGGGGCACGGGGGGCGGGGCACTTGCCCCCCAAAAGTTTGCAAAAAGCATTTCCAAATAATAATAATAATAATAAATAAATAAAACATGTAATTCGAGATGGGTTAGGCCCTCCCTTTTCCTTGAGTAGGCTTTAAATTAAAGAAGTCAATAACTTTCCAGTGCAATGCGAAGGTTAAACATTAATAAAGTGCTTTCAAAATGACATTTTTTCGGCGCGCTTCGCGCGCGTTTTCTTAGTTGCTTGTTTGCTACTATACAATTTTCAGACATCACAAATGGACCTGCCATTAGTGCGAGCCAAGGTAATCAAAACAATAATGTGGTATTTTTAATCTGATTAGCTTAGGCATCATAATGTCATTTACAGAGTGTAACGGTAATGCTGGAGTTAAATGTCCATAGTTTTGCAGACACTTCAGAGATATCGGGGTCATTAGATACACAACCCATTAGCTGTTTTGATTATCATCCGCGACTAAAAGCAACTTTGCCCGGGTGTCACCTGGCCAGATTAGCATAGGTATCTATCTACAAAAAGTTGTAACGGACATCTAGCCTAAACGTATTGTGTTTCCCATAGAAGGAGAGGTTTCCCTTCCCTTGTCCAAACTGACAGCGCTGATGGACCACGAGTAGTCTTATGACTGTCAAATGGCCTGTTATAAGCAAAAGGTTCTCCACCTCTGTGCTTAAGTATATCGTTTCAGTTGATTTAAAATAAATACACCAAAAAGTCAATCTAAGCTCAGTGTAATGAGACTTTTGACTAGTGGCCTAGCTATTTGTATATAGGATGAGACGTCGTTCTGAATTCCCCCTCCCCCTTTAAAGAATTTCGTTTCGGAACGGTACAGAGATCCGAAATAGTGGTATCATTTCATCATTTTTAAGTGTCTTCATGCTCGAAATTTTTGTTAGTTTAAGAAACCAACATTTTTATGGCTTCTTGGAAAAGCTGAAACATACTGTGACACAATGAAAGAAACAGCAAAATATCTAAACGTGGGGCTCATTTTATACAAATGGATCAAGCCGCTTTGCCCATTTCACCTGCCTCTTACTCCACCCCTATGTAGTAGCGATCGGTTGATATGGTTGTATTTATTTTTAAAGTAGTCAGATCATGACTGACTGTCTGAGATGGCTTTTGAAGAGCTTTTGAAAGCTACATGGGGCATGATCGCTGTAATACATAATAATAACCATACTCCTATTGAACTATCCGGAGCTGACCATTAATATTGCGGGGGGGGGGGTCTCCCGAACCTCCCTGAATACGGACTTGAGTTTGCCCCCCCCCCCCAAAAAAAAAAAAATCTTAGAGCCTCCCATGTTCACTTCCTGACTTTATCCAGATTACGCTCATTCGATGTTGATTTATCTGCATGAGTCCGCACACGATTCACCCTTTAAGTTAACCGCCGGTAGGCGTCCTTTCTTAACAGGACAGAGAGCCAGTCACAATCAATCACAGTAATGGATATTTATCAAGGGACACACTTTACATAAAGCATATTTTGAATCGTATTTCCTGGTTTTACTCTGGAACTATGAAAGATCATTCTTGATCTCCTCAACCAAGTAATATCTGAAGTCCAAACCCTGATTTTGAAACACACTTTTCAGTCCTTGGAAAACATTTTTGCTTATATGTTCTGATAAAAGGTCACCTTCGAAACCGGTTGTTTATCTTTCGTTGAAGTGACATTTTCATTAGTCTTGCTAGAGGAAACCATAAAAAGATATAACCCTATACTTGTTTACATTACTGGAATTTTATCAGGGATATACAAACTTTCTTCCTGGCCCCTTCCTTATCCTTCTTCATTAGTCATCCTGTTTATCTACTACTGTTCCAAGTTATGACGACATGCAAAATCCCCAGTGGTGGAGGTCAAAGGCCTTCGAGGTCACCAGAGGTCAAATTGTGAAAACATCGTAAAACATGATATCTCAAGAAGAATAACTTTGAGGGATAAACCTCAGTGCGACGAAGCATATCCTTTCGGCAAAGAATCACTAAGCCTTTGGGCTTTCTGGTTCATTAACGGAGTCGTAAATAATAACACCTTAAAGTCGTAAAACTGCCTTCTGGGGAAACATTTCATAACACCGGTTTCAGTCTTTAAGTTTTACCAAAAAGTTAACTTCTTTCGCAAGTCATTTGGATTTCAAATGAATATTCAAATGAAATTTGTCTAATTTACTCTCCAACTTAGTACATTACCAAATCAGCTTTGAAGGGTCCGTGGCCGTGACAACACAGATTACCCGGGGTCGTGACGAAATTTAGCTGGCAAAGCAGACAAAGTTTTTCGTTCAGTTCATCACCACAAATAAAAAGAAAACCTGCGGCCACATTTGGTGGAGCCAGGAAAAGAGAGGGAGCCATTACGCAGGCTGAACGAAACTTAATCTTTAGCCATGACCTACAGTACGCTACACTCCGCTTCGTGTTGTATAAGGAGCATAGTTTCTGCGTGTCATAGTCTCTTCGAGTTCCTGATTGCGGCTAAACGAATTAACGAAAATCTGCTAACGTACCTGTCCCATACCGCAAAGAACGTCTCTAAAGCATACATCTTGAGTAGTCTGTTAAGTCTGTACGTTGTACTCGGGAAATAATCTGAGGATAAGTAAGAAAATCAAATTATTTCTTTAAAGGTCCAGATTCCTTTCCAAAATGGTTTAATAACTACAACGAGGTTTACCTGCATGCCCACATCCAATCACAATAGCTGTCTAAGCACCTTCCACCAAGCAGTTTCATTATCCCAGGGACATCTTCTGTGAGATGAAGATATTAAGGCACCAGCCCTTTCAATCCACGATAGTATAATTTAAGAATACTAATGTAGTAGACCTTTGTCTAGCTCACTCTGCTATACAATGTATAGAGGTTATGCACCGACGTCACTGTGTCGCGCGTTTCTCTATTTTTCCATCCAGGCGTACATTGTGCAACAATTATTACTTGGTGCTATCGTGCGCGCGTATCGGTAACACACTTACTGCGCATGATCAGTTCCATCCATCAAAACGCACTGACGTCACGTGCATAACCTCTATACAGTGCAAGCCAATCATCTCCACATGGCATTGACCAATCAGAGTGACTTACGTAAATCTCGAGGTATAGTTTGAATTTACCAGCTTTTCATGTCAATCAACGTAGATTGGCCAATCATAATTTTTGGGACGTTACTGCGAGAGTAATTTTGGCTAAAAAATGTTGTTTTATCAGAAGAATTGTGTAGATTGCAATAATACAAAAGTATACAGTACCCATACATAAGCGGACATCGATAAGAAAAACTACCATGTGGTTTATTCTGAGTATTATTTTCGCTTAAATGAATAATATATTTTTTTTAAAACTTGTACACTTACTGTATGTGTTATGTGAAAGTAAATTTCCATCTAGTGTCAAGTTTGTTGTTTCTATGTTTCTAGTGTTTCTTTACATTCAGCACTTCTCTTCTACGCGCATTGGTAACTCACATGCCTATCTGTCCTTTTCAGTTAATGTCAGGCACGCGGGAAGAGACACGCAAGGCGGATTTCATGTTCTGAGAGGTTCGTCAGTTAACTTATATGTCACGTAAAAGTCGTTGCTCCTTAGGAGCACTTTCAAATTTCGTTAACATGAGTTACATCGTTTCGGGTATACAATTTGTGTTTAAGTCCTAAAATTCGGGTGTTAATCCTCTGAGATTGGACTAACGGCGTACGTCGCCGTGTAGCCTGCGTAGCGGGTCTGTGTAGGTTCTACCACACGTGGCTACCGCACCCTCCGAGTTAGTAGTTTTAGAAGACATGATCTGAATGAAAAGCTTCGTCCTCTCCGTGGGATAGTTGACGTGTTGCAAAATAAAGGAATCGAATTTCATTTTTTTCATTGAAACAGAAAAAAGCAATTTTGCAACCAAATCCCAAGAGCACAGCTGTTTCGATTTAATTTATTTGTATGTAAGAGAAAGCGTACTAAATTTCTTATGGTTCCTTAACTCTTATTAGAAACAGAAACACCACATTCCAATCAAATCAGTTACTTCTTGGTATTCATACTTTCCCGACAAATCGTTATTACGAATGTGATAATTACGGAGAGAACTTTTCCATCTAAGCATTCTATAATCAATATCAGACATCCCTGTAGAGACTTCTGTATTATAAAAACCAAGTATATAGCTTAGTAAAACTAAACATCATAGGAGCATTTTCAATTGTGAGAATATTACAAGATTGCCAGACAGTTAAGGTACAAAGCACTTGCTGAGACTCCAAGTTCCGCCTTTGGGGTTGCCTACGTAGCAGGCTGTGCGGCATATTCCTTGACCTATCCTATACCTAATAGGGGCTGAGCAAACATGGTCCGCTCCGCGTGGTAATTTTGGGGTTAAAAAGCTCTCTTCAGACGATTACACAAATGAACTTGATGGTGCCCTTTTAACAGTATAAAGTACATGTATTCGATATCAGTACAAAGTAGGAGATAAAAGTTTTAAGCATAAGGGGCATATACAGTCTTCCAACCAGGCCCGTAGTCAAGGGGCCAAGGGGGGCCAAACCCCCCTTTGAAAATTTTTCGCCCCCCTAGAAGATAAAAATTACCATTGCCGTAATCCATTTTAGTATGTTACGCCCCCTCTGGAAAATTTTTCGCCCCCCAAAAGCTTTTTCGCCCCCCTTCAGCACCTTGTCAGGCAACGGGCCTGCTTGCAACCTTAGTTTCAACCTTAGTCAAACACTTGCAACCTTAGTCAAACAGTTAAATCTTAAAAATTGCTTATTTCCTTTACAAGTATACCGGTACCTTCCATAGCGTTTGAGAAATATATATTGTATATAATGGTTATCTAAGGAACTAGGTATATCCTGCATGAATTTATTAATTCATTAATATGAATGTTGTCACATAAATGTAATTGGGATGACTCTCTGATGTTAGAAGGATGCACATCAGTTCACAATCGTCTCTTGAAAAACAAGGATAGGCATACCAGATTTGTGATTTGGTATAATATTTGTTTGTACATGGGAGATCTTGCAACGAACCTTTCTCCGGACTAATGGGATAAATGTCATGGTCATGGCTTATCGTCATAAGCTCTGGCAGCCATTGAAAAGGTGTTTTTTGGCAGTGGCGTATAATGGGCCGAGATCTCTTTAAAGGACTCACATTTGTAACAGAGTTTCGTAAGTCAATAAGGGAATACAATAACGCCATTTTAATCTATAAAGTATTCACTCACATTGGGGGGTCAACACTATCTTTGAAAAACCGCGAGAAAGCAGCAGCCTTCAACCCCCCACCCCTTCCTCCCCAGGCCCGCCTATCAGTGATTTGGGTTTCTTGGAAGTGGAAATTCAGACTCAACCAAGAATGGCCTTTTACAAATTAAAGGTAGCCTTTGAAGGGTCGGCTGAAACTCTCGTTACCATATTTTCCATTATGTGGTAACATGAAAGATGAAAGCACAGTAAGAAGCCGAAGCTTACCTACAAAGAGGTCACTCATTTAAAGTATTTGTAGTCTTGGTCTTTTAGTATTTTGTCATATTCAGCCGTAGACGTATGGGAAACATCTCACAAAGAACAAAGGGTGAAAGATGTTTGTTCTGAAATTCTCCCTTATTGGCAATCAATCACGACATAATTTTTGCCCTGAAAAACATTTTTTGTCCAGAATACGACAACTTTAGAAATACACCTCCCGACAGCTTGGAGCTAAGTTAAGCTTGCAGGGAGTGGGGGTGGGGAGGAGCAGGGGCGTGTATACATGGATTCGCAGGGGGGGATTCTTTTGGACCGACTACATTTCTTGGAGACCGACACTCGCTGACACAGTTGTACGACCCGAATTTTCAAAGACCTTTTTTTTTTTTTTTTTTGCTTTTTTGCACTTTAGATGTTGTTCCCAATTTTCAAAGACCGCTCAGAGACCGTTTCATTTTCACGGGGGTGTCACACCCCCTGTATGTACGCCCCTTGTGGGGATTTCCTATACCACAGTGTCTATATTGTTGTCTAAAAGGTTTTAGATCAATCTAGCAGCACTCAAGATATTTGCTAATGATGTACACCCGAGAAGAAGAGTATGTTGTAACTTTTGAAATTGGTTCAGTTCTTCATCTAAAATTACTTTAAAGCTATACCAATCTGTAAACTCATCTTAATTTAAATGTGGCACTTAAACTTCAGCCTAACCAATGATTGCATCATCTAGCAAATTATCTGCTTCAGAGACTAATTTTACTGCACTATAAATTTTGGAAGATAGGACAAACATGCAGAATGCCTACTGTTACCTTATCCGATAAATTAGAAAAAAAATTCAGTGTAAGGTTGCCAAAATATCATTTGAATGACTAACAAGAAACTACACAGAAATTTCAAATAATTAACTTTTATATATAAAATAGTTTTATGTGTTTGTAATTTACCTGAAGTCGGCACCATTTTTCCAATAGGTAGCAAGCATAATAAATCCATACGGAAAGAGAACTTCTTGCAATAATTCTGAGACAGCTTTCGTGGATCGACTACCTGGAATGCAACCAAATTTTGAATCAATTCTGAAATCTTTGGGGCTCTGTGGATATGATGATGTCATACAAGTCTTTCTTGATATAAAAAGCAGGCGCTTAGCTAGGATTCGGCGGTGGCGGTGGTGGGGGCGGGTAGAGAGGGTTTTGATACATACCCAGTGACGCCAGAGAAACCGCCGTATCGCCCTATCGAAATATTTTCCCAAGAAATGGGTGATATGAGGGCGTTACTTTTGCACACTTGGGTTACGAGGATTTGAAACCCCCATCCCACCCCACCACCTCCACTCCCGTGACTACGTGCCTTATAAAAGTATTGTGAACGTTTAAGAACAGTCAAAATTTCCATCAAAATCTATCCGACTATTAAAACAATTTCGTTTTTACAATTTCTTCATGAGCACTTCATTTCAAAGTCTTGATGGCCTTATTCTGGGAGTAACAACTGACCTCCTGAAAATGTCAATACCATAAAAACAAACTGTAAGGTAGTATCTGGCAACTTAGTTTTTAACAAGTGGTTTATACATAGGCCTATTGCACAAAAATAGTAGCACTTTATAACACTCACCATATTTTTCTACTACTTTTGGTTATCAAATAAATTTTCAAACTTTGAAGAGGTTTATCTTCTGAACAATAACAGATACAGAAGTAATACCAACTTAAATTTCAAAAAAGCATCTTTAAATTTTAGATTTGATCATCTCCGTTGGTTACATGTCCACCTACTTATATTAAAGTAGGTAAAAAAAATTGACGGACTTCTTCATTCGTGAAATTTCAGAAGTAAAATTTAGATCCAGTGTTTTCACAGAAACGTTATCTATATGTTTGTGAGAGATTTTTTTCCTTCGGTAATGATGGCTGGACAATTAGTGTCTCATACAGGCAAACATCTACTCTTAATGAACACAAAAATATGTTCAAAAAAAGTCATTCAGAACTGATAATCGTAAGCAAGTAACTTGTAGCTTACATTTGCTCAACATAAATAGATGATGGATCTTGTAAATTTTATGGTTTTGCAAATAATAGGAAACAAATCTGTCGGGCCTGTTATATCTGACCCTGCTAATTGGATACGTTGATTCTCGACATTTATGTTTATTGCTTTAGACATAATGATCTTCCCGTGACATTAGTCGACATTCCAAACCATTAATAAAATTCACCTTAAAATAATTTTCATTCTTTTACAAAACATCTGTTTCCACTATCTTAAACTTTTAACAACTATTCCCTGAAAAATCTTTTCCCACTCTGGAGAGTGAGGGACTTAAGATATTTCAAAACCTATAATACTTCTGCTCCTAACTCACATCTGATCATCTTCTTCTCATGGAAGACAACCGTTTATCTTTTCCTTTCCTCTTTAAACGGCTAAAAATTGAATCTACCGTGGTCTGAGGGGCAACCAACCGGAATCTGGCCATATATTTGACTAGATTTGCTTTAAAAATGAACCCATTTGGTGCAATACTGAGCCAAAACTAGTCAAATATTTGACCAGATTCCCGTTAGGTGCCCCTCGGACCTCGTTCGGTTCAAATTTGAGCAAACCGTTTTTAGAGAGTATTGTCTTGAGTTCTTAAAGTAAACAAGAGGATATTGACTTACCAAAAGTCCCTGTTCCAAATATCCCATTCTTAGGTTCACTCCTATATCGAGGAGATATATGACGTCACAAATGGTGTCGATGAACCAAAAGATTGAACTTGACATAGACTGTAAGTAGAGTAATAATAAATGCATATTGATACATAACGTAGATCGTAAGTAAAAAAAAAAATAATAAGCAATTCCCTCAATACAGAATTACAATGCATGCTGGGAAAGGATGACCTTTTTGTATCAACGACGAGGTTATCTACATGAAGCATTGGATATTAGCACACAAAATTTTCTCGTTAAAATCGTGGTTTTCGACATGAATCGCTGTTAAAAATTGGTTTCGAAGGACTAATATTATCTTTAAAGCAAATCCCTCAAAACTGGACTGAAAAAAAAAACAGGTTAAATTGGGTAACGCTTAATTGAAGAAATAGTGAAAGCAGTCCCTAGAAGGGTATGTATCCGAGTGAAAACATTTTGTGGAATCGATCTTTTGGTGGGCCTACAGCAAAATTTCCGGATTCTATTGGGTGTTACACTTCCACTCGTTCTTTGATAAGAGTAATCGCTGAATAGCATCTTCATCAAATATTTGGTATCTATCTAATTACGAAATCATCATATTCTCAAAGACTATAAGAAAAAAGGACTTTATTATAGTCCTTTTTTCTACAACTCAAAAACACCCTGCATGGTTAAATTTAACCAGGATCGTGGTTTCCAATTATCCAACCGTAATCTACTTAAACTTACAAAGGTATCCTGCTTCAATTTAACCAGTACTAAAAATGTGATTTTTCAGGAGTTCTCACGACTAGTCGTTAATTTAAACAAGAAAATTTTCATTTGGCAACAATTTCCTTGTTATTTTAAATCAGGAAATGGTTACATAATACGTGACAGCTATTCTGATTAAATTTAATCAGGCAGGGTGTTTTGAGTGAATGGTACTAGCTCCCCCTTTCCCGCCATCGACATGGCACCATTCCATATGGCAAATACAATAATTTTCTGTAACATAGTTACTCTCAAACTCCAACTTAAGGTGTTCGTTATTTGTCTTTCTACTTCGATTTTAACAATAACTAATAATAATACTTTTTATGTAGCTCCTGTAATCAGCGATAGACCTCAAAGGGCTTTACAAATATCCATCACAATCTTGTCAATCCTATGAAACGTTCTCGAACCCGGGAGGGGGGCTGTACTAACCAGTGCAGCCATTGTGGCGCTATCCGCTAAATTTTCACATACATCATCACATTACATCA
The DNA here is from genome assembly GCA_029531755.1 of Holothuria leucospilota. NCBI lineage: Eukaryota > Metazoa > Echinodermata > Holothuroidea > Aspidochirotida > Holothuriidae > Holothuria > Holothuria leucospilota. The sequence continues at coordinate 52,611,648 of CM055963.1, read as the reverse complement.
TGCACTTTAAAAAAAAATAAAGTCTACAGCTCACTGTGGTAGTCATCATTAGAAACGTGTAGTTGTCACTTTGCCTTGATTTATTGTATTTGTCTTCAAAAGTCAACAACTGATGTGATAGTTAAATAAGGCCACTTCCGTAAAGGCAGACAAAACCTTTACTTTCTCCTTTCCTCTCCTTTTTTAACTTTCATTCGCTTTATCACAATACAACATTAGCAAGTGAGAGATAAAATAAATATAAATAAATCAAAATCAATTTTGCGAAACCCAAGTACTCTTAAAAACCCTTTAAGAGCACAGAAAAGCAGAAAAACGTAACACAAACATGAAAAAGTAACTTCCTGACAATACCATGCTCCCACCCTCAAAGCCGGACCCGCTCACGCTTCTCAGAAAATTAATAACTTGATCATGAAACCACATCCTACTTACGTCTTCAAACGGAAAAATAAAAATTTTATAAATCAAAAACCTTCAGTTTTGGCAGCCATGCTTGAAAGACGGTATATATCTGGATTCACAATTATAACAAGTTTGTAACTTCTCCTTTTCCTAATTTGATGAACTCTTTTAACAAAATGAAAAGTGATCTGAAATCATTTCTTAAAATCGCGTTTTAGTCACTTCAGAAACCAGAACTGTCTAGCTTGTAACTGAGTCGCAAGGTTAAGAAGACTTTTTTGCGACAAACTCAGACTTTGCGACCATAAATATATAGCTAAAAATCATGTTGAACTCAGTCTCATGCCCTACAAATTCATCAGTAAGTGGTGAGAATATATAAGGATACAGATAGGGAATGATGGCTTGAAAACGTAATCCAAGAGTTTATAATTTCCCAAGTGGATAAAGATGACCTTATGATTTAAGCTCTGATACATTACCTCCGCCTCAAGTTCAACGAATGCAATTCTCAGTATAATTAACCAGGCGTTAAAAGCAACAGCAATAGCGACAATTGCCTGTTGGAAAATGGTAAAACAAGAAAAAGCAATTTTCAAAGAATCTGTAAAAGACGAAAGATATGCATCTCTTTTGTTTCCTGCGTCACTGTTATTTTTCAGAATTTGTTTTGATATTTGTAATGATAGAGAATGAAATGACTCTTACAACAACATAGAATAAAATCGCGAAATTTATTTTAAACTGAACATACTTCTACGTTGCTCTTTTATGGATCGAACAATTCTTCGTACGCGACTGTGCTGTTGTCGTTAGAGTTAGATGAGGGAGGTGATATTAGATGGAGAACCTTCAAAACTTTAATTTACGTTACTCCTTGTAGATTTATTTCAGAGTGGGGATAAATCCTTTAATGATCCTGTAAAGAGGCATCATTGATTGGATTTAAGAGCATTGAATTCAGTGGTGTGGATCCATCTCCAAAAGTGTGTGTGGGTGTGTGGGGGGGGGGACTTTTCACCACTTGCGAATCGCTGTCCTGGGGGAGGGGCCTAAGGGGAAGGGTGTTCCCCTCCCCTTTGAAAAAAAGGAAATTAGAAGGTGTCTTTATGGCAAATGGTGCGATATTTGGGCGCAATTTAGCTTTTAAAATGTAGTGTCAATACGTAATCTATTTTATATTACAATTCATCACAGTTTTAGTTTCCATTATTTTGAAAAAGTGGGGGGGGGGACTTTTTGGAGATGTCCCCCCTTCCAAGAAGTGATTGAATCCCTTTGTCTAATAACTAAGCAACCTCACTTATACCTACAGCGACCCCAATGTGGAACAATGCTGTAATGTATAACTAGTTGCCGACAGTCCAGTACGAAACACTCGTTTTGAAATTCAAAGCCAAGGAACCGAATGATGCTGTCAATAAAGTATAATACTAATGCGTTATGCAAATGAGCAAAGAGGTATAATTCTAAACTTCGCTGTCGGATTTTGATTAATTTCCGCATTCCATCGCAGGTTGCAGAAGGAGTCCGTCCGCTATAAAACAAGTTACGTTGAACTAAACGGGTATGTTGTAAATAGCGTCGAAACCCGCAAATTAATGAAAAGCTTAAACCACTGGCAATGCTAAGGCAAGGGAAAAAATGTCCCGATGTGCTCTTCAAGATGTAGAAGACTACGTGCCCACTTGTGTTTAGATCATAACACCTTTTTAAGCCTATTGAATCTTCAAAGAAAACACAAAAAAGAAATTTTTGTCGGCAACTTAATCCGCTTCAAAGAAAACGTTTCGCTGGATCTCCATCTAATATCATTTCCCTGGTTAGCTATTCCGTCAGGCAATCTGTGAAATCAAAGCAAATTAAAACGTTAAAGGGAAAATGCAGTCACCCCTGTTTAAATTAGTCTATCCGGGTATCCTATTTTATAAATGGCTTTTTTAATAACGTGACAAAAGTTTTGTTAACCAACTGTTAAATACATGGAGAATAACTCTTTATTTTACTAACATATTTTAATATTTATATTTGGAAACATCATTAAATATACTTGAAAGTGAGGAGATTTGAAAGATTTAGCTGATGCATCAAATTAAATTTGGGGTGACTGCTTATTCCCTTTAAGGTTTCAACGACTTCATTTAGCGTCTAATGAAGATGAGTGGGTTAAATGTCAGTTTCTTTTATATTTACTAATTGCAGCTGTACCTAATTTGCAGAATCGGAACATGTGAAGAAAAACCCTATCTTCCAATGGGGGCTATCCTAAAAGGTCTAGTGTATCAATTATTTATGATTATAGTGTCTGCGTACACAAAATGTGTCCCAATTGGTTAGGCGTTATTGGTTAGGTGTTGGGGGATAGCTGATTTCCTTTAATATCGATAACCATTTCAATAAATGCATATGATAACCTGAGCATAAATATAGTTATCAAAAACACCATGGGGTTTATTAAAAGTGAAGTGAAGTAAACTTATCAGTTTTTAGCGGCGGAATCGTGTCAAAGTTAAGAAGCGACCATCGGCCGGCTGCGGCACGCCTAACTTGTGATAATAAATTAGCAGTCTGTTACTTATTTTTCCGGAACAATATATTCGAGTTAAAAGAGGGCGTGGGCAATTTTGGGCATTGTGTAAGAGAGGAGAAATCATTGCGTCCTGCCCTAACCCTTATCCACTGACTCAAATGAATTTCTTGCTTTATTGGGGAACTAACAAATTTTCTCAAGGGAAAATGCAACAAATATAGTTGCAGAGAGAAGGGGATTTTTTTCTTCTTTTGAAAATTTTGGACAACATCAACAGTAAAGTAGTACTTGAGCCCCAAGGGCCTCATCACTATAAAATAGCAATATCGTGATTGGAACTATACAAGTTTTATTGATAATTCGTTTGCCTTAAAACATTGAGAGTGATAAGAAATGCCCTTTAGCTATCATTGACAGCCCTTATCACTTACTGTTTATTAGGCTATATGGGAAAAAACGGTCACTGACAAAATCGTGGTATGAAGCCACTTTGGAGATATGCACCAAGAATACAATACGCAGCTATAAGCAACAGAGTTCCATTCTCGAGTCAACTATCTTCTCTTTCAATATTTTCAACAAGTTCTTGAAGCAAGATCAGCCGCATAACGATTGTATGATTGAATGGGTTATAATCACAAAAACTGCAACAATTGTGTTAGGTATCGATTGCCGCAGTAGTCACACAATTGACCTGCGTATGCGGAGCACTTGTATCAGTGTATCATTGATCATCTTACGAAGTCAACGTTCACAACGATCAGCGTAATATATACAACAGAAAATCTAAAGTCACTCACTCTCCTGTATTAAATGTAGTGCAATTATACAGGTTGTGAAGAGAGAGTGTGTGTGTTTGTGAAGATGTACCTGCTTTATACGGATACTGCATGCATGCCCAAGGAAATGAAAGTATCCTCTTGATTCTTACGTTCAAGAAAACCACCTTGAACCCCTTTGCAAGGATAGATAATTCCATGGAGAAGAAAACACTTAATAGGAAATATAATAGTGTTTCTTAGTGGGTTGCTATGCAAAACGATTGTACGTCGAATACAAATTCCAAGATAACATCAATAAAAAATAATCCCAAGAATAGTTTGAAATATTTTTCAAGCACTACTTACAAGCACCAAATCGACGTCATAGTAGTGGATATTTGTATTCTTAGTTTTAAACACTTTCTTCTCTTTTTTACATTTTGGCAAGCTTGTTAGTTTTTTCACAATCATCTGTAAATGTCCGGGACACCTGTCACATTAAAATTCAGATTCGTATCTGTGACGTTCTTGTACGGTATACGTGGATAACGTGGTGGTTTAAGTTCCAAAGTGGGTACAGTTTGTTTTAAAAACAACTTTTACAATCCAAACAGGTCATTATTTAATGACAAAACGGATCTGAAGCTTACCATGCATGAAATTTTTATTCACTTCAAAAAGATAAAATACACGTTAAGTGAAGGTGGTGACGTCAGAGTCTCATATAAAAATTTCAATTGTACAATTTAAAGCGATTTTCAGTGAAACTTCCTACACTATCATTACAATAAAAAACTGTTTTCGCGGTTTACAATAAATGTGCATGTTCATTTACAAGCTAATATCTGCAACAGTCTACACATGCCGTAGACAGTGTCGCCGCCAGAGATTGGTGATGAGGGGGGCACTACAGAAGATGATGCCTTAAACCTACCCAAGATAAACCCAGTAAGTCGGTGCAAATTGTGCATATTCTTATCGGTGGTAGGTAGTTTGCACCCTTCCTTTGCCACATTGTGGAGGTTATGTCCTGGGAGAAGAGGAGGGGTACCATAATTGTTCATTTAAAATGGCTTAGATGCAAAATTTCGAACTGATCATACACTGGAAAACTTTCACAATTTAGTGAATTCTTATTTTTGGTTGAGTGTAAAGGAGAGGTTGTAGTCTAAGTGAAGGGGTGAAAGCTCATCCGATGCAAGAAAAAAATGCAAAATGGAGGTATCCTTGGCAAATCTTTCAGTTAATTAAATACATGCTTAGAAACTATCATTGTTCAGTGATATCGTTAGCTGTGGCATAGCACCCGTTATGGAAAAATGTGTAACGACAAGTACGGTACATGCTACGAATGTTACCGTACATGATATTCATGATATTAGATTGCTCTAAGATACTCTATTGATGCGGGGTCCCTGTGGAGGTCGGAGATGTACTTTTTCCGGAAAAGTGTTTTGGTCAGAATAATGTATTATTGCCCCAATAGTGTTCATGAGATATGGAGTGTGAACCGTGACGAATGCGCTCGAAGCGCTCCGAAATTTGCATTGAAAATAATTTCCATAACAAAAGTTGCGTGCAGACTTTGCACCAAGACTCTTTCAGTTCTTAACAAAACGCATCCGCCAATTAGAGGGCGAGTCTTTTGTCTGGTAAAGCGTACAAGCTTTCAATTTTCATAAAATATGTCTTCCTTTAAATTCCCCTGCTTTGCATTCTTGCAGTGCTGTGCTCCTCCATAATGACTCCTATGCACACGAACAATCGGCGTAATTGTAAAACCCTCACCTATAAATAATGCGAGTATGTTTAAGACGGTATCGATAATAAACACAGCGATGCGGTGAGGCTGCAAGCGAAAATTTTGGTACTTTGAGAAGAATTTGCGAGAATTTTGATGGTTTGAGAAAGACTTGTGATAAAGATGATTAAAATAGAATCATCACTCAGTCCAAAACACTCCTCACCCTACCCTCTACAGAAATCTATACCTTAAACGCCTTTTGGGCTGATTTTAAAAATTTTAGGGAAAACTTTTGGAAATTGATTGAGGAAATGTGCCCCTGTGCCCCCCGTGCCGGCACCCAGTGGCGTAGCTAGATATTTTTTGTGGGGAGGGGGAGCAAAAGCAAAAATATTCCGACAGATTAATATCTTGAAGTAATGATGTACTATCCAAGCGTATAGCGCCACCATCATCTGTCGTGTAGCGCGCGGAAAAAAATAGATTAAAATATCTCCGAGACTGCCTTAAATGACACTTCCAGGCCTTGTCAGTAACCATTTCGATGTGTAATTCTGCTTAAAAACATAAGAAGTGTTGTAAGTAAACCCGTAAGAATATAATTTTAGCTACTTATTTCCGTTGTAAGAATTTTTAATTAAGGTGGTAAAAATTTCCGACAGAGGCCTTCGGAGGCCTGGTGGTAGATACATGTTGTCATGAAGGAAAGAGTACAAAAAGCGACTGGATAGTCGAGTCAGCATTGCGATACCGGTATTCTAAAAAAATGACTGATCTTTCAAAAATATAAGCATCCAACGACGTCATACATAATGACAGGTCGAAAGGTTGTCTGTCAGGCTCGATAAATCGAAAAGACAGTACTGTTATAGAACGGCCTTTGGGCCTGTATCGTGATATTACCAATGCTGCGGTACTCTTCTGGTAACATTGTCACAAAGATAGCACCATGTAGATTATGCTATGCCCCAAAACAAAACTTTCACAATTGAAAGGTAGGCTCCTATATACCGTTATTCCATGCTTCTATCGTGATATTGTACGATTCCTTTACCACGGTTCCATGGTGCTACTTTACCAATACCATATCGGAGCCTTGATGCGACAGTATATTTCCTGGGGTAGGGGAACATCTAAAGTCAAACTTGACAGAGGCCAGTTTTTCCTGGTTTACATAAGTTCAACACACTGTGACCACAAGCTTGTTTTCAACGAAACGTTTAAATGTATACTACTAAATATAGATAAATATTCCTTACCATCCACACAAACACTTTATCTCCTTCCGGATCTACCACCAACCTTTTGTTGTTAAGCATCTCCTGTAATAGAAAAATGTTTATCAAACTGTCATTTTTAAATTGCTTTCCCGGGTTTTGATTAAAATTGTAAGATTTTGCGGTAAAACTCATTTCGTAGAACCATTTTACTAGAAATGAAATTGAAAGATACAGTGACGATGTCAAGCAATAATATTTTTAATAGACTTAAAAGTCTAATGAGACTTTAAGAATAAACATGAACAAACCTACAACTCGACCTAACATTGATAAGTAGGTTGCTGCCAGTGGGTAGCGGACAAAGCTCATCAACTCATGGAAAGCAACGACACTGCATGTACGTGCACCAAACTTACCTACGTACGTAAGCCCTATGCCACATCAGATACCACGTACTAAAATAATTCTTTCCTTCTAGACTGTATCATGTATGTTGTATGGATGTTTAAATTCTTACGCTACATAACGTGTACGTCGCCTTACCGCCGATGTAACAAAAACTTACTTTCCTTTTCTGAGTGAATTATAGCCCTAGCTTGCTAATCTACATAGCCTATGGTCAATTAAACAGATTTACACACGTCTCCTCAAGGGAGGCGACACTTGATGGCAGTACAGCGAAGTTAAGTTTGATGGACGTGTATGGCCTCATGGTAACACCCACAGGCTGTTAGCCTCGATAGCGAGAAAACACAGGCTCTACACATAGATTCAATATGATCTTTGAACAGCTAGGAGAAAAGCAAGTTTGAACACTCGGCTAGCTTATGCATAAAGCTGGTGGTTTGAGCAATTACAGGAGTTCAAGAAAATACAACCCGACTTGTCCAATATATTATTCGGGTCTGCCATTGGCCTATGCTGTTTAGTTGTTGCGGTTGTGACGATGTACATACAATGCATTGGGGGCTGTATTTCTCTACGCGATACATACATAAAAGCCAAAACAATATTTCTTAACCATAAGCCTTCTTTAAAGTCGTGACGAGATGTACCGTGGTTTATTTTATTGCTAAGGCAATGTTACCGTTTAACATTTCTACCAGTACTATGGATATGCGTTTGCGTAGCAATAGTTCATACGTATGATCAGCGTGGATTGGACATGCCATATGAGGTATGATTTGCTGCTAAGTAGGGTCTTTGACTGTTTGGTATCACATACTCTCCCTTTTTATCCGTTTCATAATTGCCCTCTTTCCACATGTCGCGTAGTTCACTATATGATCATACAAAATGTAACTTATTTCGAAAACAAATCTCGTTTGGTCCGATAAAAGATGAGGTATATCGGTACCAGGTGAGTTAACAGAAAATTGTTCCAAAATTTAGTCAGTTAGTGGCAATTTATAGGTAGAGTGGTTGACCGCTAGAGACCAAACTATTTGGGGATAACTTTGAGCCACTCAAAGTAAACGTAACTTTTACAGAGTATGTGCCTTCAACCAACTTACAGCACGTAAGCATAAATCTTTGTACCAGAGACTGGAGAAATTTTATTCTCAATAAACCTATGAACCTGTCAAGGTTACAAAAGTGGAAGTAAAATGCGTTGTACTTGCCATGACCTATTGAAGCTGACTAATTACTAGTGTACTTGCAGCAAAGAAATAAAAAAAAAAACAACAACAACAAAGCGCTTATAAACATCCAGGGGCGGATACAGGGGGTGACTAGTCACCCCCTCCAGCTTTCTATATGTTTTGTTTTCATAAAAAAAGAAAATTTTCTCGAGTATCGTCCAATTTTCCGTTCGATTGTCCCGTATCTAGCACCATGTCAGGGCCTAAAAGAACACGTTTTCTGGAGGGGAGGTGAACATCCCCTCTCCTTACACCCGCCCCCAGAACACAGATCAACAGTCACCTACATGATTTCTGGATCTGCTGCTGACATCATTTAAGATTTCATTTACATGGGTCGATCAGCAACACGTCTCTTTTAATCTTACGAAGTGTAATACATAATATGAGTTGTTCACATTGCTGAAAACATTTCACACGAATGCTAGGATGGCCCCAAGTTGTATAAGAATCTATTGTTTACCTAATGATTCAATATCGAATCGCAGAAAGCGAAGTTAAGTGGTTACAGTAATAATTCTATTCCGACGGCTGACGACGCAGTTGATTCAAGCGTGTACATGCAATATAGTGAGCTATCTGCTGGCGACAGTACGATAATGTTTCTTCCCTCCTATTGAAAGTTCATTGGAGTTCACGAACTAAAGTAACACTAAGTGCACATCTCGTCTCTAGGCAATGGCTACATCATTAATACACGAAATGGCTACAGTTGGAATCAGGCTAAGATAATAGCCTTAGAATTTTGATCCTTTAGAACCTGTCAAATCTTAGCTTTTACCTTACACTTAAAATAAATCTGCACCTACATCGTGTTGACGACTCATGACCTTTTAATTGTTTTTCATTTGGTCAACCTTCTCGTCAAAAATAGAAGAGTGCAAACCTAGCATTGGGTATCACATCTTATTAGGTTTAAAAATCGATATTTGTAATGTAAGCTGGAAATTATCCCGCCTCTTGTAGTCGATCGAACGGCATAATTTGACTTCGTTATACAGCAATTCGCACTATGTCATCCCCAAGTTATAGCCAAGCCTCGCTGACAGATGAGTAAAGCACGTCATTTAAGAATACTTGTGTGTATTTTAGGGTGATTCAATCAAATCTTGTGTCCGCGGAATTGCCACTCTGCAAGAAACATTTGCGTCAATGTTCTGTTCTACGTGAATGGGGATTAGGAGGTTTCCTACTTTGTTTAAGACAGTTTTCGCTTGCCTTATCGTAGGCCTTCTCGTTACGTCGCGTGTCCCTTCGGGTCAGAACTCCTAATTCCATGCTGAAGGCAAAAGGGATCTATGCAATCACTGGCAATTGTGTGTATGTGTGTGTATGTGTGTATGTGTGTGTTTGTGACGCTTGGCTTGTTAACACGATATCTCAAGATAGCAATGATGAATAATTTTCATACTTGGGATGTAGAATTATCATATTAAAAGGGAGATCCTGTTGTTTTGGTGCAGGTCAAATGTCATGTGCATGAATTCACCAGAGGTCAAAAAGGAATACGGTATCTCTAAGTAGTAACCATGGATTTTTTTCATACTTTGCATGTAGATGCGTTATTGTCAAAAAAAAAATCCTATTAATTTTGGTAAAGGTCAAAGGTTATCTGAGGTCGCCGGAGGTGAACATACGAAATTCCTAAAAACTGTTTGTAAACACGATATCTCTAGGACAATCTTCATACTTGGTACATACCTTTATCACATTGAAAGGAAGAACCCTATTGTATTCGGTGGAGGGTCAGAGGGCATTTGAGGTCATCAGAGGTCAAAAACCGAAAACCGTGAAAAAACAGAAGACAGGGATGATGGATCCTTTTCATACTTGGTATGTAGATGTCTTACTTTAAGAGAGAGGGAACCCTATGAGTTTGTTGGAGGTTTCAGGTCATATGAAGTCATCAGAGGTGCAACTACGAACACCTCGTAAACTAAATAGACAGTGGGCGGTACCTCAAATTGTGTCCGACGTTTCGTGCATGACCAACGAAAAGTTAGGGCTGAATTTTCCTACCATTCCAAAGATAAAGTTATAAAGAACAACATTTATTTTTTTCACAAGCATAACTGTTACAGTAATAACACTAATTTAAATTACCTAATTATGAACACATATTAATGAAAAGAACATATTAATGAAAAGGATGCTTTAACTATAGCATGATTAGAAATACCGTACGGTGAACGATTTCTTTGATGGCTTAGTGAATTAGAGCTCGGTTTTTCACGCAGATGGTCCGAGTGCGAATCCCTCCTGAGACATGTTTTTTTCACTTTTGTTATCCACTTTTTGGTGGGTTTAAAGGTCATATGAGGTCAGCAGAGGTCAAGTTGTGAAAACATCGTAAAGAAGTATAAATTTTAGGGATGAATCTCTGTGCAACAAATCCACCCCCATTCAGCAAGGAATCAACAAGCCTTTGAGCTTTCTGGTTTGGGGAGTATAGTTTCATGTTTTCGCCTGTAGTGGGAGATAGCTGGCATTACTTTACTTAAATAATAGATTTCCGATTGTTTCAGCAAAAACCCAAATTAGCCGAGGTAATTGCAAATCTTCACCGGCATGGACCCTGAGGTGGGAACTAGCTGAAGGGTATCATCGATCATGATGATCCGGTCCCAGGGACTATGATTTACACCACTAACCACCCCACTGCCTGACTAGAATGTAGCATTCCAAGCATTTCGCTGCACCTGTAAAATGGCAATATTAACTAAAAATTAACTATACTGGCATATAACAGTTCAAACTGTAAAACAGTGCTTAACGATTTGGATGATGCTAAAGACTGAAAGACAGTCGTTCCTACTTCCGGTCTCTTGGCAGGAAATGTAGGCCCACAATAACTTTGAATCTCTTCTAGGTAAAGGGAGAGAAGGGGTTCCGCCTTCATTTAGTTGCAAGTAAGTAAATCCCGTCGTATTAAGAGATTAAAATAGCGCTTGGCTTGGTCTTGATAATGGCGCCATCAATTTGTTGATCTGTTACATTTAACAGTTAAGTGTTTTTAGTAGTGAAAATGGACTTTGAAATAATACCAGAACCCCTAGCGTAAAGTCGGATTTTTTTCAAATGCAGTAAAACATATTTGTGCCTTCTTTACACACGGTCGGATCCAAAAAGTGGGGGAGTACGGGGCGTACGCCCCTATTTTCGGCAACGCAATGATTTTTGTAACCAGAATTTTACATCTCCAAGTCCATGAAAGGGATGATCATTTTCTGTAGACGGATACGCCCCCTTTCTCGTATCCCTGGATCCGGCCCTTTTTACAAGTTTTGTATTCAGCGCGTTGGCCTTTATCACACAATGTTATGGTACCTTATCAGTCCCGTTACTAGCTATTAAGTTTGGAGGCCGGGCACGGGGTCATGTTTGGACGAGTAGTGCATGGATTGCTAATGAGGAGGTAGTTATGGAACTGTGCATGCTAGAACTGGGCAATAGGGGTAATTTGGGTGGGCATTGCCCCGGAACGACTCAAACCCTTGTTCGAGCCCAGGTCACTAGGACATTGAAGCGAAGCGGCTAAACCTACACTCTAAAAACACTTTGGTCAAATTGACCAATGACTGGGTCAACTATGCACCGAACCAAATATGGTCAAATAGTTTGACTAAACTATGGTCAACTTTGCACAATAAATGGTCAATAAATAGTCTACTCTTCTTTAGGGATCGCCCATTTTCATCTAATTCATGGTCGTACAAAACGTTCGTACTCTCTGAGAGGGGGTGCGGGGAGTCCGATGAAAGATTTCGTTTTGAACTCTTTTGAAAGTGATGAAAAATGGATGGAACTTTACTTATATTGGGCACTTGTGCCGACCTTTGAACATGCTCTCCCGTGCCAAGGCACGCCGTGCCTGCGGAGCAAAACAAGGTTGCTCACATGCCTGTTCAGTTCACAAACTAACCTGGGGTCTCACCTATTTACGGAGAGATCATACGATAAGCAATGCAGGCTATTGCCTGCATTTGTCCACACATTACAAATCGCCATGGAAGAAGATGAAAGGAAGGAAAATGAAAAAGAAGATTCCAACTAACCTCGGCCCAAGCGTGTAGTCTGCTCAGAAGTGTTCTGATAATATTCTGGAGGGAAAAAATTCAGATCCATGTTATACTTTATATTCTCCCTTTACTCTGGTGACTAAATTCAGCGGGCATGATCAAATAGATTGGATATAAGAGGTTCTCATCTTTGGCTGACTCCCGTGAGATAAGGTTAAGGGAGCAAAATTGTAACAAGAGAGACAGAATTGGATTAAGTAGACGTCAGCCTATGCAATTGTCATCTTCAAATTGAAGGTATCATGACACTAGATAGATGATACGCTTTTTAGAGCAATAATATGGAAGAAACGAGATGCTAGTGACGTCGTGATACGGATTCTTCCTAAAGACATACAAGTCGCTATGACAGATTCACTTGTGATGATAGATTGTCATGTCAATGGCGTTTCAAAGATACCGTCAGTAGAGACGTGCCTCTTGTGTTTGGATCCAGCAATCAATTGCGAAAGCTGATCATGGTAGGAAATCTACCCGGCCAAGCTTGTCATGACTTAAGCATAATTTTGATTACACAATCCCACTACCTCGAGTTTCCATGTAATAGAATATACTTTTATAATACTTTTATCATATGTTATCAGACTTTCAAACATGTTTTAAGCTTCTTTTTTTGGTACTAACAGCAACTATAACCATAAAGGATTGCATTTTAATATTTTACATTACATTCAACGTAATACTCTTCAACCTTTTTAAACGCTACTATGATCCTTCCATAGTTAATGTGTTGCAAAACGTCCCACTGTTTCTGATGATTATGCATAATTAAAACTCAACAAATTTTTACTTTAGTTACAAAGCGAATCTCGATTCGGTCGTCGACTGATCTAATAAAAATTCTCTACGATTTACATCATGTGTGGGTTGGGTACTATCTCCCCCACTGGGCCTTTGGGGAGTATAATAGTTTCAAAATATTTCAAATGAGAAGTGGAAAGTATTCATCTATGACGATCTATTATTTAACAATTTCGAAGAGGAAACTTTGTTTAAACGTTTCGAATTTTCTGTGAATTTCTGAAAATCCCAACACTGTTACATATAGCTTCCGTCTTATTAGTCCAGTAAAGATATAGATGAACCCAGAACAAATTTGCAAAATAAGGTATTTTGCTTTCAATGACTAGAATGGCCCCACTAAATATTGTATCCAAAATCAGACTCCCGGAAACAGGCTAATTTGCATAAATTCAAAATGGCCACCGTTGACATTTTTTCGGCCCCATTTGTCGTAAACAGTTGCGTTTACACCCTCTGAATGTGTTATGAGTGCATACAAACATTGCACCAAAGAATCAAATGACCAAATTAAAAATGCCTTATGACGTATATGACGTCTTAGTCTATATGACGTCATGTTACATCGTCGACTTTAAAATTTTCAATATACTTCATGAATAATGTGTTCTCTTGGTAAATTTATTGTGAGTAGATAATGCAGGTATGACGCTGAAGAAACTAGTCTATTAAATAATAGAAATGCGTATTTTTGTATATTTTGCTGTTAGGTTGACGTCATGTTACGTCATTACGATTTGAACTAAGGATATTAAGACACCATAATCTGTATTTAAAAGACGTACTTTCCAGGAAGCATAGCTGTTAAATAGTTTTGACCTATCAATGTATAAAAGTACACGGTGCGGTCTTGTGTTGTCTTTCAGTTTCGGTGTCTGTGGCTGCTCAGTAGCAGAGTTGGTAGTTTTGTTTCGTTTGCGAGGGTGTTGTTGGTGTTCGGTTATTTCGTTGTTGGCCATACGTTATATCCTTTCGCCGGTCTGGCCGTGCACGTTTGTTTAGCACGTAAAAAGCTCTCACACGGTGCGGGGCCTTTTGCCGCATGTATATCGCTTGTCACTATGATTTAAAATACGACATGGAGGCAAATAATTTCAGCACAGGGTAGCTGTTCCCACGATACACCTGCAGTTTAGAAACTGAAGTTCGAAAATCAAGGGGCCGAAATTTACATCCCATCTCTGGATAAGCACCGACAAGCACTTTATTAGCTTAAGAAGCACGCTATCGATCATCAGTGTAGTTTTGCACAGTATCAATGTTTATTTGAAACAGGGGTAGCTCCAGGAAGTTGCCCGACGGAGAACCCCGACCGGGGGGACCAACAACACGATGCCCCGAAAACGGCGACGGGTCAACAAAAGAACGGCGTAACTGCAATTTTTGGCGCCCTCAGCAAGCCGAACTAATTTGCTTTAATTGGATGGAATATGAAAAATTAGAATTCTACTAAAGAAAAACTTTGCATAAAATTTGAAAACTTTTGGATTTCATTGAAGAATTTTTCCCTCCTTGAGAACATAATCATGTTACCAGTCCGAGCGAATGGTCGTCAACGGGGATTACACACTTTATCATGTCCCCCAAGTAGAGGCAACTATTTCCTACTGGGCTGGGGGCATGGCCCCCTTGTCCCTGCCCGCCTTGTGCCACCCCTGATTTGAACAGGTTAATATACTGAGGTTGTAGGGTGACAATTGCGGTATCGGGTGAAAATTAAAGGAGGTTCCGTGTTCAAAGTTACAAATTCTTAATACGGAGAAGCGTTACCATATAATGTTCCATGCTGAACACATTATACCTACAAAGAAATAAAAGAAGTTAATTATAAGACGAATGAACAAATTTGTGAGCATCGAACTCGTGGTCGAGCGCCTTTCGTAGTCTAGCCGAATGCTTGCCAGTTAAAATTTGAAACCTCGAAGTCCTAACAGGGACTCAGTGTTAGGGCTTAACACCTCCCTGATCCTAACAACTCTTGAATTTTACTTCCACCAGGGAGTATAACAACTCCCTGCTTCCACATCACACAAATATTGGTATTCCATGAGAGAACAAACGCTCATTCAGCCTCTGTGTACTTTTCGTTCTCACAAAGAGCGGACGTGTATTCTTCAGACTTCTGCTCTGATCTTTGTGAATCTTCGGGTTTCCCATCAGCTAATACGGATTACAACACTGTACGTGCTTTGCAATCTAGATTGAGTTCTGACAACCTTGAATTTTCCCGAAAAGTCATTTACAGCATCCTCTGGACTATGGTGTTTATGCCGAATAGGATCGGGAACATGATAGTCAGTTTTCTCTTGATTTCAGCAATGCGGGAAAACAAATATTAAAACGAATTGTCATACATTATTAAATGAAAAGAGGACACCGATCTGACACTGAAGAAAAAGTTATATCTAAGTGAGATCAAACCATTTGTTTTAACTATTCAATCATTCATCAATATCATTCTTGGCTTTCGAGTGAGCAAATTTTCAAACTGGGGATATTTTTTATTCCGATCGAAGTCACGTCCGAATTGGTTTTCGAAGCAAAATCGTGATAATAACGGACGAGAATCGTGATGGTTGATATCTATACCGCTATAAGCTGAATACAGATGAACGTTGAGAAAGGGCGATGGTTTAAAAGGATGAGAGTATTACTGGCAGGCCCGTATAGCCAGACAGGGTAGTGAAGACGGGGGCCCAGAATGGCTTTCAGGGGGTCGAAATATTATTTGGAGGCTGCCCAAAATTGTGTTAAAGGCATTTTCCAGTGGCTTTTCACAAGGGTCCCACGTGAAAGAGAAAAAAATTTCAGTTGACACCCTTCAAACCCTGTAGCAATACTCTTTTCCTAACTCGAGATATCTAATATTAAAGACTACTTATTTTTGTCCAAAAATACCTCCAGTTCTCATCAAGGTCACAGAATGTTGTGTAAAGTGGGCACATTGCCTCAGATTTCTTTTGTTTTCCTTTATAATTGAATGCCCTGTTGTCCTTGAAATTTGATACTGTTGGAATGTTTGAATATCTTTCCATCTAGGTTTAGCATAAATCTACACCATATGTACAGCATAACAAACAAAGTTGCTAAATATTCCCTACAACAGTGTCAATATCATAAAGAAATTCAATGCGTTGTCAAATTAATGTGCCGCGATGACATCACAGATTTCCCATAATGCACTTTATCTTGAGAAAAAATTGCATTTCTTTGAAAATTAGTATCTTCCAAACGCTACAAGCTATGGAGATGCGGTTTTCACCTCCTAAAGGAGAAAAGTTTTCTGCATTTTTTGAAGTCATTGATTTTTGTCACTGGCAAATCCCTTTAAGGCTATGACAACTTGAAATTTTCTAGGAGGACGGAAATTTTTCTAGGAGAGGGGGCTCGCCCCTTGGCCTCCCTTGGCTACGGACTTGCGGGCATAATTTAATGCTAAAAACAACGTTGGTAAATATGGAACTTGGTGTAAATGTCAAAAATGGACTAAGACCATACCAAGCGACAAACATTCCAACCTTTTTTAATGTTAAGGTAAATATTTATTCAATGTTATGTATAGATAATATTTTAGATTCATACATGATTACTCTCTTTTTCATACCGGTAAGTGCCCTTTTAAGAGACCTTTTAAATATTCGTAATCTAACTCCAAATGAATATTTGAAGTTTCACAGGTTTACTAAATTTTATTATTTGATGTAAATAGCTCCTATCCTGTAGCACTGCTCCGTTGGCGACGCAATCTGCGGTTTTTCTCATATGTTCTATAATTGTGGTTCTTTCTGTGAACTTTATCTTCGCAAGATGTTTGAAAAGTTGTTAAACGTTCTTGTTTGGGCTGTTGTTGATAGTGCCAGTCTGTCTGTGTATTATTAGGGCCTACTAACGATGGTTTCGAGGATGCCGACAGTCGTGAGACTCAGGCTCCAGAATGAAGTACACATCATCACAGTTTCGCGCTGTAGGTACTAGTGCAGCTTGTTGCACTATACCCATTAAACTGATTTTGCCGAAGCAATGAAGAGACGTAAGAGGGGGAAGCCCGGGGAGTCAGTCGCAGGAATAAAAACTGTAAGAACAGACCCTATTTGCCTTCGATTGATATGAGCAATGTACAATCACTAGTCAATAAATTGGATGAATAATGTGCTGATGCAAGATTTCTTTCTGACTTTAGAAACGCTCGTATCCTATCATTTACGGAGACTTGGTTGACGAATAGTCATTTAGATTTTCCTTTTTAATTAAATTTTACGAGCTGATAGATGCTTGGAGGAAGTTGAAAAAACGAGTGGAGGTGGAGTCTGTGTATATGTCAACCATAACTGGTGCCATCCAAATAATGTATTTATCAAAAAGTTTTACTGCACACGTAATATAGAGATGCTGACAATTTCGATGATCCGGTCATATTATTTACCCCGAGAATTCTCGCATATATACCAGACAAGTCTGTTGCCAAGCCCGATGGTGATGAATTAAATGCATTCATTCACTAGCTCGAGAACCGAGAGGCCCCGACGCTTTCATTGTTGTAAATGGTGTTTTTAATCACGGATCACTAAAGAAACGTCACAGTTTTACCAGCATGTCAAGTGCCCTACCCGAGGTGATGCTACTCTCGACCTCTGCTACACAAATGTCAAAGAAGCCTACACTTTACACCCCACTAAACCGCAGTCTTGGTGAATCTGGCAACAATTTAGTTTTCTTGCTGCCGAAGTATGACCCTATCGTCCAGCGAATTAAACCAATGAAGATGCCGATTGAACAGTGGACCGACCATGGATTAGAATTTTCTCTGAGAATGCATCGAAAACACAGACTGGAATGCCTATTGATTCTTCCCCAGACATACATGAACTCACAGAAAGTATTAGCGCATACATCCAGTTTTGCGAAGACTATTATTCCAACTAGGCTGATCAAATGTTACCCTAACAACAACCCTAGATCACAATGGAGATTAAACAAATCGTAAACAAAAGGAAGGGTGCGTTTGACAAAGGAAATAAGGAAGAGATTAAAGCGTTACAGAAGGAGGTGAACACAGCCATTCCCACAATAGTATGAACTGGAATGGACTGAGATTAATGGGTGGATAAACTGATAAATGCAGTAAGCCAAGTATTTTGCCCAAAAGTTCAGTAAGTTATGCTAATTAGTTAAATCAGTTTTATAACCGTTTTGACTGCCATGATTTTTCCGACAGGGTCCATGACCTTTTACAATTACCTGCGGTAAACCCCGGCTCATTTTTGACTGTTAACGAGATGAGGTACGCCACCACTTTAACCGGATAAATCCTTCTAAAGCTGCTGGCCCTGATAACATTTCTCCTCATGTACTTAAAAATTGTTCTTGCCAATTAGCTTTTATAGTCACATACATTTTTAATTTGTGTTTTAGTAATCATACTATACCTACCACCAGTCTGGAAACAATCATTTATTATTCATGTTCCGAAAAGGCAAAAGTTTCTTGACCGAATGATTTGCTGCCAGTAGCTTTAAGCTCTGTTGCTGTGAAGATCTGTGAACGTTTCATTTTGTTAAGGGGATTAGTTTCAGATAAATTGAACATCTCACAGTTTGCCTATTTAAAAGGCGGTAACACCGAGGCTGCATTGCTGTTTAGACTTGATAAATTGTACTCCCATTTAGAATGTTCCAAGTCTGGTAATGTTTCTGCAAGGATCATGTATGTGACTTTTCATCTGCTTTTAATACTATTCAACCACATTTATTGGCCGAAAAATTGTTTAAGCCAGGAACAGTTCCAAATTCATTTATCAGATGGATATTAAGTCAGTGGCGTCTCTAGGGGGCAGCAGGCCATGCCCTCCATTGAAAAATGAGGAAAAATATAAAAAAAAAGCGAGAAAAGGGAGAAAAAATTAAGAGAGAATTTGAGAAAAGGAAAAGAAGGGCTAGAAACTAAGGAACGAGAAACGAAAAATAAGAAACTGCCCTAATATATATATATATATATATATATATATATATATATATATATATATATATATATATATATATATATATATATATATATATATATATATAAACCCCAAATGGTCACTTGGGCGACACGGTAAAAAATGGTCACTTTGGGCGACAACCAGTTAATTAAATATATTTGCATATTCATGCAAGTAAAAATTAGACAAAAAATACCTTAATGATCTTCAGGAACGCCCTCAAGTTGAATATATGTCCAATTATCTGTGTGACGTACGCACAACGTTTTATTAAATAAAAGAGAAATAAATTGGTATTGCCCAATAAGGGTGTGTACACCTAACATACCAATTTTTTGCATGCATGATATACACCCCCAAATTTCAATAGTAAATAAATACATAATGGGATTCTAGTGCAACTTACCTATAGTAACCCGAAACAGAGGGCGCTAGGATACTTTGATATATTTCATAACTTTTGAAATAACATGCAGGCAATGGTTGTTATAACGTTGTAAACATTTAGGCGACACGTATATGTACACCTAATGTCAATGTCGCCTAAAAGTACCATTTTTTCACCCGATATGTCGCCTAAAGTGACCATTTAGGAAAATATATATATATATACGGTACATATATATATATATATATATATATATATATATATATATATATATACACGGTACATATATATATATATATACGGTACATATATATATAAATATATATATATATATATTCCTTGATCTTGCACTGAAGAAGAGCTAGTATCGCTCGAACACTTTGCAAAACAATATTTGGCTGTTTATTTTACCTCGTTTCAAGTCTACTGGTATTTTATCTCTTCTGAGATCCAGCCATTCAATTCTGTAGCACTGTTGCTTTACAGTATTTCCGTTCCCTTACACACATATGTATATATATATATATATATATATATATATATATATATATATATATAAATATATGTTTGATCAAAATCAGTGATTAAAAGTTAGACTTACGCTATCTTGGCTCATTTGCAGAAGTATTCTGCTGGGCGTGCCTAATTGTTTGGTAGCTATAAACACTCGTTTTGTATTCAAGTACAATAATTTGCTCCTGACTGTTGGCAACTAGACATAAAAGCTTTGTTGCCTGTCAAGTCCCTTTGTTAAGATGCATTTGGCAAGGATATAATAAGGTTGCCTAGGTACCACACAAAGAGGCTAATAACGTTAAATGCAATGATCTCTGATTATAGGATATACCCCACGCGCTGAATTAGATCAAATTGGATCAGCATAAATTAAAGTTTTTCCAATGTGTCTCCAGCTAATGCCATCTCCCTGATCTTATTATCGGAAGCTTTTTATAATGCCTGTGTAATGTTTGTAAAGGATCTCTTCTCAAAGAATGTTTCTTTCCTTAATTTCCATAGCACTCTCAGTAAACTTCACCTAGCCCGGTTACCTTTTACTATTTTTTACCAGTGGCACCGGTACGGGGGTGGAATGGGTGCACGTGCCCCCAAATCGATTTCCGAAAATTTTCTCGAAAATTTTAAAATGAGCCACAAAGGCGTTTAAGCTATAGATGTAGGGGGTGGGGTGACGTCTGTTTCTGACTGAATGATGAATTCATTCATTTTGGAAAGGCAATTGTTTCATGCGTTTAATGTGTATTTTCGGTCCATTATCATGTTCTGAGCATTGTCAGTGACAATGATACGTTGCTGTACATTTCTTTTTCACAATTTGACAATTGATAGTTGTATAGCTTACAAGTGTTTGCCTACCGTACTTAATTTATGAAACAAATGTGTAACTATTCATTCATTAATTTGTGCATTCTCTCCAAGTTGATTGAACTAAAGAAACGAGATGGAAAAAAGGTGGTCATTGTGTCCGCCTACATGAACTGCCGGCGGGAGGAATTATTGCAAAAATGAAAAGAGCACAAATAGATCCTTAAAATTTGCAAAATATTACACCATATTACGTCTGAGGACCCTCAAACATTCAAAAGTTTTCCAAAGGTGAGGGGGATGGGAACCCCATTTCCCTTAGACCCTTCCCCCAGGACCCCGGTCCGAAACAACGTTCATCCCCCACACCCAGTCGAGAACACAGATTCCTACGCCTTTGAAACAAACAGTAACAACAGAGCTCATAAAATAATTTGAAATCCAAATTATTCTCTCACAAATGTAATTTACAGTATAAAATTTTCTCACTTGTTAAAGTTCTAAAACATGAAATATCAAAATTTGAAATGTTTAAAATGCAAAGTTAAATACCTAGTAGCCTAGGAAAAGCCATTTCCTGTAACCAGGTAGGCATTTATTGTCAAAACTTTCTCGGTTAGCTCCGTGCCAATTATGGTGGCGCTCCGCTTAAATAGTATCGGGGCATATTTTGCCCCCCCCCCCCCCTAAAATACAGTCCTGGATACGCCCCTTTAAGTTACCTCACCAAGCGGTCTCAATAAGTCAGATGACTTAGCAATGTAAACTCTGATGTAAACGTTTCTAATAATGGTGTTCCTCAAGGCACAGTTCTTGCTCTTTTCCTTTTTAACGTTTAGGCCTACACATCTGATATTTGCTCTTCTCATGTAAGCTGCCCTCTCGTTTACTTTTGCTGATGACTCTGCCCTCATTGGCCTAATTTCATGTGATGATGACATGATTTATCTTGATCAATTAAATAAGTTTGTAAATTACTGCGATGAAAGCTTTTTTGGAATTAAATGTCAAGAAAACTAAGGAGATGGTTATTGATTTTAGAACTAGACACAAAGTTCTGCCAGACCCTGTTGTAATTAAGGATTGTAAGGTAGAAAGAGTTTCTGATTATAAGTATCTAGGGGTTGTAATGAACGATATGTTGAACTGGAGAGAAAACATTGCTTACTTAGAAACGCGACTTAAGCCTAGATTGTATTGTCTGCGTAAACTTAACTCCTTTAATATAAGCAATGAAATCCTTGCACATTTTACAATCTTGTCTTGTCTTCAACCCTGTGTCTTCTTCTCCTTCTGTTTTTGCGATTTGAAGGAATAAGCAATCAAACCTAACGAATAACCCACTGTAGACGGGTAGATTTACTTATTTTACACAATGCTTCTGTATATACCGGTACGCTTTCATTTTATATCTCGACTATAAATGTGACAGGAGTTGTTGAAAGAACAAATGAACAAACAAACAAAATGAAAACAAGACAAAATATAAAAACTAAGCACACCGAATCGATCATACTGACCTCACTAGTGGTATCTGTCTTGAACCCCTCCCTGGAGGTTGATTCCTCTTCCTTATTCTCTTCTGACCTTAAGAGATTACCATCTTCTTTATCTTCAATAAATTGTACTTTTGAAACCTTTTCATCCATGTCTTTTATCTGGTTGGGATCATAACGTTATCTGAAAATGCAGTTTGAAAAAGTAAGAGTCTTCAGGGTGATATGCAGGGGCGTAGCTAGGATGAATTTTTTTAGGGGGCCTAGGTACCAAATGGCTCTGATCGTGGTCCTTAACTCTTGCAAATTTTATTAGGACACACACACAGTTTCTGGGGGCCCAGCAAACATCTGGGGGCCCAGCCCCCCCCCCTTCCGTAGCTACTTGCCTGGTGATATGGTTTATGTGCAAGTTTCATACAGTAAATGAACAAGTCTGCAAAAGGACAAATTATTTAGGGAAGATTAGTCTATGAACCATAGACAGAAACAGGTTGGGGACGGGGAACATGTCGCCCACTTTTGAAATGCAGTTGAGGTGATTACCCCCACCTTTTTCCAATACCATAACGAAAATTGTATTGGCATATGTTTGATTCCAAAGCTTGCAATAAAGCTGATTCAATGAAATCAAACTCAAAATTGGTAGATACAGTCACTTAATAGATTAAAATCAAAAGGGAAAAATGCTTCAGATTACATTACAGATCATTTGGCCTCCACGTTTTTCTAGGGACCTTAAGTGAGTCCCGTATCCCTCATTTCTATTATTTCGGTATTCGCACTTGATACAGTTTCGTCAAGGTCATTCCACAGGCGGCGATCCCGGGGGACAGGAGGACATGTCCCACCAATATTTGAGAAATCTCCCATTGACTTTGATTTTTCACGCAGAAAATTATTTAGAATGGGGTCACGTCCCACTAATATTGAGAACAAATCGCCGCCCACAGTTCATGCCCCCACAAACACACACACTTTTGAGAAGCTGCGAAAGTTCTTGCTATGAACATTAACATTTGAAAAACGGTGTTTTCACCTTGGAGGGTTTAGGCGCTATTCAGGCACTGTCTACCCTGCTTTTTTAGTCCCATCATAAGTTTATATTTGACAGTCAGGTGACCTAGATTTATATCTGTTCTGGCAACACACTGAATGTCTTTGTTCTTTTTCAACATAAATTCAGACTAAATGCCGAGTTGAGATAGATGTGGAGAGTAATGTGTGACTTATTAAAGGAAAAATGCAGTCCCCTCAATTTGAATTAGCCTACCCCGTCATCCTAATTCAGGAATGGCTCCTATCAATTATGTGGCAATATATTTGTTACTTATTTGTTTAATGTATGCAGAATAACACCTTGGTTTACCTTCAGTTTTCACTGTTTCTGTACAGAAACATAATGAATGATACTTGTAAGCGAAATAAGAGGATATTTGTAAGATTTAGCAAAATTTTGAAAATAAACTTGGGGCTTCTGCTTTCCCCCTTTAAGTGAGGTACCCTTCCAAACTATTTACGGTATTTACAGTAATAGCGATATTTCTCGAATCCTAATTTCATTCAAGAAGTTCTGATAATCCAAAGTGATTCGTAAAAGACGTGTAGAGGATGTCAGGGATATGTTTGATCTCAGGTTGGACGGCAATATGTACATTCCATACGCGTAGTAAACTAGTCGTTAATTAAACCAGGGAAGTGTTTATTTTGACTGGGATTTCCTGGTTACTTTTGACCAGGAAATGGTTAGATAATCCGTGACCCCGATCCTTGTCAATTTAAGTAACCGAAGTGTTTTTAGAATATTTCATTATGATAGCCACCGCTTTATAACATCTGACTGTTTGCTTTTCATAATAATTAGTCCACAACAAAGAAAGAATGAACCAATAATTTTAATTTACGAAACAAGATGTGCAAATTATGAAACAATTAGGAATAGAATGGCTAAAAATAAACAAGATAGAACGACTAAACACTAGATAATCTTTTCTTAATGATGTGATTATTTGTGGGAGTTATTTCTTTTGCTGAAAACGTTCAAACCATCGTTTTAGCTCTAATTTCAGTTAACAGTGCTCAATGAGGTAAAAGCTATAAATAAAGTTTCGTGCAAAATCAATTATAACTTAGATGTATGTGATAATTTCATGCCTTACCGTTTTTCGTTGCTCTAGTTGGGAGGTAAAGATCGATACGGTTGGCTTCAAATTATTGCAGGATATTCTTCTCAAAAAATTACTCTTTCAGTAAGAAAATATACACCCCGAAGCAACTTGAAAATCTCCTCGCGACTAAGCATCTTTAAAATGATTTGGCCTGCAACCGCTGGTCACGTTTCAATAAATTTGATACTTTTTGGCTCCATCTCAGTGTCATTCACGAATGTATATGACAGCGCGCCTTCAGGCGTAAAAGTGCCAGTAAGCGTTAGCAAGAGCATTTTATTAGTTTGAAAATCCGCGGTAAGTATGCAAATTCCCTATTTCTTCAGTAAAGGACAAACTTTGATGTGTGCATAGGCATATTCGTCATGAGCTAAAATTATTGATTTTTTTCAATCTGTAACTTGACTTATAAGAAAAAAGTAGTCTTTGATTTTATTGTTCGTCTTTCTTTATCATATTATCAATGAAAGATTATCCTATTCCTTCTTTCTTTTTCAAACAAAACACGGTTAACAACGAAGAAACAGTAGGGCATGTAATGTGAGTGGTTTGCTGAATTCGACGCAAGTATATGTGATCAGTTCAGATGCCACGTATTGGTAACAGTGTATTTGTGTACATGTATGCGTGATTGGTGATTTATAGTGCGTGCTACTGGAGGTGGCGAACCACCGAAATTGGTTACATATACACTGTGTAATCCCACTTACCATTTGGTATTGTAAATGTTTGGAACTATTCGTTCTTAGAGTCAAAGATATTTCTTCTAGTAATAACTCGGATAGGGGTGAACCGTGAAATAAATACAAGAAATCGGGGTAAAATTTATCCAGTGGTAACTCGTTTACAGCTAATTTGTAACCCTAGTGGAATGGATACAATTGTCACTTTTAAGAATATCAATACAATGCAATGAATAGTGACTACACTTAGCTGGTGCAGCCTAGCGACCCGAAGCCCCGACAACGGGGACGGGTTGCCGGGAGGACAACGAAGTCAAATTTTTGGCTCGCCGGGCCCAACGAAGATTTTTGTTTTAATTCGAGAAAATTTGAAATTCTGAGATTTTATTGAAGAAATTTGTAAATTTTATTGAAGAATCTGCCCTCCTTGAAAACGAAAAACAAGTAAATAGCCGGGGTAATTGGTCACCGTCAGGCATTGCATACCGTTGCACCCCGAACGAACTTGCAAGATTTCTCCGAAGGATTGGGGCAGCCTTTCCTAAAGGGGATATGGCCAGTGCCCTTTCCCCTCCTGGCGTCACCTCTATTGATTGCATTTCAGAGGCCGGGTCAAATAACCAAGAATACTTGCCAAGTCCCGTGAATTGAAGTAGATTTTTGCTTCAGAAAGCATAAACATAATGGTTTTTATGGAAGAAAATATGACCCGGACCTCCCACTAGGGGCCCTTTGTCCCCTCTCCTAAGTCCTGTTTCAAAACCTTGCAAACAGAACTCAAATTAGACGGTTGCACCTATGCAACGATGCACATTTTCGTTTTCTTTTTGTATCATGTGGATTTTGGCCCTATCGTGCACATATACACAATTCCTTGCCCAAACGATATGTAGGATATAGGGCTATACACGAATCCACCTCAAGGCCGTAGTCTGGGCGAAATCTCTAGGGGGCAGTTTATGACACTAGCTAATCGGAATACCAAGTGGCGTGCCTACAGATAGTTGACACCCGGGAGGACCCTTCCTTTTTCACTTGTGCATGACTGCCACCTGGGGGGGGGGATCCTGAGGGGGTTAGTGATATTCTTCCTACATGTAAGGCCTGGATTAGGTGCACAGTTTTGCTATCGTTTCCAAAGTTTGAACTGATTATATCTTTACAAATTGTCATTATTTAGTGATATTCTTCATATTTTTTGGCTGGGCGTAAGTCAAGAGGTGAAATTCACGTATAGGTTAACTCGTTGGTTTACCTTGAATATGCAATATTTATGTTCTTACATATTAAGAAAGTTACCTGAAGTTAAATAAGATGACATTTGTAAGATTTAGCTATTGTTTCTAAGTAGGTTTGGGCGATCGCTTATGCCCTTTAAATTCAAAGTTTCAAAGTTTGTGTTCCAGCTCATTGAGTTTAGCTAATAATTATAGGTAATCATAGGCTATTTTATCGTTAGTCAGCGTGTATGCTGGTGTATTCAGGCGGTGTAACTTTTAGGAGGAAGATTGTTCATTCATCAGGAGGAGAAACCCGCAGAAGAACGCATCCACGTCGGGGGTTAAATTTGGGGAAGAAGGAAGCTTCGTATCCAACTTCCCGGGTTTTGGAGGCCTTGAAATCATAATTTGGACCGTGAAATTTTCAGCATTTCAGTATTGTTACTCAGGTGGCCAACTTTCATTTTCGATTTGGAAATCTCAGGGGGCAGTTACCGCTGCCCCAGGCAGGTTACGGCCCTGCACCTACCCGATTGATCATCCCTAGCCAATTCCGATTCCAGCCCCCCCCCCTCCATTCCGGGCTAGGTCCTAGGCCGGTCATTTGACAATTAGCATACCAGGTTTTTACTACTTTTCTAGCAAAATTAATTAAGAATGCCATTTTAAGAGTCATAGTCTAACCCACCCTGTAATTTAGTTGACTGTGTTTATGTATTAATTCATGTTTGAAACTGCACCAATAACAATGTAGGTTTAAGTGGCATTTATGTAACTTTCATTCTTGTGGACTGACGGGAATCCGCTTCGAGTTCGAGTCCAGCTGCAACCTATTTTGGGCCAACTCCGACTCCGGGTTCTCTCATTCGGGCCAGTTTCGAGTCAAGTGAAAAACGGAGTCGAGTCCGACATCGAGTCTCAGTCCTGGCTCGGGCGTTACAGCCCTGGTAAGGTAACACTTGTAAGCATACAGAATTTTTACATTTTAAATGAACCTAACAGATCGTAAAATCGTGGTAATTACATGGAATAACAATCCAAAAAAGGAGTAGAAACGTTATGAAATGCGGCAAATGTGGTATAGGTTCCACGTATGGTGTGATATAGTGTGTTAGGATAGGTTTGTTTTTTCAATAAAAAAAATTATTCCCTACCTTTGGGATGGTGACCAATCAGGTTTACACATGTTTTTTTTTCACGAAATGCACGAAGATGTTAGCAATTAGAAGAGTTGCCAATACTGATGCCTTATTCACTCTCAGTGTAGCCAATGATTTGTTATAACCATAAGGCATGAAACTGTTTAACAGTTCATAGTGCGCACATACGGTCGTTTCAGGGTGGCATACTCGAAATTTGGAAAAGCGTAGACTTTATAAAAACATTTGCGACATTAAGTACTTTTCACACTTCAAAGGTCATTTGAGGTCAGTGGAGGACAGTGTTGAAATTCAAGACAGGCTTACTCCTAATTTCTCTCTCAGTGTTAACTTGATTTATCTGTACATACTAATTTTGTGTCAGTGACCATTTTAAGTTATTTCGGAAAGTATCGTTTAGGTCCAGCTTTGTTGAAAATTCCAATGTATTACTTTACTTCTGTCCCAAAATAAAACAAATAAAGAAAAACTTGAACAAAATTTTTTGATGAATTGTCAACTGAATCCACAAAGCCAATTTTTGTTATAAATCTTGTCTCTTTGCGCTTTTCGTAGCCTATAGTTGTTGGGTAATTGAGTTGCAGTAAGTTTATAGTTCGGTCACACTGGTTAGAGATGTGAATCTCTGTGTATAGAAAATTGCTTTGCTTGGAACGTCCACACGGATTGTCGTAATTTTCATTCTAGTGGTGGTGGCTTTGACTAGTTGAAGTTTTAACACTGGCTATGACTGGCTTAAGTTTTAACACTTCTAGGCCTTATTGTCATTTATCAGATACAGGTAGACATATTTGTAAAGCTTACAGTGTACACATCAAATTTTACAACCGGTACTTAAAGTAAATGTATACGAACAATGTATTTTTGCACTTTTAGTAGATGCACATCGTCTTTCATAACCTTGTGTTTACTTAAGTAACCCATACCCATAGGAGTAGGAGGCGGGGGCTGGGAGGCTGCAGCCCCCAACCAAATATTTTTGTGAAAATTCAGGCAATATGCTGAGAATTTTTCGGGCACCTTCTGAAAGAAAAATAATGCAGTGATGTACGTAGAAGTAATCAATAGTTTAAAAACTTGAACTTCCTTGGTAATTAAAATAAAGTTCTGATTTGAATTGCACCAGCACCTATATATTCGGTATTAATTCACCGTGTGATTTTTAATGGTTAAACTTACATTATGATTATCAGTGGTGTATTTAGGGGGGCAATTGGGCAATGCCCCCTCACTGATGCCAATTTTTTGTTTAGTATCTAACATAAGTAAATTTTTAAACACAAATTTTACTTCAAATGTAGCATATGTGGCACCAGATTGCACTAAGGACACCGTTTTCAAAAATTTTCAAAGGGAGGTCTAGACCCCTCCCCTAGGCCTGCGATCACATGACATAATGCATGCCCCCACTCCATGAGAGAAATCCCCGCTACGCCACTGATTATTATCATTTGTTATTGTAACGACTTCCCCCAAAATTACAATCAATACGGAAGGGTAGTAACAGGGCAAATGATTGTAATTGGAATGCAGTGTGATAACCGATGCATGCCTGATATGTACATTAAATGTTGAACGCGCCTGGAGCCCGCGGAAATTTTTGGTTATATTTTTCGGGAAAGTCGTTACAGCCCCCCCCCCCCCCCATCAACTTGGGCTCCTACGTCCATGCTCATACCTTTCTGCTATAAGTGCATTGTGAAGTTAATAGTCTGTGGGAAAGTGGAACCTTTCCGAGGGCGCCCTATATTGTGCTACTTCTCCTGTCAATTTGTATTACCGTTTAACACTCTTTTTCATTTTTGATGGAAATGTTTAGGCTAATGGCTTTATTCTGTCACTAATAATTCAGTGAGGCTACTCTAAAAATGGAGCTGTTTATTTATTTTTACAAGTTAACTTGTCACCGCACTGTATTTAACCATGCCTGTGAGGGTTTGGACTATTATTATCCCTTTTGTTTGAATTTTGGGTGTGTCCCTTTCAAGTCTTATATTGAGCCCTTCAGGCAGATTCTACAGTCCAAACAGGCTACACGTCATTATACCTTAAAATAAATAACCTCGAACCCGGATCTTCATACAACATTTGACAGGGAGGGGGTTTCAAATTTGTGATTTGTGACATATAAAATATATTCCGTCCTTTCAACGGGGACTTGAGGGTAGTTTCAACTGCCATATGTTTATTGACATCGTTGACATAAGGACAGGGTATCTCATTACAGACTTAAAGATTCCTGAATGAAAAATTTCCATGTGCCAGGGGCTAGACACGAGCCTGCACGTAAGTTCTACTTCCCTTCAACAAAACATATTTATTATGAACATAAAACCACCAAATATGGTATATTTCATAATGAGTTGTATATATCATATGAACTCTTACTTACTTCAGCATAGCATATAATTCATTTTGATCATGGTACTGTGCGTAATTGAAACTTGGCCATTGTAGTTTGGTACACTGTGTGCACCATAAGGGCTGTAATGCTTTTGTTTAGAATAACCTTTTTAAGTTGCGTGCACCAATGCATGTATTTTTCTATTTTTTCCTACTTTTTGCCTTTTTCTTGTTAACATTTTCTGTAACTTTCTTGTGACAGTAGAAACACCTTGCACTGGCAATGGCCTACAAGGGGGTGGGACATATTACATGTTTATTAACTCTCTGTCATGATCACGTCCTTACCAGTGTAAGCTCAGACGGGCGGGGTGGGGCTTGGGGAGCCCTAGTTACATTCTACGATATTCAACAAAACTATTTTCACAAACAAGGAAATTTTACCGTCTTACCGTCTATTTAATCATGGTTGATATTTCAACAATAATTACTTCGAAAGACAAGTACAATACCTATTTGTATCTTCAACCTCAGTGGGCTAAATCATATGCGATTCTTTAGATTCATTTGATATTTTTTGTAAATGAAGTGCTTGACCTATGCAAAATAACTTCATGGTTTATTTGTAAGATGCAGGATTTCTGTTGGGAAAGGTGTCTTGGGGAAACTTATTGCTCTCGAATTAAAAATAGATTCTTTGGTTGGTTGCATGCAAAGGAACAGGGGATATAATTTAGGGGAAAGACGTTTTTGCCAGAGAATACCCTGTGCTATACCAGATTGGCCGATAAAATTGCCCGATTTTTCCCCAAAATCTACCCGAGAAATTAGTTTTTCCCGATCTCCGGAGGTGGGTGGGGGGGGGGGTGTTGAGCCGCTGGCTCGTGCGCTTATAATAAGTTCAGCTGATGTTTCTAAATATAATTGGGTCGACAGCTTGTGTCCTTGTGTCTACGTAACTTTGAAAATTAAAAACAAACGGTTGTTCCTAATGTCAGCCTTGTTCCTATGGGTATTTATCCTCAAGTTAGCTGTACTGCCTTCTCCGAAAATTACACCAGACCCTTCCACTGTATTTCTTTTTATCGATACTTGAATATACACTTTACCTACAACTTCAATTCTTAGATCGTGAAAACCCTGCACTTTCTGTACAGGGCCCCTCGAAGAGCTTTCGTACAAGGATCCTTATCTTTTTATTAACTGACCTGACGGTTTCAGTAAGCAACGAAGAGTTTGCCTCCGTAAAACGTGAAGAGCATTAAACTCAATCAGTGATGTACGCAAACCTATTCATTTTCAGCGATATGCAACTGTACAAAGTGTCCGTCGATAGAACACAAGCAAGGAATTACAAACCCTCATCCAAGATATACTATATAGAATAGAAAACAGCAACCCTCGATCTATGGGGACCCAGAAAAAGAGTAATCTAGACCATCAGAACGCACAAAATCATCCTGTGTAGTTAAGGTAATGTAATTATGCAGAATCAACATTACTAGGGTACTCTACCCTTGGGAGTGAGAGGAGTGAGGACAAATGGATATTACATGCTATTTATATCCCAATGGGAGGGCAGCGGCCATAACTTGGTCGTTAACCTACAGGTACTTTTAAAGTGAAGGTGTGAAAATCTTCAGCATAGCAATACACGCGTTAAAACCGACGGAAAAAAGAACTTCACTTACGAGAGAAATTAACATCGTGTATACAGATAGGTAATTAATATCTATGCAACACAAAGCATGTACGCAATTGTTTCATAAACAATAAATTATAACTAATAAATTTAAAGAGGTTTTACTTTGTAAATTGTTTTTTTTTTTATACATTTTGTACATTGACAAACTTTGAAAGTCTCCGTCCACAAAATGGATAAAAATTTGCATTTTGTTGCGAGATACCGACCTATGATCGGTATGTTTTATTGTTATCTCGGGGTGATTCTGGAGGCCCTTTGCTTACGTTTATTGTATGTGTCACAATAGCACCAAGCTGAAGTAAAATTATTGTACCCTGATTGAAGAGTGAGAATTGCATTGTGTGAAAACGGAATTGTCGTGATAATTTATAACCAATGACAAAAGGGTAACGTCAGCTTTCCTAGTGCCATAACATTAATGATCATTATTTGGGCAGCAACGATCTGCCCCTTTTCTAAATAATGTTTGGCAGACAGTGAGTGACGTCGAAGACAGGATGGGACTAATACACCCCCTTCAGTTACACCATGTTGAAACATGACGTCCCGAGGTGTCACATCCATGGGTGAAATAATTCGTCTATGTATCTTGGAATGATTTTCCTGACTTGGTGTATCTTTCTGTCAGGGACGTGCTCTAAATAACACCTGATTTTAGAGACTCACAAGTAGCTTCTCAGTAGAACAAATGTCATCAAAAATTGCTTATTTAGGTAATCTTTACTGCATTAGTGCCAATGTAAACAGATTAAGGAAAAGATCGCCTCGATCTGCAGTGAAGCGCCACAACTGTTTCATGATATCATCTGATATGAAACTGTGATACGAATTTCACTAATTAACCTCGACTTTTCATACAATTACTTTGTTACTACCTCAAGTGAAAGCACTCTTCATCTCATATTATATTTTAGCCCAAAAAACATCATAATGGTTAAAAATACTCAATACTCTATTTCACTGAAACTGAACGGAAATTTTCTCACGTCAGTGAGAATAACTTAAGGCTTTAATTTTTGTGAGCAAAAGAATTTTTCAAAACTGCCACTTCCAATAGGTTCATAAACTATATAGTATTTTCTCAATATTCGAGGATCAAACAGGGTAAAAACCCTGGACTACACTATATTACCTTAAAAGAAGAATTTAGGCTCAGCATTAGTTTCAACTTTGACTATGTTAGAGGATTCTTAATCTAAGAATCCAGGTAAAACTTGCGGTCAGTTTCCATTTGTAGTTTTTGAGATATTATCAGATCAATTTATCACATTTTCAAGCCAAGTGAACTTGAAGCAAGCAGCCCTATGTGACATCATAACCTCACATTGATCAACACTGGTTGCTTTCCTTTCAAGTTCACAACCAATTTTCTCCGCCATAATCTTATGTTTCTAACGTGAATGCATTAGACGCATGTCATATTTTACAAACATTCCATGTGTTAGTAAAACGGAAATTTTACAAGCCTTCTCACTTTGAAGATACCGAATAAACTTAAAGGGGAAATGCAGTCACCCCAACTTGAAGTAGTGTAGTAGACTGTCCTGTTTCATGATTGGCTCTTGAGAGTCATGTGACAATATTTTTTCTCCTCAAATGTGAAATTTACAAGCAGTAACTGATTGGTTTACCTTGAATATTCAATATTAGAGTCCTAACATATTATGAAAGATACTTTGAAGAGAAATAAGAAGACAGTTGTGAGATTTAGCTGTTGCTTCAAAATAATTCTGGGGTGACTGCTCTTGACCTTTAACTTACACTGGTTACTGATACGATACTTTCTGTGCGTTGCTACATCAGCAAAATCAATACTTCAGGGACATTCATTTTTTATCATTTTCATAAGCGTATCAAACGCACGTTGGGGAGGAAGGAGTCAACTTGTCAAAGTCCGATGTACGATTTTCGAAGTGTAAAGAATGTTGATTTTTTTTTTTTTTTTGCAGAAAAATAACCATTTGGCACACTGCTAAAAGTTTGCTCTAAGGGCTTAAAATGAGTACGTTTTGTACTCTCGTGAACATGGTAGAAAGACAGAATATTCCTTACATTGTCTATAATGCAAAAACTTAGTTTCCTTGAAAGTTAGGTTGTTTAATTAAGTGTTTACATATAGTACTTCATTGACTTAAATAGCTATATGAAATAATTCCCCTGTTGCAAGGAAAAAGGGGAACAATATGTACAGTTATATTTCACTTTGGAATTATTCACCGCTTTGCACGTATACTGATTTTTTATCATCGTTTTAATAGTTACATGTTTACTATTTTATATTAATGTTATAACATTTTGGTAACTTTTCATAAATTTTATAACGGTATATATTTATTACGTGATTGCTCATCGTCTATGCTTCGATTGTTCTTTAATTTTCTGTATTAACAATACATATATATATATATATATATAAACACATAGTTCTGGGTCGGTGTACAGTTAAAATTAGAAAATAGGAGTTAAATGAAGACACCATACCAGGATGTTAAAAGTACTAACGTAATTTTTGTTTAAATTTACAGTCGTTAAAGCCACCGAAACGTCAGTACTTTTAACAATCTGGTATGGTGTTTTCATTTAACTCCTATTTTATATATGCATATATAGATTTATATATATATATATATTTATATATATATATATATATATATATATATATATATATATATATATATATTGGTTAGACGCGTTAAGATGTTATCTACTTTAATGTGTTTCATTAGAATATATTCAATAGTTATTAACATTAAGAAACCATCTTTTGTGTTGTCTTTGACAACCTCCCTACAAAAATCTTTCAGAAACTTACCACAGATAAATTCATTTGTAGATCTGCTGGTGGTAATTCATCACGTGACTTTCTGTCTATGTGCACTTAAACTTCTTCATTTTTTATTTTCATTTTGAAATAAAGAGAGTGTCATTTAGGTACAGGAATTGAGAAACAAGTTTTGGGGACATTTATTATCTCCAAGGGCCAATGCAACCAAGCATAAAAGTCTCCAAACAGATTACAATTAATGCATAATAAAAAAAAAATAACTTCGGGGTGTTACTTTGAAATGCAAATTTATAGAATGGTGTCAAAAGATGGTAAATTCAGTTCACTAATGTATGTATAAGTGCAGATATTCTTTGAAAATTTTCAGATCCATCCACGTAAACGGAATTTGCCAATGGGGGAAGAATGCTGTTTGTTTTGTCAGCAGCACAAGGGAGGGTCTAAGAGGACGTGGTTGAATCATTAAGTGCCCTTATATGCCAGCTGGTGCTACATTTGTTATCTTTTGAAATGAATGTTGAATATTTTGGCCAATCGCTTCTGTTAAGCTCGGTAAGGGAATCCAAGAAATAAGGAAAGATTTCTGTTGTAATTATTCCTAATTTTATTCGAGTGATTATTCTCTTTCCTCAAATTAAATTATACTTACAAATGATGAATTACTTGAATCATACTGGCCGGCCTAAAAAATAAAGTGATTGACGACCTCCATGCTCCTAGAACACTGTGTATGATACATGTTTTCATGTTCGAAGTCTGCAACCGAGTCAGTGTCCCGGACTGGGCTCGCGGTCTCCCACTTTTTACAGGAAGTATACTACTATGGGATAGGTTTGTGAATGGCCAGAAAAATGGCCTGCTGTAAATAGTTGACCAATGACAGAGGGGCCTGGAAACCAGACAGAATAGGTACCAGTGTCTCAGTTTCATGCAATATGGTATTGCACCATAACACTCAGTGCAATCCTAGCTGTAAAAAAACAAAATGGCGGTCCTCGATTAAGTTGATAAACCTAAAATATATACTTAGTTACATTGAGTTTGGAGTGATACATTATCATGATTATAGAGATAACTTACCAAAATATATAGCAACGACTGAACGGGGGAAGGGAAGGGGATGGCCAAAATGTACCGCTGATCTAATCCTTTGCAAAAAAGACAGTGTTCTACATTTCATGTGCATCTCCGGTAGGTACCTTCATAAAGATAAACTGACGTCAAATATTTTTAAGATCGACGCAAAATTTCAATATCAGTTTAAATCCACTAACAACGAGGATGTCAATGCTAAGGAAACAGGTCCTGACTTCAACTTAAGAAAGTCAACCCTTTCTGAAGAAAGTGTGTTTCTTGTTTGAATATGTCGGTAAGGATCACTTTGTCTCTGCCTCAAAGTTAGACTTGTTAGGAAAGTGTCATGAACTGAAAATTGTTCTTGAAGGACAATGTTTCTTTAAAATGGTTGAAAGGGAAGAAAAACTGATCACGTGTCACCGATATCGTCAGACTGAGAAACAAAAGCTTGATAAGATTCCACGAATAGCTAATTTTTGTCATCTTTACAGTTAACTCTATTGAGGTATCTGCATTGAAGTTTTGATCCATAGCAAAAGACTTTCTTGCCTACGTAGCAGGCTGTACGGCATATTCCTTGGTCAGGTGGTTTGGAAAGCTGAGAAGCTGAGCAAACAGAGTCCGCTCCGCGGGGTAAAGACTTGCTAAAAGTTTAATGTCAATTCCTGGCATATATCTCGCCCCAGACGGTAAAACTTCTTCATACTCTATAGCTATGAGCCTTGACACTTAAAGTTTTAGGGAAAAAGTTGTATTCTGCTTTCACTTTAAACTCATTTCTGGATGATCTACAAAACTTTTACTTCAGATGCACTGTATTCTTATCGTTCAACAATGGAGCATCAGTACATCTTACAAAAGCTCCTTAGACATACTCCGTAAACAAGAGTTCGTCAAAACGGTGCTGAATCGACAAGCAATACATTCACTCATGTTTGACTAATGTTCACCTAATCTTTTACTCAATCCTAACTTATTCAGAATTATGACCAAACAATTATCACTTACAAATTATTCAAAAAATGTTGAAAGTGGTCAGAAATAAGGTAAATTCCTCAGAAATTTCGTATGTCGTTGATCGACGAGGCTAGTCCAAACAATGACTTCATAGACTGGGCTAATTGTGTTTGTAGTACATAAAACAGGAGCTAAATTTCTACAATGAATTCTGTGCAAGTCATCGGTTAATATGAGGGACACTTCCAGTTCGTTGAAAAGTCGTTTAAGAAATAAAGGTTCTCAAACAATGAAATCCACTACTTTAAAGCTCATGTATAATCTTCTGTCCTAAACTTTCAAAATTTCAAATAGTGCAACATTGTAATGTATACTTTTTGACATGTACAGCTGTTTTCAGAGTGCGTACTGGTGAGAATGAAAGATTAAATGCTCTCTTATCTCACCCTAGACAACAATAAATTCTTTCTACTCAGTTTATTTCTAGCCCCTCCTCCAATTTAAACATTAATACCTGTCTAGTACATCTTCTAGGCAGAGCCACAGTAGCCTGTACTGACTTTCAATTGCTCAAGGCCATAGTCACACCACGAATCTGTATGAGCTTAACTGGGCAGCCAACTGACTGTACAAGTCATCATAGACCAACCAAAATGGAGCTATATTGTTTGAATGAATGTCAATCAAAGTACAGTCATCAACTGTATGTAGAGCTATAAGACTTTTCCTAATTCTGTTTGGGCAGGGAGTTGCTAGTAACTCCCTGTTATGGGGATGACATATCCCATGTAAGAAATGCTGAAAGATATTTTCTCTCTGTTTTACTTTCATGCAACGTATACACACTATGTTCTTTTAAATGCCTTACTATATCGCACAAAACACGTTTAGGAATATGATCATATCTCTATAAGATAGTTGGTGACTGCACTTTGATTGACATTAATTCAAACAATAGCTTCGCTCTGGTTGGTCAATGATGACTTGTGCAGATGGTTGTGTTCTCAGTTACTTACACACAGTATTGTGTGGATATGGCCTTGAGCAATTAACACTCAGTGAAAGCTACTGTAGCTTTGCTTGGGAGGTGTATTAAACAGGCGTTTATGTATCTTGACGTATTTGTATATTCGTGACTTCACCAAATATCTAATTCAACGAGAAAGGTTTTGTAAACATTACCATCTTAATAACTATTTTTTCCCTGCATCAAGTTTGGTCGTTCATAGTTAAATTGGGGGGGGGGGGGGAGGGGCTATAAGCAATCTTAGTTGGGAGAAATTTTTTCTGTCTCGGGCCAGGGCAAGTGCAAGTTTTCAAATCTAGTGTACACTGACATCTTCAATACAGGTGATCAGAGAAGAAATACAATGTACGGTGGCCATCTTTAATGTATTAAATATGTTGTAACGCGGATGGTGACGCGAGTTTGTAAAATTATTCACATAATTCTTAAAATAACACCACTTAATCTCGTTAATCGATTTTTTACGTCCTCTCCATAAACAATTACTTAAAGACAGGCAGTCATCACCCCAAAATACATTTTTGATGTGGATGTATCAAAATTCTCAGTTGGTTACTGCTCTTTGATTGACATCAAAGTTTGAAAATTCAAATGATGCAAATTGCCTCACATTCCACACAATGCAAAAGGAGTGCTTGGATTGCACATTATATAAGGTTGTATGCTCACCAGAACATGGCCTGAAGCAATAAAATAGGTTTGTGTCAGCACAAGGGGGAGCTTTACACAGTTATGGGAGGAGCTACAAGTTGCTTAGTTGGGAGAATTGGAACTGTCTGGAATGACAAGAATTGCCCCTTAACGAAGAGTTGTATTTCGAGGTTTGATATTTTGTCACAACGCAACTAAATAGTCTAATTATTTAAATTAAGATAAAAAATGACACTATAGCTTTCAGCAGTTACTAAATACAGGGATTCGTTTTCTGCTTGCAAGATGGGTATACGTCATACTTACTTCGTCAGTTAATACCTTTGATAGTCCTGGCGTTGTGTTTCCAATATTAGTATGAATTCGTGACGTCACCAAATATCTGATTCAACGTGGAAGGTTTTGTAAACATTGCCATCTTAATAATTAAATTTTCCCTGCATCAAGTTTGGTCGTTCATAGTTAATCACATAAACGTTTGCTATAAGTATTTTATTAGACTCACGGATGTAGAAAATCCAATTCATTGTTTATTTGTATATTGAATTTGGAAGATGAAAAGAGCAGTAGTTGGAAGCAGTTAAAATGAGACCATCTGTATCTAGGCAAAATTTGAAAATCCTTTAAGATTACTATTTGTATTCTCTAAACTTTGTTTGTTGAGTTATTTTCTCCAAATCGTACTTCAATATATTTTTATATTGTCGTCACTATTACGTCACGCCTTAAATCATCGTGGTCAACAATGCTTAGGCCTATGTTTGTTGCTAGCAACGTCCCTATTATTGATAAACAAAACCATTCGCATTATTTAACAAAAAGACAGTTATATCTATCTTTGATGGACTTATACTGCTGTAATTGTCAACATTTGCTAACATATAGTCATCAATATCACCATAACGATTATTTCAATTTGAACGTGAACGGAAAGACAATTAAAGGTGATCAGTCGTCTTGAAATATTCTTTGTGACGTCAGCCTTTTCTTGACATGTTTCTGCAGTCGTCACTGTTCAAGGATACACCGTACAAGTAGCTATGATGACATCGGTATAGCTAGTAGGTATACAGCTACAAGCCGTCTCTTCTTGCTTACCGATTAGCTATACCATGCTTGTACGGTGTATCCTTGAACAGTGACGACTGCAGAAACATGTCAAGAAAAGGCTGACGTCACAAAGAATATTTCAAGACGACTGATCACCTTTAAGATTGTCGTCACCGTCATCATCCTTGTCCTAACCATTATCGTTATAATCATTGTCAACCTTACCTCGGTCGTCATTTGGTCGACAAACGATGGTCATTACCATCACTACAAT
Organism: Holothuria leucospilota; assembly: GCA_029531755.1. Taxonomy (NCBI): domain Eukaryota; kingdom Metazoa; phylum Echinodermata; class Holothuroidea; order Aspidochirotida; family Holothuriidae; genus Holothuria; species Holothuria leucospilota. The sequence continues at coordinate 52,572,178 of CM055963.1, read as the reverse complement.
GATTATCTTAACAGTCATCGACTTTTTCGTAAATACAATCATTATTGCTATTGTCATCGTGATCATAATCTTTATCGTCATTTTTCGCAGTCAATATAACAATCAACGACACAATGTCTTCAACATCGTCGTTGTCACCGTCGTCGATATCGTCATCATCGTCGCCGTCTTCGTCGTCACCACCACCATCATCATCATCATCATCATCATCATCGTCATCAGCATTATCATCATCATCATCGTCACCATCATCATCATCATCACCATCAACATCACCATCACCATCACCATCATCATCATCATCATCATCATCATCATCATCATCATCATCATCATCATCATCATCATCATCATCATTACCGTCACAGTTATTTTCATAAGTCATCAACATCGGCATCGTCATCACCATTGTCATCTATTTGTGGACTATTGATTTCTTTCAAGATTTCAATGTTTTCAAGATTATGTCACTTTTTGGTTTTATATATAGAGTGTGCGGTCAGTACATAGTTTACTGGTATTAAAATGAATCCATGCATATAGCACTATGTAGCAGTGTTTGTTTTTGCCTTCCCGATAGCGAACCCCATGCATTTATTGGAAATGAAACTAAATAACCACTTGTACACCATATAAATATGAAGACAACATGTCCTCAAAGACTGAAGAGGTCGAGGCAATATTCTGAGATGATTGTATTACGTTTTACTTCAAGCAATGTCTTCCGCTACTGTCACCCTCGATCAAAATTTTTATTTATCGAGTATGGGGATAGAATCTCTGATTTACGTCTGAAATGGACAAGCAGACACTGAGTGATTTTTTTCGCAAAAAGCGCCTAGAATGATGAGATGTTATTCGTTGAGTTGTATAATTCCTTAACAAAATATTTTCTTTTACTGCTTCTGGATTAAGGCAGAGAAAAGATAAGTGTTTATCTGTTGAAGATTGAACACATAGCATACGTAGCATAGTCCTTTGTATTTCATTCTTAACATTTGTGTCAAAAGGTCTTTTTAATAGGGATCTTTAAAGAAACAGATTCAGTTTAAGCAAATCTTATTAATTAGCAGTGATTAATTTTCTTCTTTTGTTGTGTAAACTGAGTAATTGCCTAGTGAGGGATGACGACTGTACGATTTCATATATATATATATATATATATATATATATATATATATATATATATATATATATATATATATATATATATATATATATATATATATACCAAACTGTACAGAAGGCCAAAGGAATACTGAAGTCCAAAGATAAATGAAAGCTGAGTCAAAGGACCACAGAAGGATGCTAAAAGCTTTTAAACAATAAGAAGAGCGAAACATTTCTCAAAAAAAGTCAATCGATATCTAGCAAAGATATTATTTTTGCTTCGGTAACTGTTTTAGATTGATACCACTAGGATGCAAGTTATTCAGTTGGTGAATCCAGTACAACTCCTTTTTGTTTACGTTGAGCTTTGTCAAAATTGAAAAAATGCCTAGATTTTTTAACTTCCTTTTTAATTCGGGTCTTTAAGGGTAGTTATTTAACTACGCTATAAGCGACCACAAAATAATGTGGGAGAAGCCTATATGGCTTAAGCCTCGTTCACATACTTCGTACGATTTCGATTTTTTTTTTTTTTTTTTTTGGCTACGACAGAGGGGACTTACGTACGATTGCGAAGGGTGGATTTGAGTAGCGTTGATATAAAATATGTGTTGTACGACAATCGTGGGAAAATAGGTAAAGGCTGTCAAAGATATATCGTCCGATGTTCCTACGACTGTACGAGCCTCGTACGATTGTCGCAAGACAATAAAAAACGTCTTAAAACAGTCCTGCGATGCTCGGTTGTTTTACGACTATCGTGCGAGTGCTACAAGCATATTATACGCTCGACGTCTCAGTTCACTCAAATTTTACAAGCGATTGTCGTACAAAGATAACATTATAGTCGTAGGATTAACCCATGACAGTTTCCCAGGAAAGACATACGATGGTGGAACATTCGTAGGACTGTCGTGGGTTTAACGTAGGACAATCGTAGGACCTTCCTACGATTCTGAGGGCCTCATATTACTCACAAATCGTAACACAGTCGCACGACGTCGTAGGGCATCGCATGACAGACCTACAACATGGGACTGACGTGAATAATCGCGTAATAGAAAAAAAATTGAACATATTCAAAGCTCTACGACAATGGTCTACGACAACATTTCCGTCGTACGTCACCTGAATTTCGTACGACATACAGGCGACTGTCGTGGGAATCTCTCAATTTCTTGTCGTAGAACTGTTGTAAACCTGTTGTACGACGTATGTGAACGAAGCTTTATGAATTACAACTTCACGTCGGGTGGCTGATCAACTCAACAATTTAGATCAAATTTGGTTTCTTTTGAAAAAGCCGAAATGCTCATAAGTTCAAAGTTTCTATAAGACCATTTAAAAGTGTTTACTCAGAGAAAGATGACATTTTTTGAACTCCTGTCTGTGACCTTTGTGATTCTTTCTTAGTTGCCACCTTCATCGTATTCTTCAATTTCAGCAATAAATTAAGTAAATCGCATACGTAGTGGTACAAGTGACGGGAATTAAAATTCTATAACACCACATGTGACACAATTGCGACAGTGCCATTTGAAGCAACCCCTGTCAGTTTTGCGGCTCATCTTTGCTTTAAGTTGTGGAATGCACTAGAGCTTAAGTAAATTAGAAGTTTGGCGATGAACAACTTTAGGGGGTGGGAGCAGGGTAGGCATGGGGGGTTTTACTTCCTTGTGCATATATAGTTGCTGATAGTTCCAACATATGAAAATGCTTTCTAAGAATATCCCTAAAAAGGCGGGTGACAGGAGTTTGTAGTAACCACCGGGGAAGCTTTTAGTTTTGATCGATTGGCCTTCTTTTTCAAAGCATTCTTTAAAATGTGTTCCCTGGATTGGTCATCAGCCTTCTAACTTTTTGCACGCATTATTTTTTCGGGGATAACACCGAGAGATAAGATTTTTTGTCTTTGTCAGACTCATTAAGAACACAAGCCCTTAAATCTGAGAGCCTGACTAATGACTATATTATTCAATATTCCAGGATAAAATGAAGAATAGTTGACATTGGCAGGATCTGCACAAAGACACTTGGTAAATAACTAAGCATTTATAAAACCATTACTTAAAGTCGAAGAAAAATCCAGAAACGGATGGTTTGTGTTTGAAAAATCATAAGTGATTTCTAATTCTCCTGAAAAGAGATTACTAATGAAAACCGTAACAACTGAGTGAAGGAATCCTCTTCGCCCTTCAAAAAATCCCTAAATGTTGTCAATATAGTGAGCTCATTGCAATGGTTTTATTTTGACTTTTTTTCATAATTTATTCAAACAGTCGTCTCACATCCCTGCATGCATAATCTGCTGCCAATTTAGGTCCTACAGCACTTCCATGAATTTGCAAGTAATTTTGCTGCCTAAATACAAAGTTATTAAAATCTAGACAAATTTCTAAACAATAATATAAATAAATAAATATAAATTTTCTGTACTAGAAATTAAGCTAAAACGCCTATTTAAGGCCTCGATTACCCCTTTCAGACCCAACCCTCGCGGCATACCCAGAAACATAGCTTTCACGTCTACAGTAAACAGGCATTACCTTATCCAAAACCCGATGGCTACACTTTGAACAGCATTTGCTGGCAAATTCATTTAAGTCCACAGAAAAATTCCAAGTGTGTACCAAAGGGATTATACCGGAGACATGGACTACAAAGCGCATGTATACTCTAGGTGCCGTTCCGCCCACTAATTTACATAAATAACGGAAATGGGTCTGAGAAATATCAACAATAGACTTGAGTTTAAGGTATTGTAAATTAAAAGAATATTTGACCGAGTTAAAGCTAACAACACACCCGAGGCTCGTTCAAGCAGGTGCAAAAATGGGCATTATGCGTGCTATGTAAATCAATTTATCATCCATCGACCATCTTCATGATCTGAATGTCAATAAGGTCACGAAACATGGCTGGACAAAACTGTGTGTGTGCTTTCTACATTTGAGTATCTTTGAATTGTCCAGTCAGCGGCTACAAAAAATATTGTCTATGGAGAGGGGGTTAGAAATGCATGGTATCCACACCCCTGTGGCTGCATAATTAACTTACTCCATGCTCTCAAAGCGCATAATGTTGCCACGGTTTTGCGTGAAACAAAGTGAAAGTCAATATGAAAAAATGGGGCAAGCTTGCAACCAGACTAGGTGCTTAAGGAGACAAAAAACTGGCTGTGAGAGGAAAGAGTATTCTTCAGGGGCAAGATATCTTAAGGCAATAGAACTTTTTGTTCTCAAAATATTTATCCCTTCTAGGGGTAAAATTTTTCTTGGGTAGCCCTTCCCCTTGACTAGAGTTCTGGGGAAATGAGTGAATATTTTAACGTTTTCAATGGCGAAAAAACAAACCATTGCCTATTCTTATATTTGCTTGCTAGTTTCAATACATTTATGTTATTGCAATTTCTCGCACTGCGATTATGTTGCATCAATATGGAAAAAACATAACTGTATTAAACCATTCAATTTTACCCAGTTTAGTCTGACCCTTTTCTTCCCCAAAATCTTCCATATTACAAAATTGATTAATGTTACATCTCTTGAAAATATGAAATTTTGCGTAGACAAATTATCCATGACCTACGAAGGAGTGTATTTCCATCTCGGGAAAACCTAGTTTCATAGCTTCCTTATTTTGAATGGTATATCATTCAAGTTCTATAAGTCTCGGATGGCAAGTAAATTTTCTTTAGCCTACCACAAAGTCAGTATTTTCCTTTTAAACATTCTCTTTTTACACTCTTCAACATCAATTCAAATTCTTTTAGGTCCCCCTCTAGCTGGCCTTCCGATTGAATATTGCTCCTCGAAACTGTCTGCCATCTAGCAGAATAGCATCTCCCTGATCTAAGGTCCTCTACAATATGTACACAGGCGGCAGTAAAACTGATTACATGCATCGATGATGAATATAATCACTGAATAAAATACAAACGGCTACAAAATAATGAAAAGGGGAATTATGAACAAATTCAATGAAAACAAGTCAGCTCAAAAAGTTAGGCCTAACAAATTAACAATTGATGATATTGGAATCGAAAGTGACTCTCCTGATGCCAAGTTTGAAGTAGCGACACATTTTCACGTCTTTACCAGTTTACTCCGTCATGATTTTGTGACTGATATTTTTTCATTTTCTCTTGGAAACTTCCGTACTGGCCAAATTTTACACATGTATCCTATCGTTAAACCCTAAAACTACTGGCAACGTTGATACGATCGTGATGAGAATACCCCACAAGTTAAACCTGCTCTCGACCCGACATATCATGTGTATGTGCTCAGTAATACATCGTGTGCATTCATACACGCTGGATGTTAAAAACGCACATTGCACACTCTAAGCTTATCTGCGTCTGGTTCTCTCATTCTCACGATGTTTTAATTAGTTCATACTGTCCTTCTAGTTGCATCGAGCTTATTTTCGAGAGCTTTTGGCTAAGAACTATAAAACGATCGACTTGTTGAACGCGCAGATTGATTTGAAAATATTAATTTCAATCTGATGTAGATAATCAATGCACAATCTCTATTATCATGCAACCGCTATGTGTTATGACAGATATGTCATTCTACCACCTCTAGCCATCCGTTATTGAGAATCCTGCATTCTGATTGGTTAATCACTGACCTGTTATTCCACAACATACGGTCAGTAAACGTAAACACTGGTAAAAATGAAGTTTTTCACACATTTTTGGTAGTAGAATAGGAATAAACCACATTTGTCGGACTATTATTGTCTCATAAACCGTCTCGACTCCAAATTTGCAAAATAACGGACTCGGCTTCGCCTCGTCCGTTATTTTGCCAAATTTGGAATCTCGACGGTTTATTCACCAATAATACTCCACCAAATGCGATTTATTCCTTAAATAGTTCTTAGAAGGTCTGTATTGTAAGTCTTCATGTGTCACTGTTTGGTTGGCCTATATTAAAACTGTGCAGATACGTTAGTATTCCTGGTTTTAAGATTGAAAAAATGGCAAAATTTGGGAAATTATTATTGTGTTCTTACATTTGTTTAGTGAATCATGTCGAATTTAACACAGCCTTTTGACTTTTCAAAGTAAGTTCACCGTATCTGTCAAGCAAAACTTGAAAATGGTAAGATCAGAGTTTATGAGTACTAGAAGGCATAAGCGCTATAAAAGTAAGCAAAATGAAAACAATCTAAAGTTACAACATATTGAAAACTGGTTTGTCCCATAATAACTGCCTGGAACCCCCTACCCCCCCCCCCACACACACACACTTTAGTTTCCCTCTTGATGGTTCCAAACGCGTACACTGCTGAATGTCTCTGACCACAAGACATTGCGTACACTATTTACCTACAGTGTATCTTTTCTGATAAACCTGTATTTTGAACTCTGTCAACAGAATTGCATGTTCGTGTCTCATTAAAACCCTCGTTCTAATTTATTCCGAATAACTTACTTTGCTCCTCGTCTTTGGGGAAAGGCCAACATCCTGTATTTTCACATTTATTGATCGATGTGTCAGACATGAATTTTGATAATGAAGATACATGTTTTAATGTAGCATAGATAATGATGTTCTTTCGCTTTAAAATAATTGGCAGATTGGTGCTGCTGCTTGCATGAAACCTTGAGAGATTAGTATATCATATATGTAGTATGTGTAATACGAAAAATAAAACTTTAGGCCTAAATATCAGAAAAATTTCTGTTCTTTTTATCTGCCAAGAAGGAGGTACCGTAATACTCTTAACTAGGGTAATTTCTTTCCTCAAAGATCTCAAGCCAAGAAAGTCTTGTGTTTTTTCCTCACAAAATATTCTAAAACTCATGCATGTACGCTAATGAAGATGCATGTACACTAAAGAAATTGTGCATTCATGCGTCGCAAATCTAAACACTGTTGATCTTTTCTTGTCTTCCCTACAAGAGACGATCCATAAATTTGCAATCAGAAAAACCTGCAATTTAGATCAATTTCGTTACCGTAATGGCTTGGGTATAGATCTACGTTTTTTAATGATACCACATGCAAAGAGATTGACTCACCTCCTCTTATCCGTTGAAGATAGGTATATTTTTATTTTCTTACTCCAAACGTTCCGTGTATGGAGATGGCAACCTTTTTCCGGGCAGTATTATACACGACCAAGCATGGTGATGAGAGTAACACTGGCGGCGATGCGTTAATGACTGGTTTAATTGAAACATCTTAATATTTACCAATCTCTTCAAGTCCACTTGTTATGACAGAACAGAACCGCCGCCGTGATTTCCAGCAGCAGATATAAAATGGTGGCGCTCTGTCTATTTCGCCTTAAAGATGTAAGCGTAGATGCCATTGTAAGCTTATGTCTGTGTTTCTCCGAGGCAGATGACACGATAACAACGTCAGCCTGCATAACGGCCAGCAATTAAATCACCCACGCCACTTGAATAGGAACTATTTTCTGCTGCTCTATTTTTTATTACCGAACGTTGCATCTTTCACTTGACTACAACCTCAAAGCTCTTTGATGACGTTGTAATCAAGCAGGGACCACTTACTGAATCAAGGAAAAGGTTTTCAGTAAAAAACAGTCGAAGCCTCAATGACAAACTGACGTAAAACTTTCATGTAAATTTATCGAACCTTGACCATAATATTTTTTATTTGAACTTAAAACTCGTCAACCGGATACAGATGAAATAGTTGAATCTTTGAAGATCTCCTTATTCCCTTATAATAATTTGGACATCAAGGAATCATATTTGGCAAAACATTGTGCTCACGTTCGCCAGCTCCTTCTAGAGAGGGCGGCAAACATTTTTCAGGCAGGTACTCCTGAACTAGGACTCGGAAATTTTTGCAAATGCTAGATGGAGGCGATTCTTGGCAATTTCCATAGAAATCACCAAACAGAAAAAATAATGTCAGGCTTAGGTCAGGGTCAGAGTTAAGGTTAGGGTAAAAATACTAAACACTTACCCCCGTTCGTCCTGGGCAAAAAATACCCAACCGGGACTAGTAATCGACAACAAATTAAAGTAATGAACGACAGGAAGTGAGACCAGAGGAGTTATGAGGGAATTTTCATATTATGGTAAATTTTGCAGTGTAAAATGAAGGAGATTCCAGAAAGATTTTTCTTGGCGCGCTTCGCACGCACCCATAATGAAAACTAACCAATACAGTGGCGGAGCTCAAAGATGGGGAGACAAGAGGCACTTACTGTTGAAAATTTTGTTTAGAACCTAGTAATTAATCTTTTTTAAAACATGGGCTTTGGCTCTCCTACACACCTTTGTGACTTAAAGCCCTGAAATAAGGGTCATGGACAGTCCTAAACGTATTACAACTGCCATCATCCTTGCATCGTGTGTAAAACTCAAAACCTTCCCGTGACAAGGGAATCGCAATTCGCAATAAATTTTTCAGCGTGCTTCGCAGTGAGCTCAATACATGTAGGTGTCTCGTTAGTACTGCTGTCGGTAGGAAAACATTTGTGCAATTGTCTCGTTTAAACTTTCTGTAGGAGAACTTGCGTAAACCCACTATTTCCCAAACCCTCGCAAACCCTCCCGCTGGTCACTTCCCCGTAGTCACTTTTTCCATATTTACAACTATCCTCACCAAATTGATCGATTGTTAGTATTTTAAATTTCCAATCATCATAAGAAAAAAAATTAATTGGCATTTAAAACTTCACCCTGGGACGGAAGATTTTCTCTAGAAATGGTCTAGACTGGTCGCAAAAGAAAATTTAAGGAAAATTTAAGAAATCTTCCTGAGGAGGGCCCTCGGTGCCTAGTCTCCGGATTCGTGCCTTCGGCACTCTCGGTTAAAGGCTTTGCGGGTCACCCCTTACGGAGATGTAACTTCCAATAATAATTTCTTCACTGGCATTATTGCCTGCGGAAACCCATGGCCATGTCTCTGTAAGAACTACCCAAGGCATAAAAATACTTCATTGAATTTGGAAAGTGCTGTACACCTATAACCCTCAAACTTTGATCTTCCTTACAAAATAAATACGTTAAACTATCTTTACGAAACTTTTATTTTTCACAGTAACAAAAAAAAAAAAAAACTTGAGGGGTCCCTTGCCCCAGATTATCCAAAAAAGTGAAACTTAAAAGAAAGCTATAGGTGATTTGGGAAAGTAGGAGAATCTTTTATGTAATGAATAATATTACAATTAAAAAATAAAGAAAACAATTGGCAATAATAAAACTGTTTTTCGGGGGTTTCCTGCGCACCCGTTTTAATTATTGTTTCGTGATTACTCTCTGTAGTACATCTTGTGTTTTCCATAGCTCTGTACCAACTTTTCCATTATCATTGTAACCTCCAACAAACTTAACCCTCTTCGTCATAAAAATGACCTGTCTTTCTGAGTAAAGCTATTAATAAGATGGTTATATGTGATTTTTGTGATCAGTTTAATGCTCATCCGATTAGTTTTAAGATAGCAAAATGCTTCATTCTAAATGTTTTAATTCTTTACAAGCATCAGGGCTTCCAGGGGCGTTTTTTTCTGGCACCCACCAGGGCGTTGCCCCTGTAACACACTACGTGTCCTACGACGGGCCCTGGACCTCACACCTTCAAGGAAGCTCTTCGCGTTCTCACGGTGCCTTCTACGCCGCTTGGTATTCAGCCAGGCTTTGCCTCCCCCACACTTTCAGATAGCAAATTCCGTCTATGTTAGCGACTATAAGGTTGAATTAAACCTAAACATATTTACGATGTGACTGCGTGCATTATTTTGGGTATTATTTTTAAAAAGAGACTGTCCGTATTTGGATGACTAAGGGGTTTCAAATTGCATTCATATTAAATATTGAGATGTGAAAATGTGTGTAAGTAACTATGTATACCTTGCATGGAAGGACTTTTGTCATACCTAGGCGTAAGATGATGAGAGCTGAGGGCTGTAACCATCCGCCGCCCCCGTAATTTGCTATTTCCGGCCGTAAGATATGGTGCAATATTGCTAGTAATCTCATACGGTACCATTATGACTTTTGCCATCAAATCGGTAGTGGTTAGCAAAAGAAGTCGGTTGCACCCCGGACTACAAAGCTCGATAGGGTGATTCCGTAAACTAGCCGACTTAGCTTCAGTTTGCTAGTTTGAAGCACTTCAAGCAAGTTTATTGTTGCAATTACGTACTGTGTCATTCATGGGGAGCGATCCCGGGTAGACAGGAGCCATGCATGTTCCCCCAATATTCGAGAAATCGCCCATTGACTGATTTTTTCATACAGTAAATTATTTGAAAATAGGGTCATGCCCAGTGGCGTAGCTGGGGGGCAGGGGGCGGTCGCCCCCACAAAGCCTCCCAAGGCCTCTGTCGGAAATTTCTAGTCTCTGTCGGAAATAAATAAAAACAATTCATTTGAAACACTTACAACACTTCTTATGTTTTTAAGCAGAATTACACATCGAAATGGTTACTGACAAGGCCTGGAAGTGTCATTTAATTAAGGCAATCCCGGAAATATTTTAGTCTAATTTTTTCCACGCGCTACACGCCAGATGATGGTGGCGCTACGCTTAGATAGTACATCATTACCTCACGATAATAATCTGTTGGATTTTTTGGATTTTGCCGCCCCCCCCCCCCAAAAAAAAAAATTATCTAGCTACGCCACTGATTCTGACAGACGGAATTCATCAGAGGTTATACTAGGTTGCCCAATTAAGCAACTACAGTAGTTAATGTTCATATCTCAGGAGTAGGGCTAGTCGAGATATGTAAAGATGACATGATTGTTTGTTTGCTTGTTGTTATGGTGCTCCTGTATTATACGGATTTTCTTTCAAGTTTAGACCTCTTCCCTATTTTTCTAAGTATATCCGTTTCATCCATTAGTTTCGTACAATTTCCAAATTTCTCAACTTCAACGTAATTAATATGCAAATAAAGACACACTAGTTTTAAGTGGCTTATTGAGTTGGTTCGGGAATTTCGTGATTTTGTGTCATCCGTGTTGAGTTTTACCCACATCTTGCTGGTAAATGGTTAAATTAAGAGATCCTGCACATCTAACACACAACTGAAACGGCAATGATAGGGTAAATAATGATTAAAATCATTTATTACAATTCGTGACCAGACACTTTACCATTAGGTATTAATAATATGCAAACCATGTTCAAAGACAACCAATCAGTGAATCTCACACCAACTTGATTGACGGGCTCTCAACTCCTCTTATGAGCTGCTGTTGTGATGAAGGCTTCTGTTAATCAGTTAGTTGTATATACATGTTGTATATTCAAGAGAGGCTGGTCTATCAACGGCTTGGACGAGCATCGCGAACTACGAGATTTTAAGCCCATAAAAACTGCAATTTTTGACATTTTCTGTAAATATAGGAGGTGATAAATGACCTGTGGGGCTAATTAGAAGCATTGTCATGCAATAAGTTCCTTCAACTGATCACAAAAACTCGATTTCAACTCAATGAACCCCTTTAACCTTCAAGGTACTTCATTTAGCATATGTACCCTTTACATAAACACTCAAAATCTCTGGATGTAGAAGCATGCCTACGAACCAAAATTTGGTTCTAAATCTGACTCCGCAAATGGCATTTCGAACAGAAAAGACATCTTCGAGTCAATTTCGTGTCTATGAATTCATTACACCAGCTGATAAAAGTAGCGTTCTCTGTTGTCCTTTAAGTCTTCCCTTTAAAGAATCGAGACAGGCCAATTATATGCCACGATCGAGTCCTTAGTATTTTTCACTGTACCTGCGTTGGACTGAACAACAGTATAATCTAAACTGCTAAATGGACTTTATTTAAAGGGAAATAATGCATTTGTAAAGCAAATTATCATATCTTTAAAACCATGATTTATAGATACAGAGTGATAAGCAATTCAAAATAAGGCAGCATGGAAGCCTTATTTTCAAGAAATAGCCTAAGGTCCTAAAGGGAGGAAATTATTTGTAGTCCAAGAATAACGTGTTGGCCCAAACTTTCAAAATTTCAAATGATGCAACATCCGTAACTCATTTTATAATAGGCCTAATATTTTAGGGGAAATAAATAACGCTATTGCCTGAGTTCATTAGCTCATTGGTGAGACCGAATTGTTTAATAATGATAATATAGCTACTTCCGTTGTAGGCGATATCGATGCATTATAAACGCAATATTTCCCTTTAAAGATCATATAGACACGCATTGTGCATATACCAGTATATACAGTCCTATTATGGTATTTATGGCGTATATAAGTAGCGGTCTGACGAGGTAATCCACCAGAGAAAATTTATTCATGTACAGTCTACCAATAAGTCAAATTTAATGGTAAACCCCTTCCGCCCCAAGTAAAATATCTACTTAACGTCTATGATTACGGTATTTGAAGATCAGAATGTAGTGGCGTATTTCGATTGACGTGCTTAGGGTTTCCATTTGTAAATTTGTAAGGTATCCTCAGTTTTACTCTTTACATTCAATGTATCTACTCCTTTCTTTGAAATTTGCATATATCTATATACAATGTTAGAAGTCTATAAGGACTTTCGTACTTATACTGAAAGGGATATACGAAACTATTTATGAAGACAATACATTGACAGAGGTTGTCGTCTAGTTCCTTTCCGTCAACACAAAATAAAAAATCTCCAAAATGTCTGAAAGTATTTTGCACTTATCAAACTTTCTATGGACGGCCACGTCTGATTAATCTTTTATCGATTTTGTTTTTCAGTGAGCTGGCTCAGCTAAATCTGTCAATCAGTATGTCGATCACAGAAGAGGAAGGAATATCACAGAGAAGACGACACTGAAGGTGAAAGATGTAATATCCTGAGAGACAGAAACATCCTCCTAGTTACATCCTCAGCTACATCCTTAGTTACATCCTCTGTCTAACAAGGAACTAGATCAGCCCTGAAAGTTTGAAGCTAAAGTACTTGACACTTAATATTAGCCTATGTGTTCTAACTCCTATGCGACATGTTCAAATCAGTTTCCCGTCCTTACCAATAAGAAAGACTATAGAATTATGTTCTGAAAGGATGTTGTACGCTTTTCAGTAACACTAGATGAAGTTCATCGTTGTTATCTGTAGGGCACATGCAGTTATCCAAGCCTTTTTTCATATGAAAATCGATTTGGCGTCTGGGCTTCTTAAAATGCTATTCTTGGAATTTCATTACTGGATGCCCCAGACGACTCAAATCTTACAATGGTGAGAGGAAAGGAAAGGGAGTTTTATTCTCGGATAGAAGAGCGAAGGATCCCTATGTAAAGTATAGCTACGTACCAAAATAACTGAACTTTGTTAAGTGTACTGTTTTGGGCGAATAATATCCGCAGAGGACGAGTCCTACTCCAGTGCCCTTCTGTAGGCACCTCTGCAGATAAAGCCAACATTCCTGAATGTACGTTGCCGTCTCTCTCAATTCAAGCATTACCGTTATAAGGTGTAAACTAAATCTTTTACATACATATGCTAATGGAACTGGTATTCATTTCTGATCGGTCTTCCTTGACATCTTTGCGAACTAGCTCGTCTACTGTTCACCGAAATAATGGAAGTGTAATGGTCTAGCGCCCTCTATTTATGTGTAAATCAACAGCTTTACCTGCTGATCAACCTGTAGGCCTAATTCGTCTCGAGTTCATTTTTAGTTGAGTCTGCAATAATTAATACATTCAATGGTAGTTCAATTACGTCTCCGCACGTCTGAAAGACTCGGAAAATGAAAAGGCTGCAATTTATCTGTGAGATTCCCATCATCCAGGGGTGACCTAAATTAGTGTCAGCCAGGCATTCGCTACTTCAATTATCTGGGTCATGTTAGTTGTTATCATTTAAACATGTGTAGTAAGCTAAAAAATTGCAAAGACTTACATTATTCTGCCATTTTGCAAAAATAAATCGTCGATAATGGTATCTAGAAAACTTGAACATCTAAGTCGGGAGAAACATAAAGATAATTTCTCAAAGAGTTATATGTTTTTTCTCCCTCTTTCGAGTAACTTAAGAGACAGGTTCATGTCAGTGTAAAATGTCGATGACATGAAGAAGAGGAAATTGTTTATGGGTAGTGAACCATGACTATCTGTGTATTTTTGTAACCCACCCACCATCGTGACGGAACATTTGGTAACCATCGTATTATTAGATCTCAAGTGTGATATTGAAAACATATCAGATTAGGAAAACTAAGGAAAAATACTAAAGATTGTATGATAACAGACGACATTCTGACATTAACGGAACCAAAAGTTTGGGACATGTTACACATCAAGTTGGCATACACAAACTTTGACACGGAAAGAGATGAGTAACCCCCAGCCGCGAAGACCAAGATGCATAGTTATAATGTGCTTATAATCGTCTCTCATGGGAACTATATTAAATGTTCGTTTTCTAAGTGACCGGTCTTTCCGATGTAATCCACAGTTCCACAATCATCTACATCTCCCTTTATTATGTCACTTCTGTGATAGAACAAATAAGGGGTTGTGCGTTAGACTACTAGGCCTAGTTACTTCTACTAGTAAATCAGCTCTCGCGTCTTCTGTTCGAAGTAGGCATAGCGCACTTTAGTATTACCTCCGAGGTAGTACTTCCATGCTTTAACAGCTTTGTGCGAAGAATGAAGTAGAAAAAATGTACATCAAGCCTTGGTCTTGTTGATAATGTGCGTTTCAGTGAAGTGCTCGCAAGCTAAAAATAAATGCTACAAGGGAGGTGGGTGGGTGGGGGTGGGTGGGGGTGGGTGGGTGGGGGGATCCGCAGGGTTACCGTACAGACATAGGCAGAGATATGCAGACAACGAAGTACACTTAATAAAACAAATGAAACACAATTTTTTCAGAAAGATATCGATTTTTCGGTATATCGATTTCATTTCAATGACCGTACTGCGTCGGTGTGGTTACGTTGACAATACCGAATGTGTTTTTTATCGATATACAACTAGACCGTCGTTAGGATATCACCCAAGATTCGTGGAGCAAAACCCTTGCCAACGACAAACTATAAGTCACCTCGGCCTTATTTTGAAACATCAGCGTTATATAACAATATTTCCCTAAAAAGTATCTTTCATGTTTCAGAATATAAATGTTGCACGTTAAAGGTAAAACAAAGAGTTACTCAGTATGGCTTTCCGGGGAACCTTCCCTTGGATAGCGCCCCCAATTCGAATATGGAGTTTGAGATTAAATAACAATTTAATGTGTCTAAAAGACAGTAACATCATAATTTATCATATAATCATGTTCGTCCCCACCCACCATCCCCACCCATACCCATGAATTATCTGTGTAATAGTTTAGTCAAAAAAAGTCACATGACTAAAAGAGCCACACATGAATTACTATGCCAGGGAATACAAATTCAAATTGAGATAAATGTTATTGCCCTTTAATACCATCCCATTCAACTGATCCAGTGACTAATGCTGCACGAGCCAATCAGGTGCCGAGGTTCTTTCGTAAGGCGCCTGAGTCCTGAGGTCATTCAACCGACCACACTGCACTGGTTGGATGCAGACCCCTCCGATTTACCTCAGTGCGCTCATTTTGAGGCAAAGATTAATTTTATCGAATTATTATCTGCTATATCGATTCATCCTTGATTTACAACCAGGTGAGCGAATACCAGTCGTACTATGGGGACAACTTACGCAATCAGGTAAGTCAAACCTGACCGTCATGCGATCGTGACGTAGGTGTCGAGTCGGTCACGGAAGTGAGTTTCTCATTTCCTTGGAAGGATTTTCAGAAGGCGTCTCCTGTTTGCATCTACCAGCGCGGAAGTACATCTGTCTCTTATTTTTATATACCCACAAAGGTTGACTTAAGTTACTTTTTTCCTCCAAGAAAGAAGAAAGTTATTTACTGTTGCGAGATGTAAAAATAAATTCTCTAAAGTTGAATAATTTATCGATAACTGAATGAACATTTGGAGGCATTATGCTCACTGGTTGTAAGAGTAATTGTTTCGCGGAAATAAATCTCGCATTTTGTGACTGTTGAGCCAGAAGGTTTTTGTGTTAAAAGCTATCTTATATGCATGGTAGTGTGAAAAATGCTTTACAGAGGTTTAGGCAAGTTGCCTAAAGGGAAATAAAGGTTATAGAGGTACATCGACGAAAGACGAAAGAACGGATGAAGAATCACAAACAATTAATCATCTAAAAGTTGAATGAAGTCAAGTTTGTATGGTTCAATATATATATATATATATATATATATATATATATATATATATATATATATATATATATAGCAGAAGAGTTAAGTTCCACGTATACTCCAAGATAGAACGAATGCAATAAAGAGCATAACTGGTTGATTATAGGAGTACAAAATCTACAATTTATTTCGAAATAAATTGTAGATTTTGTACTCCTATAATCAACCATTTACGCTCTTTATTACATTCGTTCTCATATTCTGTATATATGTATATGTATATGTATATGTATATATATATATATATATATATATATATATATAGGGGCATTATCATTCTTATTTATGTTTGTTGAAGTAATCTGGCATTGAAGCTTATACCGGCGGCAAAACCTTTCGACGATTTACGTTTTTGTTTTCAAACTTATCGAGAGTTCTTCTTATTGCCTGAAAAAAGACTGAACAAGTCTTGAAAAGGTGGCCCTGTATGAAAGCAGGTTGCTTTCTTGATCTCATAATCTTATCAGTATTACCGTCATACTAAACTATCTCGTTTAACTTTGACAAACGGGATACTATACTTTTTACTCAAATTTCTCTTCGTTTATATGTTTATTACGTTTTCTGTAAACTTTTACTATCTACGAACATGGACCCAAGTGAATAAAATTCTCATTTTTTATTTATTCATTCTTAACATACTTTTGTGATTTATGAGATGAGAGGAATACATGCGACACAATTTTACACTTGACGGTTACCACTAAACCAAACTTTCACAAATATGAATGTCGTTTATCTACTATCACTGCCTGATTGTTATAAAAACAAACGCGGTTCCAGCTTTCGCATTTTCATGTATTTTTCGTTTACATTTCACGCATCCTCGTCGTGGATTACTCCTACGGCATCAGTCTCGTCAAAAGAAGGCACATTTTTGTGTTTTTTGAATAAAACAAATAGTCCTAACATCTATTCAGAGAGGTGTACCGTACGCGCCATACACAGAAAAGTAAATGTTCAAAGGAACAAGGAAGATCATATGAGGGCAATATCTTTTCTACCTAACTGGAGCATGGATATCGGTTCTGTAAAATGAAAAATAGCGAAATTATTTAAAAATATACAAAATAACTACAAAAAGAAAAAAACCGGTTTGTGCGTCTTCAGAAAAGTGTTTTAATCTTTTCATACTTTCCTCATTTCAATCAAATCAGCATAATAACTAAAGTGAGCCTTTTTTCTCTTACGTCTTTTGGGAAGAGTTGGAAGAGTTGAATTTTTTGTACTTTGGAAAGTTTTTAACGTGAAAACCGAATGAAGGAGCATTATTATAATTACCATCGTTTGGTAGTAATTCAATTGTAAAAGTATACATTTTGAAGAATCTGGTTTCAGTTGAAAGCTTTTAGTTCTTTGGGTATGGTAACGAGTTCATATAGCTATATGCTAGCAATAGTACTACTGTACTGCAGGATATTTAAGGATTTAAATAAAGTCTTGCAATAAATAAGAGCAAAATGACGGCAAAATAGCAGTATACTTCATAATGAGATTGCACACCATACTATAGTTTTAGTCACAAGTTAGCTGCATGAGTTACTCTTTGTCATTTTGCCAAAAACCAATAATATGCGTGATTGAAAAATATTATGAAATGTTTGGACAAAACAATTTAAGTTCCATACCAACGAAACTGCATTTGGTTAAAAGAATGGCGTTGCCGGTAAAATGAAAACTTTGAATAAGTGAAAGTGTATAACGTCAATGCCATCCCTATTGTCCGGCAAAAAGTGCATTGATATGATAAAAAAGTGCGATGCTATGAAAAAAAGAACAAGGTGTTGACCTTGAAAAAGCAAATTTGAAAAGTTCACATTTTGAAGTATATTTTGCACTAAGTTAACAATATATGATACCGAAACTTATGAAAGACCATTGCGTTTTCTGCAAACTAAACTTCCAAAATGCATGGCCATTAGATCGAAAGTTTGTTATTCTTTGCTTAGTTTCTATTATGGAAAGTAAAATTTGATGTAAAAAGTAAAAAACCATGGTAATGCGTGAGCTGTCAAAAAGTTTCTCAAAAAATGCAGAAAAGTACATTTCATGTACAAAAGTTCAGAATAATTACAATTTAACCTGCAATGAGTCTTAACTTTTATGCTACAAGATGGAAATGATCTTGAAACACCTTTCTACCATTCTGCCATTTGACGTTATTTTGACTGTGGGTATGTTTTTCTTACTGTTTATTTTTATTTACGTTTTCTCTGAATTATTGTCTCTGTCCTTATTTATACGTCGAGTTCTTACTCCTTATGATAAGGTTAGTATGTAGCCATATACTTACCAGGATTTGAGGCCCGTAGGGGGGTCAGACACTCTTACCCAATAGCGCCAGAGACACCGCCGAGCGGTAAGTCTTTTCCATGAACGTGGGGTCATGAACGTCATGAACGTGCAGGTCTTCAGGGGGTAGGAAGTCATATCGGAATATTTTCCCAAGAAATATATGACTTTGAGCATTTCTTTTCCGCACTGGAGTCATGGGAGGGGGCTGAACCCCTAAGTACTCTCTTACTCTCGGGGCTACACTCCTGTACTTAACACATCAACGTAACTGGTAAATGTCCCATTTGTTTTCAGGAGTAGGTGATGAAAGATAGAATCCAGAAGTATTGAAACTAACATAATGAGATGAGACAGTTGATAATAAAGTAAAGCAATGCCTCCTTCTAGGGACTGAACAAAGTTACCGTAGATATGTGTCCCCAGGGAGGTGTTAGGCTCACTGGTGTTCTCGCCTGCAGGTTGAAGGTAATCTAAACGATAAGTACGTGATTGAAGGGGCCAAATATTACAACTCTTTTCATGGTTAAAATTGAATGTTTTCCTTCAATAAGGCCATTTTAAGGAAATATCTGTTCCATCTAGGAACTATAAAGGATAAAATCTCCCTGCAAATATGGAATATATTACTTAAAGTTGATGACGTAAAAAACTCACTATATTATATATGCATAACAAGGAAAAAGTGTTTATGAACAAGTGTAATGTTCTTCCTTCAAAATTAAATTACAATTCTTTTGTCATATATGAACTAGTAAGTTGGTTTTACCAGCACGTTAACAATTATAAATCTTATATAAACCAAAAAAAGAGAGATTTGACATTTGGGACTTGAGACTCCTGAAACAGTAGACCAGACAAAAAACAACACACCAGGCCTTGTTAGACCACGGAAAACATCCAATTATTACAGAAAACGGAAGAAATTTGACCTTTGAGAAAACAGAGAACTAGCCACTTTACAGTTTAGACTCGCTTTAGTATACACTGATACTCCAAGAAGAAAGGGAAGGTAAAGATAAAACATAAAAGCCATCTGTAACTATAAGATTCACAGGAGATTTATCAGTTGGTGAATATCAAGTACAATAAATCAGAGGATAACAAAAGTTTCTATTAATGAACTTCCCATGCCTGCTCAAAATACTTCACGACAAGAGGGATTAGCCTATACCATTTCTTTTCACCAACAATTAGTGTATCTTTTCCTTTACGAGTTTGAGACAAAGCACATAGAAACAAAAGAATCTCTTGATGCGACTAAAACCGTAAAAAAGTTCCTTTATGGACAACTGAAATAAATAATGACGGCCTTAATTTAAGTTAATAGTCGGAGCTCTGTGGTGCCTTTTAGTGTCAATCCTAATAAAACGAGGTACCGTGTCAAAGACTCAAAACTGCCATTTCTTCCCAAAATCACCGACTACTCAATAAGACACGGAGGCCTGGTTCCACTTTCTAATTCTTCTTAAGGTTTACATGAAAGATACGCTTAAATATTATTTTGGGAAAACATGTCAACTCAGGGGGAAAAATTTTGAAGGGAGATCTTTAAGACGCACCGTCGAGCCGACTTGATGCATTACCACAAAGGGAGCGGGTGGATGCGCGCGGACACGAATACATTGAACTTCATAGGAACAATATTTTTGTTCCAAAAAGGAAACTCTCTTAAGCTTTTTTTTACAAAATATTGCGTAGTACTTAGTAAGCTGACATAAGAACGTTTAATTTTAAAAGCAGAAAATATTACACACTTTTGATTTGTTTGAATCGATAAACTGTTCAATTAGTTTTGAAATTTTGAAAGTATCTTTTAATGTGAAGACATGAAGGTGTCTTAATTCATTTTCTGTTCTTAACCAATTTTACGCAAATACAAAAAATGAGACACATTGGCCTGACAATAACATCACACTTTCTGCAGACAGGGAAAGGGATTGTAGCCCAGCCTCTAAATGAAAAGGGATTTAGGAAAGGCATTGTTGCTGGAGTGGTAACAGGCTTGGTTACACTTAATGGTCCACAGGGTTGGGTTTTTTTTTCATAATTCTCAACATCTTGCAGCTGATTTGATTATTGAAGCAACAAAGCCAGTTAATTAATAGTCTTTAAAGCAAGGGTTTAAGCAAAAAAATTAATTTTTATATGTGAAAAAGGAACTAAATCTACGCAATTTGGTGAAATTCCATTCAAGTCGGACATGTAGTACTCGAGATATCAGCTAATGAAGTTACCACATTTGTGAACCAAATTAGCTTGAGGCAAGCAAGCACTTCCTCACATTGATGAGAAATGTTTTGTTTCCTTTGTTTTTTCAGTCTATTGTGCTGACCTTGAAGTTAATAGGGATAGAACCTCCTCACTAGATGTGAAGTTTGTAAAATTCCCATCCATGCCTCTCAAGCAATCACCTTCCAATAACATGGGATTGCGGAGGAGAAAATTAGTTGAAAAGTTTAAAGAAAAACAAAAGACTGCTCCTTAATGTGAAGCTATGACGTCATATGTGCTTGCTTCAAGTTCACTTTGGTTAAAACAACTTTAAGTGCTAATATCTTGAGAACCACACATCTTATTTCAATGCAAATTTCACCAGAATGTTTAGAATAAGTACCTCTAACATATCAAAACTTGATAAGAACTTGGACTCTTCTTTTAAAGTTAATGAAAAGGAGATAAAATGCTTGGAATTAAAGGGAATCAGGTCAAACCAGGGAGGTGTTAGGAGGGAGACCAACGTTCTATAGACTCTTTGAAGCAATTTTCGTTTCCGAAAGTAATCTTGCCTTTATTCCCAAAATTCTTATCTCAATACCTAGACCAACTAGGATCAGTGATGCATTGTCAAAACGACAATGAGAAGACACACCTCTTACGTTGAACTCGATAATTTTCCGTTGCCAGCGGTCATGCAAAAATGTGAAATTTTAACCTTTCGTTGTTATTCGTCACACTAAATACCATTTCATTTAAAGTCAGCTAAGAATTTATTCATACAAGTTACTTTTCGAATATGTTTCTTAATAATGGGAAAATTTGCTAAAAAACTAAGAGAATTGTATAGGCTTGAACAATGTTTCCAGCAGGTGACGTATTTAAATCGTGGGGCACAATTGAAGTACATTATTTAAACGTTTGTTGCCAGTCGTTTTACTGAAAATCCTGATTAAATTTTGTTCATTGGTAGAAACAACCTTACTTTAAGGCATGTATAGACAATGGCCTTTGTCTCGCGGGATTAATTGGAAAAGAAAGGAAGAGATCAAGAGATCATCATCAAAAGGGTTTAGTCAACAGAGACTTAACAATATGAACAAAGAGACCTGTCAATCAAATGACAGTGCCTGAAAAGAATTAAATCATTTTCAAGTACATATTGTCTGACAGATTTGGTCGTTGTATCTCCTTCCTAATAACTCCCTGGTCAAACACACCCCTTTGTCTTTGAGGAATTCATTCTACGTATTGCATTTAAAAGAATTCCTTTCTTTTGTCACTGAAATACCAGACTCGTTCATGAGAGCATGCAGAGTATAAAGGCATAACTGAATTGTCTACATACAGGTAA